>VWYI01003888.1:0-53161 GCA_013399455.1 Anthoscopus minutus
AAAATAAATAAAAAATTAAAGATCAGTTTGACTAAGGGCCATATTAGGGTGTCTCATTCTTCTCAGCTCCAGGTGATGTCCAGTGCTGATGAAGGTACTGCTCTGAAGGGAAGTGCACTGCTGTGATATAGCCTCACATTTTTTAACAGAGATTAATAGTACATCAGTGTTTATTCATACACAAACACACATACATTTAAAGTAACTTGCATTAATACCAGGACACCTGTGGTAAAATACTGTAATGTAAAAGATACTTTATCTCAAAAAAAAAGTGAATGACAGAAAGAAGTTTTAAAAATATTTCTTTATAATATAAAACCTTCAGTGGTGTCTGCTGTCAAATATGTTCTCCTTCAAGATATGATATTCCTGTGCATGAAGAAAGAGTTATTGCAGAAGGAATTGGGGATGCCCTGATTTTTATATCATGGATTAGAAGCACACCCAGAACAAACTATTATTTTTATCCTTTCAAACATGAGTAAAAACTCTGAGTACTTTCCCAGCTCCAAATTTCTTCTCCATCTTGAGATGACTGAAACTAAAGAGACCAAATTCTCAGGGTCTTGGTTGAGCTGGCATTTTTCAGGTGTCTCATGCTGTACACGTGCAACCATGACTCACTTTTTGAAATTACGCTGGGATAGGAAGCACTTTCAAACCTCAGCCTCGACTCTAGGACACTAGCAGGGAATCCTGTCTTCTCTTTCTTCGCTCAACCTGGACAAATCAGGCAAAAATTTGCCCTCTGACCTTGGTGATAGTGGATTCCTTAAGAGCTTCAAAATCATACTGCCATTGCCCTAGCCTTGAGGACCCTGTGTGTCTCCCCAGCCCTGCTTTCTGGTGGCCCCTGTGCTCATGCTTCCATGGGGAGCTTTTATCCTATGAAAGTCGCCAGACCTAGAATTTGATATACCACAGTCTTTTTATATTGCATTAGAGAGTTAGGATGGATAAATGTCTTCCGTTAGAAACAGAAAAGCAGGAACATCTTAATGGAATTATTTGGCCAAATAAAAAAATTGTGGATTACCTCAAGGAGTACCAGAAGATAAATATGTGTCATCTTATTTTTTCAGCATTGAACTTTGATAAACCTTGCTTAACTCTCACAGAACTCCTCATACCTCCAACTTTTCACCAGCTAAGATCTTGAAGGTCATCCAATATCTTAATGGTTCAAACAATTACCATGTTAGCACATATGATTCACAGCTTGCCAGTTTGCAAATAACACATGTGTTGATGTAACTATTTATTCCATATGGGATTTAAGATTCAAGACTATCTACACATTTGAAAAGGATAAAAATTAATAATAGAGCACATATTCAGTAGTTTCCATTTGCATAATTATTTACCCGTAAGAAAATTATAACTGAGTCTTTTGTACTAAACACTATTTTTTCACATTATTTTGATACAAAATTGAGACAAATATGTAAATATTATGACATTGCTAGGTACAAATGCATGGCAGAAAACAAATAGTCTTGCTGTCAACTTTTAAAATTACTGTAACTTCAGGTAAAATTATTATTGATATAGACACAACAGACCAGATCTCTAGCTATGTAAATCAATGCAGTCTCATGGAAAATTTGCCTCAGAAAATTCATATTGCTGTAAACAATCTCACACTGAGAAGCACAAGTAGAACTTTACAGCAGTCACTTTTTTAAAGGCCAAAATTTGTCATAACTTAACTTTGCAGTGCTATATACAAATAGTATAGAAATTGTTGAGAGAGTGAATTTGTCAACAAATTTTTTATCATAGCAAATAAAATAGCCAGTAAAGAAATATTTGAATAGACCTTGTAATCAGGTCTTATAATCTTTTGCAAATAGACATTTCATCCCCAGAAATTCAATGGTATTGATCACAAAAATATTGAATTGCCTTACAAACACATGTTTGCAAAACATCTCTAAGGGGAGGAGGTATTATTTCCTTTTTGTGAGAGATAGAACAGATATAGAGACACAAGGATTTGTACAAGGTGACACCAAAGGCATGACATAAAAAAGAAATGAACTAGAATTTATTGGGTTCCCATCCAGAGTCTGAAACAGTACCATGGACCTTTGTCTTCAGTGAAAGTCTAGTTCCTGTTTCTTTATCATTTCCAGTGAATTCATTGTATTAATATATAGTTAATAGTATTAAAATAGTTAATAGTATTAGCAATAAAAAAAGCTGCATTTACAGGCTCTGATCTCATACACTTTTACCACAGTAGTAAGAGACTTTCAAAGCTAGCTTCTCATTCTCTCCTTTTTTGGAAGGAATTTGCAGAAATATTATTTTCCCTCCATTTGTACTCGTGTAATGAAGACTGTCTCACCAAACACTCATTTTCCAGTCATGACCTGTTTCCTATGCCCGAGGCATCCACAAAAAGTAATGGAAGCAAGTTTGTGCTCTGTGGTCATCCACTCGCAAGGAATTTTCAGAGTCTGCTCTGCTGGTTCAAAATGTTGGCTGTCCCTAAAGAAAACCAAAGCATTCCTGAACAGTGGTGCAATAGAGTGCTTTTTGCTACCTGAGGATGTTCTGAAGAATGTCTCTGCTGAGGGTTTTTGCAGGATCAGTGAGAGTGAGCCCCTCAGCTGGCCCTGAGAACGTGTGGGGAAATCCCAGGGCCATCATCTTTCTGTAACCTTCTAAATGCTCAGAGAGTCTTACATAGCATGGGCTTGGGAAGAAGTGCCATTTTAAACTCAGGTTTTTGACAGATAGTTTTTAAAACCTTGCATGGTCTACCTGCAAAACAGGCTAAACTCAAAACAAAGCAATTCCTTGGCTAGACAAGATGCCAACTGAAAAGAACTGAGTGATAACTTTCCTTTCAATTCTGCACTGATAGAAGTCTAAGTATCTTCCTTATCATCCCAATGAATGGCAAAACCCAGGATATTTTATTTTTTGTATTGAATTATTAAAAAATACACAGCTTTAAAAAATCCGCCAAGCTCCTACTCCAAGAGTGACAGTATTTTTAGTCTTGACTGCTGTATCAGGAATTTTCAGCAGTAAGAATTAATATTTTTTCTCATTCTGTGAAATAAAAAAGGCTTACAATTCTGTGAAATGTAATGTACAGGTTTAATAGGATTGTACTCTTGCCTAATGTCATGGTAACAAATAAATGCAATAGAGAGTTGCTGACACAATAGAAAACTGCTAGTTCAACACAAATGAGTCTCTGTAAATAAATCTGAAGTAATTTCTCTATACATCTTGCCTACTGTTTTAAGCTCAGCTTACAACCAGGGTGAGGGTGTGAGGTAACTTTACAGCAACCTCCTTGGTGTGTTTCAGCATATTGCAACTCAAAGAAATAGTGACCTGGTGGTTTGACACCAAAATTTCTTGTTTAGGCACAAACTCCCCATTGCAGCCCACATGTCAAAATCACAGAATGGCACACCCTGATCTTATGCAGAAGAAACTACAAAGGCACAGGGGTACTGCCATGCACTGGGCCGTGGTTTCATGGAGCTGCTGCCACAGATTTGGCAGCACATAACCCGAGCACAAGGAATGAAAGCAACACCTTACCTCCATAGTCAGCAGGTTTTGGCTCTTTCTGCCACCATTTCCTTTCTGGAACAGGTTTTTTTTCTGACTGGGAGATCCTTCAACAGCTATACTGGGAAAATACTCATTACTCCTACCCCATCCACTTTCTGTCCTGCTTATGCTGAATCTTTCCAACATTACCAGTATTCATGTAACAGCAGCTCTACCACATGTTGACCAGTCAAAGAGAAAAACATAACATAACATACAAGCTGACAGAGTTATATGTTGTATACCTGCATTGTATAAAACCATGAGAGAGCCTTATCTTCAATAAAAATAAAACCAGTGGGAAAAAAAGGACCCAAAAAAAGGAATTAAAAGCAAACAAACAAACAAAACAAACACAAACAAAACAAAACAAACAAAAAAAACACAACAAAGTGGCAGTTGTGAGTATGAAATGACAAAGAATAAAGCAGCTGTCACCCTTTTTCCTTACCTTTCTCCTATATTAGCATGTTTCTTATTCTATCTTATTCCATACAATTCTAAGCAGCACGTAACATTAAGCAAATTGTACACTGTACTGTTTTTCAGTTCAAGGTTCAATCAGTTCTCCATCCACTCAGAATGTTACTCTAACAGCAGAGACAGAAATCACCTTCTCTTTTTCAACATGCACAAGAACCTATTAAATAAGATGGCCAGTAACTCTTCTTAAGGGGTACATAAGCATGCCAGGAAGATCTGGTATTTTCTTCAGAACACACTGGATGGTTTGTTCCAGTTGTTTACTGTAAACTGTAAAATAGACTGCCTCCTGTTATGCAAAAATGTTATAATTGTTTTGTCAAGGAAATCCTCTTATATATTGCTCTCATGACTTTACTTCTGTGGAAGGCTGGCCTTGGCCACGCATTCCTCTCCCACTTCTCTTCCTCAGGGGGATAGGGGTCAAGAAATAAAATGGAAAATCTCACCAAAAATTATCAATGCTCATGGGTAAAACAGAGCTGATTTGGTGAAAAGTAATTTTTTTTATCAAAAGTAAATTCATAAGTTATTACTGATTATTGCCAGCTAAAAAAGAGTTGAAAGTAAGGAACAAAGGCAGAAAAAATAAAATCCTCCTACCCTCTGATTCCCATTCTTAACTTCATTCCTTCATTTTCAGCTCCCCTAGCCCCACCAGGGTCTCTCCAGTGGCAGCAGGGGATTCTACTCTCGCACCTGAAGCAACTCTTTACCCTAGTCTCACTTTGATGATCAGGAAGCCTCTTCTCCCACTTTCTTCTCCTCACCCCAGTGTTTTGCCAGTGCTTCCCACTCAGCCACATTAGGGCCTTTCTTAAATAAAAAACCAAAAAGCAACAACCTTTTGTGAGCAATCTTCAATGATCTGCTTTCAGTTAACTGCCATTATGGAACATGGTACGTAGGAAATAAGGAGCGGCAGGAGGACCCGGACCTTGCACTGTTTATTGACAGTCTCCCTGGGTGGTTTGATTAGCTGAGGAGCAGATGCTATTTTCCCCCCTTTCGTGGTCTTTTTTTTTGTTTGGAAAACTTGAAGCTGATTGCACATATGCTTAAAGTTTAGGTATGCAGATTTGGAAAAATCTAAACATGTAAATACATTTCATGAATATTACCAAGTAGGCACCAAATATTTATTCTAACCATTGGATTTCCACTCACAAATGTTTAGCTGATACAAACAAAGAGACTCAATTGGTCAAATTCTCTTTAGGTTATGAAAGGAGTTTGTCTTTCTTTCTGTCCTGGTTTAATTATCTTTCTTGATCCAGATGCCTTCATTGAGCTGCATCTGCAAAATATTTCTTGGATGAGGTATGACTAAATCCTTCCTGTGTTATGCCCCTGTGGCCAAGACCCAGGCAAGCTGAACACCCTCCCTGCTCTTCTGGAGGTGTGAGTTGTCAGTGCTCAGCATCCTGAACTGTTTTACAGGCACTTTTGCATATCTCAGTGATGCAAAATTTCGCAACAGAAGAAGTTGCTCATGGACCTCAGAACACAGATATACTTACATATATGTATGCTTAATATTTCATAGGGTTAGACAGGAAAGGACAGGACATTAATATTTCTTGCAGGATTGGATGAGCAAGAGGATGTGAATGTTGGCTAAAGCAGCTGAGAGGATTTTGTAGGGTCGAGCTGGACAGATTGTCAGTGCTGAGTGGCCAAAACCTTCTCCACAGAGAGAAGCAACCAGAAGGAGGAGAGCCTTTACTAAACAAAATCAAAGGACTCTCTACAGCATGTTACCACCTAGAAGGAAATATTTCTGACTGATCTCAGTTTTCCAGAGGACAAAATTTAAAGCCCTTCAGAAGGCACGAAAAAGTATCATCAAGGATCACAAATGACAAGGAAAGCATCAGAACTGTCTTGACAGAGAGCCTCCCAGGGTCATCTCCCTCTCATTCTGAGTCACCATTTCATGTGACTCACGGGTCTATGATTTCCATTGAACAGATGGATGCACGCAGTCCATGTTTTAATGCCAGGAGGCAACTACTCTTCCTCCATAACAGTCTTTCTAACAGGGAAGGCAGGGGGGATAGGGCAGGGGATAGGGCAGGAATATTTAATTGATATTTTTAATAAAAGGAATCACTCTGACATGAAAGTATTAAAAAAAAAGGTTTGGACATTTTCCAAATTGCATTGGGAATTAGAATGATACATGATTTGTTTCCCTATAACATTTTATTATGGTATTTTCTGACCAGCCAAATAGAAGTAGCTACATTTTCTTTCTTTTTAATCTGTGCTGAGTACACTGACCTGAATGCATATATTTTTCTAACTCTATATACAATGGAGGAACTTGTGATAGGAGTTTTGGCAACACTAACAGTTTTAAGGATGGAACAAGTAATCCCTCTGTGAAATTAAGTCACAACTCATTTGGACAAGTACCAAACAGGAACGTTCATTGATAAGAGGCAGTAAATTAGCAATTGGACAGTAAAATTTTGAGGAAAACAGAATTTGACCAGAATTGAAAATTAAAAAATTATCAGTAGTCATGTCATATCACAACACATCCCTCTATGGTGAGTCAAACAGTGGGTTTGATGTCTGCCACACTGATATTCTCAGATTAGAATACTTTTTCGTTTTGGTGGGTCACACTCTTGTTTGCAGTGGTTGGTTCATTTTCAGTTTTAGGGGGTGAAATTCTGTAATCTAATCTGGTTTTGTAAGACTGAACCAACCAACAAGAAGAAACTCTTAAGACATATAGACATAATAAGATACACTTTGATTGTTACCAATGGCTGTTCATTTAATGTAGACTTACGTATGTATAATCAAGATATTTATTGTATCTTTAATTGTCACAGACATCAGAGACTTCAGAACTCTGAAGGAACTTTTGTGTCCAGAGTCTTCAATTGGCTGAGATCTGTCTGGATTATACACAGTAAACTTAAAATGAGAAGGTAATCCCTTACAAATTCAGTGAGTCAGACAAGCTTTATGATTGGAGCTTTTTTGCATTATCTTACTCATAACCAACATTTACCTGATCATTTGTTAATGGATGTATTTGTCTCCCTGTCCATAACTTTCTTTTCCTTTTCCAAAATGCACCCTTACAGAAAAACCTGCTTCTCCTCATAATACTTTTTAATGGAGTCTGCTACAGCCCGGATGACATTATATAGTTAATCCAGATGGTCTGAATAATACTGAATGATTCAAGCCGCTCTAATTGCATACAATTTTGTTGTAGAAGTTGTTTTGTAGGAAAAAAAATTTAAAAAGGAACTCATTCCATTACTTTTTTTTCTTTTCCTTTCAGTAACAGACTTACTAAAAACTGGGACAAGAATTTAAAAAGCAACCAGTAAATGTGGGTGCAGAGCAATACCTCAGAGGATTCACTCTCCTGGATGCACTATGGCTGAGGAGACTTTTGAAATCATGGCTTAACACAATCAGACAGTAATTTTAAATAGTGGTTTATGTGCAACAACATAGTAAGCAGGTATCTGCAATGTCTACCCTATTCTATGTTAAGAATATTGAAGGATAAAAATTACTTAATTTTTCACAGAAAAGAAAAGGAGGGAAATACTGATATTTCTGACTTCATTTCCCATGGGAAAGCAATGGATTCCATAATTCATTGCAGCAGCTCAGCAAGAGGTGAAAATTATATGCAAAGTAATCTGTTTGGGGAGAATCACACAGCAAGAACAATGGTGGGATAAAAATCCAAAGTATAACTCTCATGAGCACTGTGGAAATATTTTTCAAATAAAAGTATTCAGTTTTCAAATTTTAGTAAAAAGGCAACATATTCTAAAAAACAGCTGCCTACTTCAAACCAGTCTGGTTAACTCCTGTGTAACTGTGACAGCAAATACAGACACTGGTTCATTTATCTGTGTAATGTCTGCACATAACAACATAGCTTTTTTTTTTTTTCAGTGCTGTGGCAGATTATGGAACTTACAAAATATGTATTTTCTTAGCCAATGGAAGGAGAGGTAGGTAAGTCGTAAACCCACAAAGCCCTCCAACCTAACACTGTACTGCTGGTAGCTTAATGGTAGTAAACAGAGGTCATCATTGAGGTCTATCTGATTTTATTTTCCACTTACAACATATTCTGTAGATCAGTCATGCACTGTGAGACTCCATGGCCCTGTCCACAGGAGGAAGGATGACTCCACAGTTAGGACATTAGACCTTGGTTTAAGACATTTGGCTTTAATTTCCAGTTCTCCTATGGAATCTTGGGCGAATTATTTAATCTGTCAGTTCCTATCTCCCGTCTGGGAATACAGTAATACTTTTTTCATGGCTCTTGTGGTTTATCCACTTAAAAAATACTTAGGGGCAGGACTCAGCAGGGCTCACACTGCAGAAATCCAACCCTGCTTGAGGAACCACTGCAAGACCACAACAATAGCAACAATAAGCCCTTCCCAGGAATATAAATACCCACCCAGGTTGGCTGAAGCTGTGCTTGAGCCATAGTGGAAGGCAGGCTCACCAGCCAAATTGGCATATGCAGTGCTTTTGCGGAAATCCCAGACTGGCCATGTCTGTGAGACGAGTCGTGCTCCATTTTAGCCTTTTGCAGCAGTTGCTGGAGCAGCGGCAGGGTGATGCTACCTGTCACCTGCAGGCTTGTGAAGCATTGCTGCTTACTGTCTTCACCCTCTATTCAGAAAGTACTTGACTGACAGGAGCTGAGCAGTGTTTCACCCCGTGGGGTTCGTGACAGCCACAGTGTCTGTCAACACATTCTATCACTCTCTGCTTATGCAGACAATTTTTTTTCCTTTTTCCTTTCTCTCTCTATCTGTCCTTTTTTTTTTTTTCCTGATGTATTCATCACTAGGCTGCAGACACCTAGTTAATCCATTTAGAACCTATCAGCTCTGTTCATCGGCTCATAAACCCATTACCTCGGAGGCGCTGTGCTCAGGGACACAGGTGCCAGACCAGTGCACAAAACCCAATTGAGTTATGTAGCAGGCAGCAAGGCCCTCGGATTCATGATTCTGCCTGCATGGGGAATTGCAAGCGTTATGTGGCAGCAGCCACTTTATTAAATATCGATTTAAATCACAGCCTTTAATCAAATCTGATAGAAGACCTTTCTCACCTCCTGTCTCTCCTCCCCCTCCTCATGTCTTCTCAATGCTCCCCCCTTCTCCCCCAGCCCTCCCCAGTTCTCTCCTGTCTCACACGGGTCTGCCTGATGACAGCAAAGCTTAGGAATGAATAGTTAGCGAGTAGTTCAACAGCAAACCCTTATCAACCGTAATGAGGCATTTGCGATAATCGAGTGATGAAATGTAAATGGGCAGTAATGAGCACAATTACATCCACTGGGGAACCATCAAAGCTGCTTCTTTCCTCACAGATGGATGAGCTCTCGCACTGTCCCTGCCCATTGCTGCCTCCGTGGGGATGGTGGGAAGGAAGGTGGCGCTGGGAAAAGCAGGATCTGGCGATGCCTTGATGGAGGAGCCTGCTGTCCAGGTAGAAGCCGGGCTCCCTCTGCGCTTGTTCCACCTTTGATGGTTAGCCTTCGCCTCCTTCTCCCCCAGCCTCCCTCCGCCCTCTCTTCCCTCCCGGTCCTTAGGGATGATTTGATTTGCTGCAATGTTTGAAAACTGCCTCATTGTGCTAACAAGATTAACTCGAGCCTATGTCTGTTTGATACACTGGAAATGTGCAGGGTGACTCAGACTGGCTTTCAGCTGGAAAAAGCCAAGAAATGGGACGGTTGCCAGGGAACAGGCCCGACGGCAGATTATGTCACCCTTGCCGGCAAGGGACCAGTGGGGAAAAACACGGAACTGTTCAGGAAAGGAGGAAACCCGGCGTTTCCGTAATCCAGCCAGGAAACATGAACTGATCTCAGAAACTTCTCATCCAAATATAAACACATCAGACTATGTAATCTGGCCCAGTTACTCAGTTTATCCCGAATAATTTGTGCAACTAAATAGTGCAGGAGAAAAGGCAAAGACACAGAGTTAAAAAGTTGGGTTGCAAAGAAACTCGTGTGGAAAATACTCTTGTAGCTGCTGTGTGTTCACCAAATCTCTCTTGACTCTTTATTTCCTGGGTCTCATGGGATTTAACTGTGGCATATAACCTAATTGTCAGTGTCCTTATTTCCCTGTTTCCCACATTATCAATGGGGAATTATCACAGGAGTTTGTTTAAGAAGTCATCAGCTAAAGAAGGCTTATCAGTTGCGACTCCTTTGTCTTCAAAGTCGCAGTAAAGCTTCTGGTGTGTCTAAACTCTGACAGGATGGCCAAAGTTATGCTTCTGTTACTGCCTTGCATTAAAATCCTCTTTAATTATGCATTCATTGTATCCTATGAAGAATTCCTGTGCAGAGAAATCTCCTCCCTGTGGATCACACTCTTGAAAGCCAGGCACAGTGCAGATGGTCTATGAAGAGCACGCTGCAGGACTTTTGACCCTTGGCAGATCTGCAGAGAAGAGTAGGTGTCACCTTCAGCATGGCCAGAAACACACCAGCCCACTGGGGGATGCAGAAATGGGCCACTGGCAGAGCTGGAGGCAGAGAAGTTCACCAGTAACTGTGAACTGAATTTATACATTGCAAAGACATGGGTCTCATTTACAATTACACTATTTCATAAACTGACTGCAAAGGGCAGGGTCTGTATTTTTGTTTTAAAAGCATACACATTTTGCATAATTTAAATGGCTGCAAAGTCTCTGGGATTGACTAGAAAGTCTCACAAAGCTAAATAGTAAAGCGTGCAGTGGAACAAATTAATACTGGTGGATAGGGAGTAATGAAAAAGGAAAGGGTGAATATGTAAGGGTGAATGTAAGGGATTGTAATAGGCAGGATCTGAAGGAAAACAAGGTTTTTAAACAGAGAATACAAGCCAGAGAGCAACAGAGGCAGGAAAAAAAATTGAGAGGAGACTGGCAATATTCACTAAATGTTTTCAGTCAGGGTAGCCGATTAAGGCTGAATATTCTGAAGGCTCCAAGAATGAAACAGTTCTCAAATACAACTGAGTTTTTTCTCTCAGTTCTTCCTTTCCAGCTCTCAGAACATGTCACTTTGTGGCAATGGATTCCATCAGTTATCACTTGTGCCATACAAGATGGCCTCAAATGGAGCCAGGGGACATTTAGATTGGATATTAGGAAAAAATATTCAAGGAAAGGATTGTCAAGCATTAGAAAAAGCTTCCCAGGGAAGTAGTTGAGTCACCAGCCCTGGTGGTATTTAAAAGATGTGTGGATGTGGCACTGAGGGACATGATTTAGTGGTGACTTTGCAGTACTGGGTTAATGGTTGGGTTCCATGATTTTTGAGATTTTTTCCAACCTAAAGGATTCTGTGATTCTAATAAATACTCCCTCTCATCACACTTTAGTCTTCTACCTTCTAAATTCAGAAAACATTCCTACTTTCTGTGCCAAAAGTTGCTCCAAATGACCAATCACTGTGCAGAAACCACATGAGCAACACAAATCTTGGCAAATGAAGTGTGTCAACTCATCTAGGGACTAATAACACAGTTGCTGCTTCTGGAAATAAGTGACCAATGCGTGGGTTTCTGAAAGATCTCACAGCTGATGAGGCCTGGGATGGTAGATCACCCACCCACCTGTTCTCAAGCCAGCAGGCAGCTCAGCCCTGGACACTCAGAGGGGTCAGGATGGTCACCCCTGCTGGCTGCCACAGAAGATCCTCATGATGTCCTAATGAATTACTTAATATTATAGACTTCTCTCACCCCCAGTGTTTTTAACTGCACTATTTTTGATGCACATTGCATTTAGAGATACACTGCGATCTTTTATTCGACATTAGAGATGCAATAGCTGTTAAATTGTATTACTTATTGACCTTAACAGCAATAAACTGTAGCAAGTGTAGTCTATGGTAAACACTGCTAAATCATAACCAGCTGGCATAATGCTGGTATTTCTGACCATTTGCATAATGCTCTGTGAAGTGCACTTGATCACAGCATATAATAGTGTGAGAGTATACAGTTTTGGAATGGACTGGATTTAAAGATGTATTCAACCAATTTATCATTTAACTTACAGCTTCACAAAAGCTATTAAACAACACGGTGAGCCTGGAGGCCACACATATGCTACAGCCCTGGAAATGTAAAGAAGTTCATTTGAATCCCTTTTTAATGACCTTGACCTATAGAATAAGGTGTACTTATTGTCAACAATTCATCTCACTCTTGACCCTGGCAAAATGCCTAACATTTGAATACTTCTGGTAGGGGAGGAAAGGCTTAAGGTGTTTTTTTCTTTCCCCTGGTGAAATGGGCCAATTTTTTTCCCTGTTTAGCAAAATCTGGAACACAGATCATTAGAATGCTTTTGGCAGCTAATTTGAACATCAGTGACTCAACTTTGAGAAGGAAGCCTTTTTCTGCCCTAAAGAATCTCAGAGAGTTTTCAGACTACAGTAATTGAAAAATCCCTAAACACTCACTCACAGAGGAGATACACATTACTGCAGGAACAGTCTACAAATTGTAAAGTATTCAATTTACATTCTCAGTACCTCAGGGCAGTTGTGAAGAATTTATATCTTCAGAAACCTTTGAACTAACAAAAGATAACATTTCATAGCAAAGTCTACTTGCATAAAAGTTTTTTAACTCCCTTCATTCTTATTCTGAAAGAAGTGTCTTTTGCACTTCTGGAACCACTGCTCAACACAGGTATCTGAGATGTTAAAAAGGAGATGGAAATGGAAATAGAGGTGTTAAAAAAATTTAATGGACATCCTGCATCCCATTTAGAACATGAGCTCATTATTCACCAGTCCACACATGATGTATTCTTGCTCTGAACTTGATGTCTTTTTAAATGATACTTTGGTTTGATCAATGTGCAAAGATTCTTAGTTATATTAAGGCCCTTTATGCAAAGGGCTTTATAATGTGCAGGCAAAATAGCAGGCACAGCTATATTCTAGGTGAGGGGAAGTTACAACTTGATGAGAGCAAGAGGACACATTTTTGTCCCTGTAAGCATCAGCTGGGGCAGTGTATAGAACCACTCCTAACTGGCTACATCACCTGCTGGGTCTTCATCTGCTTGCAGACATTGCACTTAAAAACAAATATTGATGGTACTTCAGTAAGACTGAAGGGAGAGTTTTTCTCATTAGGAAGTGTAGTGTTTTGTTTTGTTTTTATCATAGGGTTGCTACATAGATTGTATCTCTTGGATCTCTATCAGCAAACCAACATTTTTAGTTTCCATTGTGAACCACAGAAAAACTAGTGCATTAATTTAGGTGCCTCAAATTCTTCATGGAATACCTTTAGGCACAACTTTATTGTTGTGCTCAAGCCACACAGAATTGAGGGTTAACATCCAGCTGATGCTTGAGTCAAGAGGAAGAAGAAGACAGAGACTGATAAGTCATAAGGGTTTAAGCTCACAGAATCAGGCCCTGTTTATGTAGAGAAAATTGGTAATAGATACAGGCATTGCATTTGCCAGCTAGGAAATGATCTTTCCCTTCCTCTGCCCCTTTTCTTGATCAAAGAGCACTCAACATAATTACCAGTCTAATGACGTCCTTTTGCTTGACTTTTTTTACTAATTTTTACAGAAAAAAAGAAGAGAGGAAGGACAGAAAAAAATTTGCTTCCAGCCAACCTTAAATCTGTGATTACCATATTCATGTCCAACACTAAGCATTATGTGGAAACATTAATGAAAGTTTTAAAATGCAATCATTGGTTAAAGTTTTTTCCCCTTCTCTATAAAGAAATTGATAAATGCTTCTATTAACTGATAACCCAGGAATCAACAGTCTTATAAAACTGGTTTATTCAGCCCAGAAAATTAGGTAATCCATCATGACTGATTTGCTCACATTTTCCCCTGCAAATAAGTGAGATGAAAACTTTAAAACCAATAAGATAATGCACTTAACAAATTCAGCTGAGAGAGATGGATAAACTAAGATGCCACTGGCATCAGTTAAGGAAAATCTGTCGTGTTTCCAATTATTTGAGCAGATTTTGTATCCCAATTTGCTGCCAGACTGCCTGCATCCCCCACTTCCCTCTTTCAAACCAAATCATCTGATCTTAAATCAGAACAAGCTCATCATATCACACTATGGAAGGCCAACAGGGGATAAATGACACCAGATGTTATATGAGTTTTCTTTTAGGCTTTCATTTCAGACTTACTGCATTCCCCATGCTGCTTTTTACTTGTCAAAAACTAAAATGTGCTTTGATAGATAACAACCCTATTTTCTTCACTGCCTGAGCTTAGAGAATACCATTAAGTATTGATATTGATGGTGCTTAACTAGGGAATGCAACCTGGGACCACAGAAAGCAGGATCCTGGGATCCTGAGATATCTTTTGGTCCCACAGATACATTTTCTGTGGGTCCCAGGGTTTTTCTGTTGTTGCTGCTGGGGGTGGTGTCAGGATACACGCTGTGTGATTTTACAGCACAAAATGTGAGCACTCAGACAGACAGGAAGAGCAAGGAGGGGCAGGCAGACTCACAAACATAACTCTTAGGCCCATCTGCTGCTGCTGTCTGAGCTGCTGAGGGAGTCGCTATCATACCAAAAGAATAACAATGAACTTCTGAAACTGAACTGAGGCCCACTGGTGCAAAATTCAAGGCACATCATTTTAATTTGCTTTGCTTATGGTCTTCCAGAGTCGTTGTGTGCCCAGACCAGTAGTGAAAAAGACTGGGAAATGGCAGAAACAAAGAACAGTGAGGGGAGAACGAGGCATGCAGAGGAGATGACACACATGGCTGCAGGGCACATGGAACCCAACCAGCCTAGGTGTGAGCAGAGAAGCTTCCCTGTAAGGGAGAAACCTGATGATTCTACCAAGGCATTTCAAAATCCACCTTGGCCATGCAATGTACTAGCCGTGTTCCCAGGCTTAAAATTGCTGGCTAGCGCCGCAAAGAACCTGATAGAAAGAAAATGTGAACCACCTTGGTAAAGGACAAAGAAATAAATTAATATATGTCAGTCCCAGTTGTGAAGGAAAAAGCCATTTCTTTCAACAGAGTCATAAATTATTGTCTTTAGGTACTTTTATAAAGTTACACCTGTCTTTCACAATTACCACGAATATTTTCTCAAAAAAATCCTTAAATACTGAATGCATTTTAGCTCTCAAACCCACAGTGACAGGTGACATCACATCATAGCGGTGTTTCCCATGAAGATGACACTGATCTCTTCTAGATGGCCAGGTGTGTATATTTGTATGGAGGCACTACCACAGCTTTGAACACTTCAGTCTATTGCCTGGGAGTAGCTTCCTCATCTCATGGGTGTGAGAGGTGGCAGCTTAACCTTATTCCAATACACCTTGCAGATGCAGTGAGGGAGAATATTCACATGTGCTCTGACTGCAGCTGGTAACAAGCAGCTTGCTCCACAGTGTGCTGAACTCAGCAGGGTGAAGCCTCAAGAGCAAAGAGATAAGGGTACAGTCAGCCTGCACAACAGCAGCAGAAGCTCTTCTTTACAGGTCAGAAATGCTCAGTCAGATTCTGAAGCAGAATTCAACTCTATTTAAATGGAATAACTTTCACCCCTCACCTCTTTCTGCTGCATTGGTGCTCTGCTGCTGCCTGTGCATTTCTGCCATGATGAGTCCACTTACTACCACTGATAGCATCACATTTGCAACTCATGCAAAATATGCTTGGTGAACAAAATATCAGCCAAAGTAAGTCAGCAGCTGTCAGAAACCATGACTTATAGCATTAAACAGCATCGGTTTGGTTTGGCTGACACTCTGCAATATCTACCTACCACAGCACCACTTGATACTAAGAATGAGCTGGCCTCTGCTCGCACCCAGCAAACCTTTACAGGAAAGTAAAATTCCTCACCAGATGACTTGTGCAAAGAAGTGATAATGCAGAACACTCAGGGAATGGGGAAGAGGCCTGGCAGCAGATGCATCAATATGTTTAGTCACATCAGTCTAGAGATCAATGCCCTTTGGAGCCTGCCTTCATTCAAAGACCTAGGCAAAACACAGTGTGAAGAAAGGATGAAACAGCAACTCCTAAGTCTGTTGTGATAATACAAGAAATATCACTGGATATCTCACAGTGACAATGTTGTTCCAGACTTTACTTACCTTAGCTATTTATACCATTGTAGGACATCTAGTGGTGAGCAGCAGATTGAGCTGGTATCTTTATGTTCCCCTCCTAGCATTTTTTAGTTTGAACATGAGCATCATATCAGTAGTTTGCCAAGCTTCTTAAGTGTGTTTTATGTCTTTCATAGAAAACTAGCAGAATTGGGTAGAAGGTGACAAGTTGATTGCTAAATAAGAAACAATTAACAGTGGAAGGCATTTAGGCAAAATGATGACAAAATAAGTAATCTCTTCAAAGTATTTCCCCCAAAAAAGATGATGGAATAGCCAATCTTTTCTAAACTTCTGATTGTTATAAACGCAGTCAGCTATGCTAGGTAGCAGATGAAAGGAAAGATCTCCTATCCTCCCATGTTCTCTCAATGCTAATTTATCATCCTTCCAAGCATCTGTTCACATGCTTTGTGGAAGAGGGACAAGTTGCTGCTTTTAGGTCCACAGTTACAAGACAAAAAGCCTGTGACTCAGCAGTCATCCAGCAGCATCAGGAAGAGTCATCACTACAGTCACCAGAATTATAAAACCTGTAGGCCCTTAGCAGCCAAGTTAAGTTTTCAGAATGGGCTGTGGTGGGAAGACACACAAGAGATGCCACCTCTCCTTCCTCTCTGTGTCAGAAGAGAACAAAATGGGCTTGGAAATGGATTGTTCCACACACAGGCACTTGGTGTTTTCAGTCAATCTGAGCTGGCTCTCTTGGCACCTCTGGACAGCCTTCCTGTAAGGGTTATCTCTGTGTTAATTTCTCTGGAGGAAATGTTTGCCTGAGATGAAGATTTTAAGTGAAATTGGAAAAAAAATCCAAACCTGTAAAAACTGTTTCTAGAACTTCTTTTGGTGGGCAGCTCATTCCTCAAACCAGGAAAGGAATTTGACTTTCATAACATTGAAATCAAAGCAGTTTGAACTGCAGAAGCAAATGCTGACAATAGGCTGCTTTCAACCAAACTCCAGACTGAATATTACAAGCAGAAATTAGGCAGCTAACACTTTGGCATGATGAATTGATTTAAGAAAAACACTCTGCTGACATATAAGTCATGAAAGAAGAGCAAAAGTAATCAAATCAATTGATTGTTTTGCTTGTATGATATTCAGCACAGCTAAATCACACCTATCCCTTGCTTAGGCCACCAAAACAGTGAAATCTCCATATTGTGTCACTGGCCTGCCTGCCTGTGGGAGCAAGCCCCTAATTTAGTTATTGCATACATTGTGCTCTTACTGCAGAGTTATTTCCATTTGTATTTTCTCTAACCTTAGACACGGCATTTTCTGGACTGGAGATAAAAGCAACAACACTGAAATACCACCATCAGTGTCCCTTTTAAAATAAAAATCTGAGAATTAGCAGCAGGTACCTTTGGAGATCACAGAAGCAACTCCAAATTTCCCAGCATACAATTGTGTGAATGTTTGCCTTCTCATATCTTTCCAGTTGAGAATGTGGCAGCCAAGTAACGGGATTTGAATGCATATTGGCTTGCTGCCTCTGCTGTTTTGATTTGCAGACTGGCCAAGCAGAACGCAATTAGTGGTTATTGACACCTTTACAGGAAGCACTCATAAGGGAAATGGGAAATTGAAAATGTCCTTTAAAAGATGGAAGCAAAATACTGTATCAAAGCTTGCTGGTAAATAAGACGAGCCCAGAAAAGTGCTCAGTCAGAATATTTGTATTTCTGTATCATTTAGGAAAATCCTATTATGGCTTTAGCCACAGAGACATCCCTGGTGTGCAAGATAGAGGCAGTTCATAAAATACACAGCATTTTCAGCTTGAAAATAGGGCAACCTATTGCTTTCTGTAGATGGCTATGTTACACCCCAGTTCCCATCAATAGAACATAATCTCATTGCAGCAGGCAATACTCAATATCAATGAAACACTGGTATTGTAGGCATTTGCAGACTGCCAGTACCTAAAGGACAGAAAGACTTTGTGTTTTTACAAGGGGCAATATCTCTGGAACACATTGACAAAACAAGGCAGCACACCAAGGAGGCAAATGAGTTATATGTGTGTATCCACAGAGCTGTCTGCAGGCGTTTGTTTGCTCTTTCTCCCTGCTCTTTCTCTCTCTCTTCTGGCACTTTGCACCATCCCTACCTTACATTCTCTAAGTTTCACTAGCAATGTCAGTTATGCAATTAGTCCCCTGCCAATTAATGCCAAATTAGATGCCTGCTGTCAGCGTTCCCTAGCTCTGACAGAGTGTATGGTAATAATCTGTAACCAGGATAATGCTCTAAGGAGTCTGCATTGTTCTCTGAATGGGGGGAAAATAAAAGAAAGGGAAGCAAAAGAGAAAGAAAAAGTATGTTGCACGTTCAGAATGTTGCTCATGCTATCAGCAGTCAGTGAAAAAATAAAGTTTTGTTGTGCAGTTATCCCAATGATTAAAATATAATAGGCTAATGAGATTACAAAGCTGATTGTGAACAAGACCAATTGTGTTAATTGGAGGCTCCTGAATGGCAATTTGAGCTGCTGCTGCTGCTGAGTTTTGAAATATAATCAGTTTTACTAATTTTATCTGATTTCTTAATGAAGCTTGCCTTGAGCAATTGTTCTATGTGTTCTTTAGCAAACAGCGTGTGTCATAACTGCTGACATTAATCTTGATTACTTTAGTTAAAATAAATAGTTATACTTGGGCGGCTTTCAGAAAATACATCAGAGCAAATATAATGTTAGGAAAAAATGAAGTTTCACTTATATTTGGTGTTTTTCTATATTGTATTTGCAAAGTCCCAACTGTGAAACATCTTTCTTGTGTGACCTGATCTTTTTCAGACCACCCTATCTTTCGCTGGCCCTTCAGAAAGCATTTCTGACTTCCATAGAAAGAGGGATAAAGACAGTACCACTATTACAGAAAAAAATTTACCAAGAGAGGAAAAAAAATTCACCAACAAAACTTATCTCAGGAAAAAAACCGCAAGAACCTTTTTCAGGCATGAATCTCAAACTTGGCACACACATTCTCATCACCTCATGGTCCAGCTGCAAGTACTAACACTTGAGCCTTATAGAAATTCCCTCTCTGATATAGCTTATTTATTTTTCTGGAGGATTAATATACTTAGGATGGGTCTTTGGAGCTTTCACGGTGAATTTGATGGGATGCTGTACTATACTGCTGCTTACAAAGGGACCCATAAACATTAACAGAAATAAACAGTAGGAAAAGTGAAATGAAAATGTAAGTGCAGTCTGAATTAATGGTAAACATAGCTAGAGATTGTCCATATTTCAGAACTTCTATTATATTATGACCTTGCCTTTACAGGGATAATCCTTTTGTAATTAAGATAATGGCTAACTAGTCTGATAGGTATTATACATCTTTTTGTTTCAGTATGTTTATATGACAACATAATTTGCATGTACTTATTACTGGACTATAAAATCTGTGGATTTTATATGTAGTACATTGATTAGGTACTTGGATGATAAATAGAAACCATTTGGAGAAAGATGATATAGGATATATTAAACATTTATTTCACCCCCTCTTTATGGCCAGCACTGGTTTGTTAAATTAAAAGTGTTTAGTCTGGCCTGGATAGTAATCTATGTCCAATTCAGATCTAAATATGTATAATAAACAGTCTAGCTTTTAATCCATATGCATGTAGCAATCTCTTTAGTGATGAGGTTTTAGAAAGAATTTAGGTGTTTTTTGTCTAAGATGTTTTCTGGATCAGGAGAAGGTCATGGGCAGCACTGCAAGGATGGAAAGCAGCTTCACAGCACTACCAAGGACCACTCTGAGTACCAAATAGCAGCAGCATTTTCTTCTCAAAGGCATGATGGCTGAAAGTCTAGATTTCCTATTTAAACCACGCTTCTGCAGCATTTAAACTCACTTTTGCTTTAAACACCACAGTTAGAAAAGATGTAATCTTTTTATGGATGATTTTGACTTTTATGGAGAAGCTGACACCTGATATATAGTGTTTTCACTCCCTGCCCCTCCAAGTACTGCCTTTTATTTGAAACTACTCCCTGTCCCGCTCAAAAATGGAGCCAAAAATTTTGAGACGAAAAAGTAAAATCTCCAACAAACCATTAGATGTTTCCAGAATGGACTTTCCTTGAAATAACCAATTTGTAATCATGATTCAAAACCATGATTCAGACCCTCACCCAAAAGGCAGTATCCCCATCAGCCCAGGTCCCTCAGACACCAAACAACCTTTTCCAGACACTTTTTAAGTCTCCAGGTGCATGGCTTCTTTAGAAGGCCTGCTTCATTTAATGAGTTCAAAATCTATGTGAATTTGAATTTGTGTATTCTCACTTCTGCTTAATAAATATGAAAATTTATATTTAATGAGAATCTACTTTTACCCCTCTCTGCCTTCCTTAATGAGAACTAATTGAATAGAACAGTCTTCATTTGGCAGGACACATCATGAGGGCTTGTCTATACTTAGAAATTTACTGAGATAACTAATCTGAAATGGTTGAGAATATCCCTACAGCTTTTCTGCCCAAATAGCTGTTACAGAGCAATTATTTCAAATGAGCTATTTTTGTAAATTTCAAGTGTATACAAGTCTCCAATCTAATATCTGGCTGACATTACATGCCCAACTAGTTTTTATGGATCAACCTATTTGAACCGGTAAGTCACGCTGTAGGAACAAAAAAGAAAGTAACTTTGGGTCTGATTTGCCTTTATGCTAATGCATGACTCAATAAAAAAAAGCATTATTGCCAGTGATAATTTAACTATATATGACCTGGATATTTATTCTACAGTACCAGGGGCAAATTCTAGCCCCATATACTTTTAAAGGTACCACGGAGGCTATATTTTATTAAAATATTTCACCTTTTTGTTTCTGATCAAGACTCAATAATTCATTTTTCAAGTGCTTTTCCTGCAATTTAGAGACAGCTAGGCTGTTGTAACTTTCAGAGGCACATTAGCGTGTGATAAGCCTTATTTTAGGTACTTGCTGTGCTCAGTCTAAGAATGGCTATAAAGTTTAAAAGCTCACCAGCCTTTCTTTGGGGTCTGGCAGCACACCAAAGTGGCAGACTCTACTAAAACAGCCTGGATTCGGCAGACGTGGATTGATCCTTTCTTGTTCTGTGTGAGAAGCATTTGCCTCAGCATGACCACTGTTTTAATCTTGTATTTTAAACATAAACAGAATGGCAGATTTTACAGTATAATCTGCTAGGCACAGCAGCCTTTTAGAAGAATGAATCATTAACCTAGAAGCTATGTTTAAGTGAAAAGGACAAAAAACAAGAAAGGGGGGGAGAGAGGGAGAAGGAGAGAGAGAGAGATTGGTTTTGTTCATGATTTAACACACAACTGTGATCCACTCGTCTCTAAAATGCTTTGCTGGAGAAGAAATAAACCTCACTATAAGCAGGGCAGGAAAAGGTGTCAATACAAAAGAGCTTGAAGAGCATGGGGAGAAAGGGGGAGGAAAAATTATTTTAAAAATTTTCTCTCCTGCTGCATTTTTGAAATGTAGCACATAATTTTATGGTAGTAATGTTCTTGTTACCATGCTGGTGTAAAGAGATAGAAGATAAGGCATGTTGAGAAAGACAGTGTCTCTCATTAGAGCAACTGATTTAAGTGGGAAAAAATGAGGAAGCAAAATATTCTGGTTTTCCTCGTATTCAAGTCAAGCTGTTTAATAAAAACTTTCATTCCAGTACAACACTAGTTCATTTCTGTTTAGAGGATAACTAAACTGCACCTAATGCTGATATATTTGCAGAGGGAGAGTATATAAGATGCTTTCTCATTAATACTACTCTCCATCTTTCATCAGGCTGGACAGATTATATGCAATTTGCACTGTTCAAGTTTATTTTGCATTGTGATGTTATTAATGTAAGCAAGAATCAGAACCTTTGTTCTTCAACTACTGAAGGTTGCTTAGAGACTAAAATATGAAACTGATACTACTCATTTACTGTCTCCTTTAATACATTTTCCTCTCATTTATGAGTATAAACTTGTGTGTAAATGTATTGACATCACAGGTGTATAAGTGGACCAGGAGAATATGTTTTAACATTGATATAAGGTATGTATGTTTGTTCATCACACGTACACATAAAGCTTTCCTCCTCCTTGATTACAAAAAGAAGGGTGTTAGACTGACCCATTATTATCTTTAATGTTTTGACTGCATGTTGCACTTTCAAATTAGACCCCTTAAGAAAAAGGCATGGAAAGAAAGGAGGCCTTTCAACTCGTGGTTGGGGTATTTTCCAGCACATGATTTAAATCCTTTGTGTAACTTGAACTTGTGCTGCCCAATTGTTCACTGCTATTGGTATTCCCAAATGCACATGCAGCCCATGTGAACAGCAGTTTTTTTCTGCCATTTCCTGGGAATGGTTTTGTACACCTGAGTCACAAGAAATGACTGGGCTAGATCAAAGTAGGGCAAGAGTGAGGTCATCCGCTTGGGTGGCTGTTCTCATGTGTCCTAATATATTTGATGATGCAGTGAAAGAACATGTTAGTGTGACAGGGTACATCAAAAGGAAGAGAAATATGTTTTCAGGGAGATGATGTCACCAGAAGAGCTTAGGCATGGACAAGTATATACCTGTGTATACCTGAAGAAATGTTCATGGCCATCTATAAATGACATCTGGCTTACCTGCTTGTGATGGAGGAGCATCATTAGATGGATTCACTATTTACTTGGGAGAATGAACAGTATCTCTCTTTTTTTTTCTATTCTTCATTCAAACTAAGACATTTGTAAACAAGAAGCAAATGCAGACCAGATGGGATCTTACTTTCCATAATGCAAAGACCAAATTGTTATTTAATCCTTCCAAACTGATTTACTGTGTCAGGCATCTTTTCTGTTGCTAATGGTAGGAACTAAAGAATTTGGGGGTTTAACATCCCATCCCAGAAGAGAGACTGGCTTATCTCCCAGTTCCTCTAACTTCGTTCACAAGAACAAAGATGAAGCCACATATCAATCATATTTTGGGTGTTCGAAGTCTTTCACAGAAGACAAGCATGCCTTTACCTTCCTATGCTCCTTCAAGGCATCTCAGCTTTTTAGAAAAAAAAGGTAGGATTATGAGCCCTGCATCTAGTTCTTCAGAATTACTTTTTTAAATGCTGCAACACCTGCACTTCTGAGATGCTTTGCTAACTTTTTCCTTTTTATCCTTAATTTGTCAAATGGATCTGATGAAAACAGACAGCTGCTATTTTTTCAAGCAATATTTACTTAAGCTATGTCATGTAGTCTACATTTAGATTTGTCTTTCAGAAGAAAATATTGTCTCAGTCTCTACATGCAGATAAGGTGTCTTTGTATTAAGCTTTTTTTTCCCTACAGATAGTACTTACATCTTTCCACATTGTTTCTTATACTTTATTTTCATTTTATTAGGTTTTTAAACATATTTTTCATGCATGACTGTAGCTTCCTCTGCAAGCTTTTACATATAATAATTTCCTTATAACATTCCTTTTACAAAAAAAGGAAGCTTATTTTACAACAAATAAGAAATAGCTAATTTCACAAAACAGAAGGGGAAAACCTCCAAAAGATTAAGGTGGGCCCAAGGTCTAAAATTTGCCTATAAATGCAGTCTAGCACTTACAAAGACACATAGTTTTGACTGTAGAATAGTTCCACTGAAATCTAGGTCAGGGGAATTGTATTCAGAACAGTTTTTAAGCGTTGTTGACCAGCTGGGGTTGTAATAAGTCTGGCATTGAAGCACAACACAACTGTAGAATGATTTTATTCCTGATGCCTTCTCTCAGTTGGAGAAACTGTAGCCAAAGCACAATACTGCAGCAGAAGGACACCGTGAGACACCTTGCTGGGTACTCAGCTTGAGACCTGGGTGCAGCCAACATCAATCAAATTGCTTTCTCACCTTCCTTTTCCTCCAGAGTTAAATCAAAACTCACAGAGTCAGGAAAAGATTAATATATTTGGAGCTTGGGAGCAGAAAGGCTGACTCATTCTTGTTTAAGATGCTTGCCTGGTTTGTGATTTAGAACACAAGAGAAGTATCCAGCTAGATTTTTCAAGAACATGCCAGGCATGAAGGGTTGCCATGCTTCAACCTTCCTCATGACATTATGTGAAAGTCTGTGTAATTCCTTGAAAAAATATTCACAGAGGTCACAGCAGTTTAATTCAGTAGCTGAAACCTGCTTACATCCTCTAAACACTTGCATTTGGAGGAGGGTTTTTGATAATTATCTAAATGAGATATGGGAAGTTCACAGGCTGTTCATAGAAAAACAGTGAGGACAGCTGGGTACAGAGATTACCCCCAAAGGTTTGATCTGATGGCAAAATGAAAGGCAAGAGTTTTCTATAGACTGCAGACCCCAAAGTTGTCCTTTATCATCCAGAAGAACTTTTGATCTTATGGAAAAGTATAATAAAAAATTAACAGTTCTTTCTCTCAACATCCTATACTCCTAAGGTACCTGTCACCTCAATGCTGCACAGATATACTTGATCCCTGTGTTTTTAAAATGCTTATATACTTTACTTCTGCTTACCTCTTTTGGTTAGTTTGCAGGGCTAGCTGGATTATTCACCCTGTGGAACAACAGACTTGATAATTTAATTCCACTCCAAACGCTTGGCTTATGCTGATATGCATACATGGGAGGACACCTTTCTACCCTTCAGATCTCATACCAAATGTAATAATTGACCTGTTTTCCTGACATGGAAAAGCTGAATCCATGTATTTCCTATCTGATTCATTCTGTGCCATTTCTTTTGATTTAAAGAAAGTTTGCAGTAATGGGAACTAATGTAATTGCCTTTTGATAAATACAGTAATCCTCTATTTTCAGACTATAACTTTCAGATCTGCAGACTTCATGCTTGAGTAAGAAGGTTATTTTTTATTACTTTTGTTTGTGCATTTTCCCTGTTTTTGTCTCTGCAATGGTCTGATGATTGCAAGCGGTGCTAGTCTCACGTGGAAGTTTTAAAAAAATTTAAATCACTGATCATTTGAAATCATTAATAAAGAAAAAAAAAGCAATTTTTTACTTAAGTTTACAATTTTTTACTGCAGAAATTTTGTTTTTAGGAATTACAAAAGTTTTTATCTTGATTTCAGTGTATTCAATTAGTTCTTCCCAATGAATAATTCACTCAGCATTAGAAAGCAGTAGGAAGTTTAAAAAAAACTTGGTTTTGGCTTTAAATTATATTGCATACAGTAGATATGAAATTAAGTGAAAACAATATCTCTTTAAGGAAATATATTTTTCTCTTCTACATATCCATTGAGTTAAAGACAGATTTATTTACTTAGTGAGAGCTGTTTTAAAGTGGTCTTTTTCCTTCAATTGTAAAGAGGTGTTTATAAATATTTTCTAACACAAATACCAAACCAAAAATAGTATTCACCTAATGAAAGGGACTTATACCACACACCATATTCTAACATTCTGAAATGTAAAAAAGGATGAAGTTAAATTATATTATACTAAAAACCTGGCAAATTAAATGGCAAAAGATGTAAAACATTTTTCTGATCAGCAATAAGTACACAAGCTGAGGAGCTTACTTAGTAGGATGTATGTAGTCACATATTTTACAGCTTACCAACCAATTGAAAAAGGGAAACCTTTCTAAAGGGCACAAAAAGGACAAATGCACACAAAAGCAGAAGATAACTTAAACCAAGTTAACCTCCTTGAAGATTTAAATCATGATTAAAACAAACAATTTAAATCCTCAGGAATCAGATCAATAAAAGCTTGGGGTTTGTAAACTTTTCACACATATCACAGTGAGACCCTGACATAAACCTGCAGCGTTGGTTAATCACAACTGCTCTCACTTTGGACCTCTCTCCTGGTAACCAAGTTTGACAGACACCCCTGTCAGCCACATGGTTTACCTCTGGTCCACAGCTGGATTTCACCCATAGTGTTTAAGGAATGTGCAATCCCAGAGGTTTTTCAAGCTGTGCCCCACTTCAGGGTGACAGGTGACACAAGGCCGGGAGCAGCATTACCCAGAGAGACCTCTGCCCCTGCTGAGCCCTAAAATCACTGTCAGGTGACAGAGACCAGGACCCAGAGAAGAAAATTGAGACAAAAGAATTTTCTCCCAGGATCTGTAGCGACCAGTCTTATGAAGATGACCATGAACCTCAGGTTCAGAGCTACTGACTGGACCTTTCATGCTCCTTGCAATGAGGAGGTTCCTGTCCATTCCTGTCCAGGATTTCCTCATGGCTGGAAGGCAGCAAGTATCACAGGAAACATCAACCAGCTTTTGGTTGGACAATAACTAACCAGTATTTACCCTTTCTCAAATATTTCTTTCTCAAAAGGAGCTGCTGCATCAAGGGAAGTTGAAGGTAATGGCATCCCCATATTTTGTGCCTTCCTTCCTTTTCTGTTTCAAGCCAGCCACTCTGCTGCAGGTTGAATTTCTGTAGCAAAGAGTGAGACCTACCTGCAATAAGTTAATCATGGGGTAGTTCTGGTGGAGATACAGAGGCAATTTCTTTGATGCTCTAGAGTGTAACCTGCAATGTGGTGATGATGAGCCATCTGGAATTTCCTTTTTACTGTAAACCCACCATTTTAGTTTGCCTGTTTTGTTGGGCTTGAAAACTGAGTAAGAATGCAGTCCATATCTCACAAAAGCCTCCAGTCAAGGGGCCAGTTCAATAGCTGACTATACAATAGAATAATTCTGTCTGGTTTTATTTCTGGTAGATGAAGTCACTTTTTTGAAAAATTGGATCTATAAAACTGCAGGGCATGATACAACGATAATAAATGCATAGAAGCTTTCATATTTATTAATTGCACGTATTATAAGATAGAAACCAGCTAGAGTAGTTTTCTAAATTGGGATCAAGATTTTTTAAAGCAGCAGCTCTTTCAGCTGCAGATCCTCATACAAAACCCACCAGCAAAGTTTCTGAGCATGAGTAGACTGAAAACTATGTAAGTATTTGAGACGAGGTAACAAGACTGTAATGTGGAGTGCATAACTGCTTTAAATTACCATGTTCATATAGACAAAGATGGATATAAAAAAAAAAGGATAAGAAGAATTTATTTCTTTTCCCAAACCAGTCAATAAAGAACTTCTAGAGATTACTACCAGAGAAATTATGTGCAAGTTTCCATTCCGTTCTGAAACGTGAATGATGAATGGCACAAAACTGTTCTTGCTCCTAGCTTAGAAAGTAGAAACTGAGGCATTGAAAGTTTATGTAGCTTCTTTAGAACTGCCAAAAGACGAGAATACAACTTCTGTCCTTGCTCTCAAGATCACCCATTATTTTCCAGAAATGGAAGATGTTAACTGTGATGACTATATTTTTTTCCCAAGAGTGGAAGGCAAGTCTCCTTCCACACAATTTTATTGATATTGTTTGTTAAATTCCTTCTTGTGGCTGTCAACAGGGCATTTAAAAACCAAAATATTTAAAGGAACGGGTATGCCGTATGGCAGGTATAAAAAGCAACAGTTCTGAGGGTTCATGCAAATATTAAAATGTACCTCCTGCAGTTGACCGAGTGTTATTCATGTTACACTTCCCAGAGGTGTTTCATTGTTTCCTACAAAAAAGATATTTGAGTTTTTTCTTTTACTTTTATCCTAGTAATTAGTCAAGACTGACATTTAGGGATATGCAGAGTGAGATATCCCAATTCATTTTCTTTTGACGGTCTTTGAATTAGGCTCAGTGCTAAAAGGAAACAATTCCCTGCCCCCCTCCTCTGTATTTTTAAATGACTGTCATCCAAATGGCATTGCCACTCAAATCTTACAGCAAAATTCCTCACATGCTGATAGCGCAATGTGGGAATCTCTACAGTTGTCCCCCGTAGGTTCGAATTCAACCCCTGAAGGTTCACTTGAGTTTAATTTCACTAATCACACGGGGACAGTTATTTTTTGCTCTTGCTCAGCTTCTCTTTCACTTGCAAGCATGCACACACACTCACTCACTCACTCACTCATGCTGCAACCCTCCCTTTCTGTTGCACTTAAGTCCAGATTCACTCTGACCATTCCCGCTCATGAGCGGAGAGCGACACAGCACCACGGTGCCTAAAGACCATAGGTGGGTCCTTTGCTTCAAGCCAATTTATTCACATTTGCGATGGTAAGATTGATTTTTATCCTGCATTTCTGAGTTTATTTAACTGATTTCAGAAATTGCTACAGAGGTGGGGGCAGAGATCGTCTTCAAGGTTGTTGTCATCCGGAATTTTATGTCCTTCATTTTCTTTCACTCTGTATGCCTGTCACATCGGCTTAACTGTGAGTAGCATACTAGCCAGTACCTCTGGCATACTGTATATTAATAGAATATTGATATAGCCCAAATACTGTTGTGGGATTCATCATTTGGTAAATCCTCTGCCGTCTGCAGTTTTACAGAGCCGTTTAATTAGCAATTTTACAACCTCCTATTCTCTCATTAAATTAATTAATAATTAAGTTCAAATATAGGCATCTTTAATGTCATAATTATATTTCAGTTTTATGGTCACCAGAGTTTAGCTCATTAGGAAAGGTAGTCATAAACCATAGCTCTATTTAGGATCTGAGACATTGATGCACAGGTAGTTTGCTTCTGTGTGGTATTTTTTATCCTTCTCACTTTCTCCTCTTCTTCCCTTGTCTCCCCCCTCTTCCCCATGATTCTCCTGCTCCCCTCCTTCTCATTGCTCTCTGCTAACATTGGCTTTTTTATTTTCCTGTGGCAGCTCTTTCTCATTCATATGTCATGTTAAAAAAATCCCTGTCACACACCCTCACAGCCCTCCCCTCCCTCTTACTTTCTCTGGGACGCTGTGTAGCGATGCTGGCCTGCTGTGGGTCCTGCTTCCTTGCAAGCCCTAGGGATCATCTCCTCCAGTGCTGGGCGCCCAGCAGTAGCAAATTTTGTGTAGCATCCTACCTGGGACATTGTATTCCTTTTTGACTGTGAGATTTACGAAGGCACAGGATGTAGTAATGACATTTCACACAGTATGATATGTTGTGAGTTGCTTTATATGTAGTGGATTTATTTCAGTCATTATCACTGATTAAACCAGCTTAGTTGAAAAGGCAAAGCAAAACTTGGCTTTGAAATTGTTCTTATTTAATTTTGTTTGTGCTCACATAACCCAGGACAGCACTAATTATCTCTTTAGTGTAGCTCATATTTCTAATGTAATTCATATGTAAATTGTAATTTGAATCATATGGGAATGTTTGTGTTCCTTGCATATTCTCAGTAAAGAGCACAAACAGTGAATTAAAACTGTTTGGAAATGAAAACTTTATGTTGCCTGTTTTGAACTGTCTTTGATTTCTTCTGGCTTGCTGTTTCTCTAATGAATCATGATTCAATTGGATGGCTAAGGCCAATGCATTTAGTCTCCTCTCTCTGTATATATGCAGCTTGCTTATCGGCCTGCTTTTCCTTCTGAATTTGGAAGTTAGGGGGCAGGTTTCTGCCTGCTCACTATCTTTGAGAAAAAACATCATAAGATGGCTATTATTTTTAATAAATAATATTTTTATGGCTAGAGAGCCTACAAGCATAGCATGGCAGTATTTGTGCTGCTTTGCTACTCAAACAGAGCTGTGCAATGTTCTTTCTGGTAGCATTGCTAAATGATATTAGGTTGAAACTTTAATCCCAACCCAAACTTCCCATTTAATAACCTCAACACTTTTTTCTGCTTAATGCAATATATGCAATATTACTGTCCTCTCTAAAAGCCACTGCTGTCCAAAATGAAGTAGTATTTTTACAGGGCAAGTCAAAATTTATCTGTGTGAGTAGAGCACAGGACAGTAAAAGTTCCCAAACTTCTGAGGTTTCAGGACAGGAAATCCAGTTGCTTGCTGGATGCTGTGGTACACTCTAACACCAAATGCAGAACTAAGGTGAGGGCCAGGAAATAAAGTATGAAACACTGAAGAGCCATGGGTAGGAGATACAACTGTGCTACCAGCTCCTGTGGAAGAGAAGATGAAGCAAAACACCTGAAGGAAACAGGAATGGTAAAAGTTCATTTGGAAGAATAATTAGACCTAAAGAGCTGTCAAGTTAGTGAATTATGATGTAAGTTACACCTTTCTTTGCCAGAACTGCCCTTTACATTTCCTAGGCAAAACTGAATTCACCACATTAGGGAGATAATGAGTGCGTGTTTCTCATCCTGCCAACACAACATCTTTGCCAGGCCCATGCTAAATGAAATTGTCTGAGCTGTACAGACTGACAGATATACCAGGCCCAGCATCATGGCTTTGTCCCAGCAAACTGTGACCTGACCTTCCACTGGCCACACAAGGGTGTGTTTGCAGTGCTTCCCCAGCTTAGGTGATGATCCTAGAAACCTCTTCACTTGGATAACTGCTGCTCAGGCTGGTATGCAAAGCCTTCAAAGGGGAAAAAATCCTGAACTCCCTGCCAACCTCTCTGTTCATGGATATTGCTGAGGCCAGAAGAGAGGTAAGACTCTGAGGATACATATTTGTGTGTTAGTCCATGCTGCTGTAATGCTGAGGTCTGGGACAGGTGACCCTGCTCACCGGTGGGAAACATTACATGTGCCAAGAAAGAAGCAGAGGGGTCACACCAGGGAACAGGCACACCTGTTTGTAACATCCCATCTCCCCATGGGGAAAGTGCTCTCTAATTTACAGTAATCATCTTTCTCAGGCTTTGGAAACCCCTTACAGATAAGCTCAGGCCTGCAAGGTGCAGTGTCAGGGTGCTGGGTAGCATAGCTGAGCAGACTGTGGGCAAGGCAAGAGGTCTGGTTTGTCTGTGGCCACAGAGCCCTCCAGGAGCCAGGTGCCCTCCAGGGAGGGACACTGCCACATTTAGGGCACACATATAAAGCACATTTGCACGCACACACACGCACACACACTCCCCGTGACGACACCAGAGCTGTCCGAAACTATTTTCAATAATTGATTTGCTGTTTAATTGAACATCATGACTGACTAACATAGCTCATTACTTTACTCATTAGTTAATTATCGAAGAAAGTAGGACAAGTCAATAAAATGAAAGGCTGTAAATTCCAATACTAATTAGCACCATTTCCTCAGAGACATATTTAAGGGCAGATTGGCTACCCAAATGTCCCTGGACCTTGTAGATGAAGGGAAAGGGTAGACTTACCATAAATCTAGATTAGCAGCAAGCCAGGCTCCTCAGCAGCAAGTAGTCAAGTACACAAGTGCCAAGCTACCACCAGGCACCGTATTTGAACTGGAATACTGGAACACAAACAGCAGAGAAATTCCTATTTTTAAAAGAAAAGAGGGGGATGGGGCTGGTGAGGGAGGGAGTGCTCACACACCAGAGAGGATACATATTTAAAATAAATTATGCAAACTGAACTACTTCTGCAGAGCACATTTGCTTTCCTAAGCTCTCTTTCCTGGTCTCTTTACTAGCATACACTTATCCTCTTATTTTGGCTCTCCAAGTCTATTCAAAACATCAAAACATCCCTTCAGAAGTGGACACTTTTTTAATGTGAGAATTCTCATTTATATCTCTTATTTGTGTTTTGATTTTTTTAAATAAACTATTACAGTAATGGAAATTATATTCTCTTGTTATTGCTTTATATTATCTTTGTATTATCTGCCTTCTCTATTATCTCAAAATTATTATTTGTATTCTTTTTAATTTAAAACAAGTCTGTTATACCATCTGAGGCAGAATTTAATGGGTTCAGCAGAGCTTTAAATGAGTCAAAACCCAATTTAAAACAAAGAAAGACAGGATTAAAGAAGACTGGGATAAAAGTAAACTAAGAGAATGCATGTATGTGTATGTATGTTTGCATGCATGAGCACATACTTATATATATACACATATATGTATTAAATATTAAGTATATGTATGTATATAAAACAGATGCAGACACATACATACAGCTGCATACATACACACTGAGATATGACTATATAGGGTTCTTATTCCTCAGTGTGGGGAAATTATCAAATTCCTTGAGTTTCAAAGTTTAAAAGCTCCCAGATATTTCTGTCTTCCTTTTAAAAATCAATACAAAAGGAATCAGACTGTTGAAAGTTTCTGCTGATGTACTGGTATGTTGTTCAACAGTTTGTCTAAATTTTTATAAACAACTGAGGGATCAAGACAAATATAATTAATTCCTTTTATTTGGAGGCATATCCTCTGTGTCTTCCTCTCAGCAAATATCCACTTTTGAAAAATTAATTTCCAGTTAGATGAATAGAAATGGAGATCAAAAGCATTACCTGAACTCAAGAGAAGAAATCACCCTAAGAATAGCTCTCGGTCTGGAGCTTTAAATATTTATATTTCTAAAAATATATTAATGGATTAATGTAAAAAAAGCTAACAAATGTCGGTTACTTGACTTACTGTATTTTGTGCCTGCAGTTCTGATTATTAAGCCACAAGTTCTGATTTCTTTTCAAGTGTTTTAAAAAGTATCTTGCCAAAGTGTTCCAAAGATTGCATGTATTTTTTAATCAGCAGTTTTAAGAATTTGAATTCTGGTGCTAATAAAGCAAGATAGAAATTTCAGTTTAGGGAAAAAGTGGGAAATGTGGTTGTCTTGCTTAACAGAAAAGGCCTGGAAGAAATAATGCAAGGAAAATTCTCTATTCATTTTGTTAAAATAAAATTTTTTTAAAGTGGTATTTTATTCATTCATTTTATTCATATCCATATTTTGGAAGGGATATTTGTTTGGGATGTTCTCTTTTCATTAGGAAGGAATGAAGGAATAAGAACACCACCATGAAAAAACTGACCTGTGAAGAAACAGAGAGGAAAAGATTTTCCCAATTAGATGTTCATTCAGCACAGGCTAAAGCACAAGGTATATACAACAGATATATATACAAGCACTTCACATTTGCTAGGAGTTGGAAATTATAAAGAGCATTTAGAAAAGCAGGAGCTGTGATCTCTCATTTCTAGACAGTACCAAGCACCCTTTCATCCTGATAATTTTTTTTTTTTATGGTTCTGATTAGATCATTCTGGAACCCTGGTTATGCTTGACCACCTTGGCTACAGGACCTTGAGAAGAACTCCCAAATTCAGCAGCCAGTATGCTCAGCCTGCAAGAGCTCAATATGTGTGATAGGCATGGGAATGGGGAGAAGGCTGTGAGAGGACCCCCTCAAGATTTAAGTCATGCTTTAGAGCCACAATGTCTCTAAACATACACTTACATAATTTTTACATTTTACACTGTCATTTGTCACACATAATATAATGAACATACATAATATACGGTAATCCTCATTTGCATTTTTAACTTCTATTCTTTATCCGCTCTCAAGCACTCCAAAATTGGAGGCAGGAGTTGATTGCTGACTGCAATATCTGGCTGATGTAAAATGTGCAGACTGGAAGCACTCTTTTGCAGAGGTCCTCTTTCCGAGATGGGGCCCTCAGGCCCCTGCAGCCTTTAATCAGCTGAAACTGGAGTGAAGCTGTCAGCTACTGCTTGTATTCTGTCAGCTTCAGTACCACTTAGAGCATCCCTGACAAACACGCAGTGCACATTTAACAATCTGTGGGCAAGGTTTTGATTTTGTGGGAAACTCTAAGGTTACACTTTCTACAAGGGAAAACTGGCTAAGTTATAAGGGAGGAAAATGGAGAATCCTTCAATCCTTCAATCAAACACTTTTGTTTTACGGAAAAATCCAGCTCTTATCTTTCCATTAGCAGGATGATGGATTGGCTCAGTTCAAGGTGATATCCCAGTTGGTGCAAGACAGATCAAGGGTTATCATGTGATGGTGACACCTCTCCACTGTCAGTGCTAGCTGTCCCACAGAACTGTAGCAGCCTACTGTTATGAGGGGTATTGTCATGAATTATTCACACTGAAATATTAGTTCAGCTTTGGTGTGGTTATAAGTTTCCCATTAAGAATTCAAATTTTAAGATATTTTCCAGTGGCAAAAACTTCCCCAAACACCCTTACCCCAAGTTACCTACCTCTGGTGTTGCTTCAACAACACACAAATGTTAAGTGTCATTGTCTGGGATGAGTGACTTCAAGCAAAGATGTTCCTATATCTTTTAAAATACTAAATGTATTTCAAAACAAACAAATATCCCAAACACAAACAAGAATGATTTTTATGAGTAAATTCTTTGAAGACTTTTCCCTTATGCCTTTCCTTTCTGATGCTTGGTGACTTTTGTTTTTGATAGTAGTTTATGGGCTAAACCTATTATTTGCTAATTAAAGATCCTTCCTTCTCCTCTTGGGAGTTTAAAATCTCTACTACTATTTCTTCACAGAGCTCATTCCATCCCTGCTACAAATGCAGCTGAATCTTTCCTAATGATGATAAAAATAAGGCCATGGCATATCTGAGCAGTCTGGAAGGATACAGAGAGAAGGAGGACAGACACAATTTCTTCACAAGTCAGATCAGTCCCTAGCCTTCAATTTCCCCATAGTGATGTCATTGCAAGAGGGAAATTATTGTAACATTGCAACACTGAACTCCAGTAATCATATTGATCCCTGAGGACTCTGCCATTTGCTACCCTACAACATGGAAAATTTCCTGAACAGGCTCCTTCCCTAACCCTGTTACAAACACAGTCTTCCCGAGCAGAGGACAGAAACTTCTTGGAGGACATTCTAAGAGTTAAGAGTCCTCAGAAGACAGTTTTGGATGCATGCCTTCAATGCCATTCCTGTAAAATGGGAATGAAAGCACTTCTGGTCTCCTAAAGGCACCATATGAAGATTATGGCAAACTCATCCAGAGAGAAATTAGGAAATTAATTCTAAATTAATTAGAATTTAAATTAAGCATTGGTTTAATTAATATGTATGTGGCACCAATATGTAACTATTTATTACTACTAGTATGAGTGTTGTTGGTATCACTTTTACTATTTTTTTTTAAATTACTGTAGCACTTAGAATCCTTCACTACAGATAGGACCGTTGTTGTACCAGCAAAACAGAACGAAACATGGTCCCCCCAGGAAAGGATGAAAGACCAATGGCTGTATTTATGGGAGCCATTCTGGTCCTACCAATACAGATAGTTACCTAGTGAAATCTGGAAGATTATTAAAAGGAAAACAAATTAATTAATTCATAGTGTTTCCCGTGGAAGTTAGGTGCCTAACATGCATTAAAACCCAGGCAACTGCAGCTGGTGAAAAAGAACATACATACACACTGGCAGACTTAATAAACTTAAACAGAAGGCACAGCTTTAGGGAAAAAACAGCAGCAAAAAATTTTTGCAGACTTTATTGAAGGAACATTTCCAGTCATCTTTATAGAGAAAAAGTTTCACACAAAGTCAGCCTACCCATCTTGCCAAAAAGAATCAAAGTAAAGTTGCTCATCTCTATTACACATTAAGTAAGAGGCAGACAAATGAGGAAATAAATAAATGTTTATGCATATATATATTTGAAGAATCCTTCTTTCCTGCAGCTGACATTTGTCAAATTCTCACTGCCCCTCCCAGTCAATTCTCTCCTTCAATTAACCAATAAGTCAATTTGTTCCTTCCCCATCAGAAAAATCCCCTGCTCAGCAAAAAATGCACTGTTTCACTATCACATCAATTCATCCTTTCTTCTCGCTGCTCAGTCGATAATCTCTGCATGTCCTAAACAACAAACAAGTCACTGGAAAGGAACCTGCCTGGGAAATTTCTCTCCAATTATTTGGCATGCTACCTACATATGGTTGGCTTGCCAGGCCCTTCCTGAGCACACAAACAGTGCAAACAGTTAAAAAAATAGTCTAGAGAATTGGATTTTAAGACAAAAGAAAAATCTGAGCTGAGTTTATATGTTAAATAACAGTACAGCTCTTGGGATAGCTGGTGGAATTAGATGTTAAGTCAGAACAGTGTGCAAAATTTCACAATATGAAAATCAAAGTAAAATTAAGGATGTGATGAAAAACCACACCATTTTTAGGCAACATAAAGTTTTTGAAAACAGTTCTATCTCACTCACTGAACGGTTCTGTCTGAATCTGAAAAACGTAACAAGTGCCCGTACCCAAAGCTCTAGACATACAGAGACTGCAAATAGACAGCTATGCAGAAAGAAAAAAAATTGTCTTCAAATAAAGAGAGCTGTAAACCAGACACTTTTCATTTGACTTCATCAGAAACCATCAATAAAGTTCAGTATATTCAAGATGTCTTTTCAAATCAAAAAGGTAAGGAAATACATAATTAGAAAAACACAAGTTTTTTGAGAGGTTGCACCTTCAGTAAAAAACACATACACAGGTACAAACCCAGCCCTGAGTGAAATACAAATACCATATAAATAGACAAAGTCACACTGCTCAGCAGATTATGGCATGAAGTGAAAAATATGAGACATTTAGATTATATAAAATGATGCAATTAGCCAAGTTGACTTGCAGAAAGGCAAAAGTTCTCACAGTCTCCAGAACTTTATGTACGATGATCACTATTGATAGTCAGGGATTAAATTTTGTGAGATTATATTTTAGGAGGGAGGTTCTCCAACATTTAGAAATATAAAGATTTAAAATATGCACTACCAAAAGAAATGAGTTTTCAATTAATTTTATTTTCTTTAAGTTCTGTTGAGTGTTTTTTACTTTGGATTTGGGGTTTTTCCTTCCTACTTTAATTGTTTGATCTCTGTAGCAGTGAGGCAGGATATTAATTTGTTTTGTACTTCCAACTGTTTATCAAAGCAAAAGTGAAAGTTGCACCTTTTTCTCTGTGATCTATTAGTATTTGTGAATATTTTCATAACTAGAACACTATTTTCATATCTATGAATAAAAATCCATTAAATACCAAAGAGTTACCATTCTCATTCAATAGTTTTCTTAACCTGCTTTGTCATTAACTAATAATTTCAATGTAGTATATGTAGTCAATGTACAAGATAGTCTTCAGCAAAAATTTCCAGCTGAATATTTTATTTAGGGAATAAAGCAAATTTGGAACAAGACAAAGTACTCATAAACTTGTGCTTAATTTTGTTAGTAGGTCACCTGAAATTAAAAAGAAAATCACAAAAGCCAAACCACCCCTTTCCTCTTGTTTCAAACAACGTTTGCAGTTACTGCCTCAAATTGATTATTTTCCATTCTAGGAAAAACCAGGTCTCAATTTAACCCACTTAAATTCTTTCTGAGCAACTGTGACTTTTAGACACCAAAATTTCCCAAAAAACACCCAGGGAGCTGTGGTCTCCTTTGGGAGCCCTGATGTTTTTTGATTGCCTTGCAGCTGGGAACATCATTTACGTCAAAGAGCTTCTGGTGCAAAAGCTCCTCCTTGCAAGGATGTTGTGTCTTCATTTATGCACTGACAGTACCTTTGCAAGGAGGTGGGAGATCCCACAGCACCTCCAGTTAAATTTTCTGGAGGACAGAGAGAACCTTATTGCTCTCTACAGCTACCCAAAAGGAGGTTGTAGCAAGGTGGAGGCTGGTCTCTTCTCTCAGGTAACAAGTGACAGGATGAGGAGAAATGGTCTCAAGATTCACCAAGGGAGGCTTGGATTGTATATTATGGACATTTTTCTTCAGTGAAGGGGTGGTCAGGCACTGAAACGGGCTGCCCAGGGAAGTGGTGGTATCACCATCCTTGGAAGTGTTTGAACGATGTGTGGATGTGGCACTCAGAGATACGGTTTAGCAGTGAACACAGCGGAGATGGGTTAACATTAGCCTCAATAATCTCAATGTAGCAATTCTTTGATTCTGGAAAAGAGATGGAGATTATGGTTGTAAAACGCATAAACATTAGAAGCCTCTTCAACTGAGAAGCTGGAATAAGATACAGCTTCTTTGATGTGAAAATATCTTCACTTTTGAGACCACTGAAGTCTACATGTATAGCAACTGGCTCATGGGTCAGTTATGGTGAAAGGGGTGACATCAGGCTGGTGACCTGTCACTAGTGGGGTTCCACAGGGCCCCATCCTTGACCCTGTGTGTTCAAAATCCTCATAAATTACTTGGATGCAGGACTGGGATGCTGAGCAAGTTTACTGAGGTTACAAAACTAGGAGGAGATGTGGAAGAGATGAGAGACTTTGACAAATCAGAGACAGGCAATCCCCAACTGTATGAAATTCAGCAAAGAAAAATGTCGGATTCTGCCCCTGGGTCAGAACAACCCTGGATGTACAGACAGACTGGGGAATGAGAGTCTGGAGGACAGCCCCATGGAAAGGGACCTGGGGTCCTGGTTTGTGGCAAGTTGAACACGAGCCAGCAGTGCCCTGGCAGCGAGGAGGGGCAGCCCTGTCCTGGGGGGCATCAGGCACAGCACGGCCAGGGGGGCACGGGAGGGGATTGTCCCACTCTGCTCTGAGCTGGGGCGGCCTCACCTCTAGGGCTGGGGGCACTGCTGGGTGCTACAAGATAAGTTATAAAGCCATTAGAGAGTCTTCCAAGGAGGGCCAGAAGGATGATGGGTCTGGAGGTGCAGCCAAATGAGAAGCAGCTGAGGTCACCTGGTCTGTTCAGCCTGGAAGAGAGGAGACATTGACCTCATTGCAGTTACAACTTCCTAGTGAGGGGAAGAGGAGGGACAGATGCTGATCTCCTCTCTGTGGTAACCAGTGACAGGACCCAAAGCAATGGTCTGAAGCTGTGTCAGGGAAGGGTGAGGTTGGATATTAGTAAAAGATTCTTCCACCATAGGGTGGCTGGGCACTGGAACAGCTCCTCAGGGAAGCGGTCACAGCACCAAGCCTGACAGGGTTCAAGAAGATTTTGAACAATCCTCTCAGGCTCATGGTGTCTCTTGGTGCTATGCAGGTCCAGGAGCTGGATTCAATGATCCTTGTGGATCCCTTCCAGCTCAGTATGTTCTATAATTCTGTGATTTTTTTGATTCAGTAATTCAGTGATTCAGTAACAAATGGGATTGCTGAACACCCTGAAATCCATAACATATGTGCACATATTTCACATTATACAGTTCATACTGTGAACCTGTACACATTGAGTCTCATTTGAAGCTGAGATAATATAGATGTGAATTTAATTTGGATCTTAGATAATTAAATGTACCTTAAAACTCCAGCTCAGGGAAATAATCTCTCCTTGAGATGCCCTGGGTTGGATAAACAGCTTTCACAGTGTTACCCCACGGTGTAAGAGCTGTATGGTGAGCAGGGAGGGGAGAGCAAACATTATGGAGGAGAGAAAAGATCAAGGGACACAGATTGCTCCTGCCACACTCTTTGTGATAATCACCTAGTAACTGTCCCTTAAATCTGGGAGGAGAGAGAGAGACAACAGAGAGGATACAAGGTCTATTTTTGACTAAGCAGTTTACTTGTACATTGTGTGGTAGCAGGGAACAATGCCCGTACATCACTTGACCAGAAAGACATTTTAACACTGAAATCCTTAATTTTTGTTATCCACAGGACTTATCTGAATCTTCACTCTCCTTCTCCTCCATTCCCGCCCCTTCCATCTCCCAGTAGTCGGGAAGGGCTCGGTCAGCCTGCTCCTGGCCCCGAAGAGGAGGTGGCAGAAGGCTGGCCTTATTTACCTTAGCCATTTCCCCATGTAATCTGGGTAATCGTGTGGCTAATCAGCAGCACAGAGGAGCCCCCAGCCCACAATTCACAATGCCAACCTATTCATATTTCATACAATAGGCTATTTAAGTCATCCCATGCCTTGCCAAGGCGATTGCACTCCCTTTGTTCTGATGTTTTCGGCAGCCCTACTCCCCCTTTCACACCAGCATATGTCCTAACTCTTGCCTGCTGCAGCTGGGCAATGGAGGTTGTTTTTGTTTTGTTCTTCAAAACCAACAAATCGATTATGGTGGTGTGAAATGTGGGTTAAAACAGTGCCCACATGTATGCATACATTAGCCATTTGCTACACGGCAGCTTCACAGCAAGGTGACTCACGAGGCAATAGTGCTCATGCTCTTCCATTTTGAATGGGCAATCTGTTAAGCATAGAAGGAAATAATAAATAAAAGACTGACTGAACATATTGTTTGAAAAATGGCTTGCCATGTCATAGCAAAGTGAAATTAAAAGTACCTCTACCCCAGTGTTTTGCAACTGCAAAGAAAGATCAAATCTGTTTTGTAACTGAAAATTACAGGGTCCACATGTATGGATATAGAATATCAAATTCAGACCATATTTCTGCAATAAAGATATTCAGCTTTATATGCTGCTTATCTCACATTTGGCATGTAGTGAACTCAATAGCCTTACAAATTATAGGATGTGATCTCACCTTTGAACAATATAAGCCCACAGTAAACTCCTGCAGTTCAGGATTTACCTCTCATAAGGGTGGGTTGACATGTGGATAAGAATTGGCAAGGAGATACTGCCTTCATATCCTAGGCTGGACCATCAGCTCTCTTCCGTCCCTGACTCATAATGGCAAAAAGTCAGTTCTCTCCAGAAAGTCTTTTGCAGCTTGTACAAAACAGGTCCTGTGATTCCATTTCTCTCTCAAAGTGTAAGGAAATGCACATCACAACAACTGCCTTAAAATTAATTATACAAACTTAAGCTAAGGTCTGGAACAGAAATTATTTCTTTGTTTTTGTAAATAACCCTAAATGCACTATAAAGTCATTTAGGTAATTAAAAAGAAATGTTGTATGACATGCTAGAAAGATGCCATTCATTCCTGGTTCAAGTTCATGCTACTTCATGGATGCACTACTGGTGCTGAAACACATCAGTCATGACTTTTCTCATAAATGCTTGAGCCATGTTCCTTGGCTTGTGTTCAGCATGGGAAAGTTCACACCTGTGCTCTGCATTACAATCAGTTTTCATTTTTTAGTCCTAAAATTTGGGAGAAAATAGTTTTGAGCAAATTTTCCACACAAAACTAAGCTTTCTATGAGGAGTTAATTAATTAGCACAAGTGCAATATTTCACAGACTTATGAATAGTACTGTATGATGTCAAGTACACAATAGGAAAAATTTGTACAGCATGGTCAGCTAGTTTTTGAGTGCTTAGCTGTAAAGTTAGAAACCAGGAAATTCAAAATCTTGACGGAAACAGAGGGCACGACACAGACATATTAAAATTTCATTTTGATAGTCAAAGAATCTACAGCATCTTGTTTCAAAATACAACTTTCTAATATCAGAATTTTAAAACCTCTTTATTTCTTCCCCACCTTCAGACACACAGATCACAAAATAACTAAAACAAATAAAGCTTCTCAAGACTAAACTTTCAAGGCAGAATCTGGCACTAGAATGTGTAGCAGCAAACTATCTGTACATCTCCCACTGAAGTCAAGAAGATTTTGTTCAAATTGCTAGCAATAGAATTTATGCCATATGAAAATGATCCTAATACAGCTAAATTTGCAAAGGGTTACCTCCCCCTGCACCCAAACAGCAGGCACTCAACTACAGCAATATAAATGTGTTAATCCCAGCACGATGTATTCCCACATCTCCCTGTATCAAATAATTCTAAAGGGTTTTCAACATACAAGTTAATTAGCTACAACGACGCAGCAGAGTAACATCTAATGAAGACCTAGGTTTAAAATACCATAAATGGCCTGTTGTACCCTTTTCCCTGCCTTTAATATCAACAAATTTTTTTGAAATGGCTTACAGATAAAGTTCAAGTATAATTTAAAAAGAGACAGGTGGCATTTAATGGGCAGGCTTATTTTGATTATATGTTAAACATTGTGGTCATTTTAAAAGACGTATTTTCAACAACATCTACTAGAACACTTTTTCTGTATTAGCACCTCAAAATGCTGTTACCATACTATCTGTCTGTCTGTCTATCTATCTATCTATCTATCTATCTATCTATCTATCTATCTATGTTCTTGTAATGCTGAGCAAGAAGGTGACACCATTTTTATACAATCTAATTACATATTCTGTTTCTCATTTTTTAAAACAATCAGTTCATGAAAAAGCAGTTGTGTACGTTCTACACACAAAAAAAATTCTCTGTAAAACTAATGGCACAAAATTAAAATTATACAAACACAAATGTCTGCAACATACAACTTGCAGAGATAAGTTAAAAAGCAATATTAGAGTAAACTTAATTACCTAAGAAATATCTGCTATTTTCAGAAAACACCAAGATGCATGTTTCAAATTTAACTAAGGAATTAAAAACCCTAATTAATTAAATTAAGGTCTTGATCCTGACTGGAAGTGGAAGTCAATGAGTTTATCCATGTGAATCGCATAGCTGGAGTGGGACTGAGCACTCCCTTTTGCTGTCTATCAAGGGTGAAACTCATTTTGTAATCCCTCCACTTCATTAGCACCTTTCCAGGGCATTATCTTTGCCCTAATCCTTCTGTCACTTTGGGGATTCAGGGTCATTAGAGCATTGAAGGGTCGATGTTATTGTCGTGAAGGTGTGAATTGATCACTAAGATGACAACGGGTGACAAGTATACTTTATTAGTCTGCTACTTTGCCTCTTAATTGCTACTGATTAGTCTGTCTGTTAAAAAGGAAATTTGGACTCCTTCTGCCATTGCCAAAGAGTACACTACTATCTAATAGGACCACTCCTCCTAAAGGAGCCAATTGAGATGTAGCGTATTTTCCCTGCTCAATGGAAATATTTATGTAAGTAAATACAAGGTAGAGCCTGAGCCCTTAAACTCACCCATTGTATTTTGTTTAGTTTTGATTGAGAGAATGTCTCTGTTAAAAAAAAAATATCAAGTATTTCTGATTGATTCTTTACCTTTCCAAAGTCATGAATAGGATCTTTTTTTTTCCCAAAAGCCCTGTTTTAGATGTGGCTGTGCTTACTATTTGCATAGATTTCCCAGAGGAAGAGCTGGCACTCCAAACATCTTATTGCATTTAAACTACACACTAAGAGAAAACAGGGACAGCAAAACAACAAAAACCAAACCAACCAACGAAACACAAAAAGCCAACCAAAATTCTGCATCTTGCCAGACTTCACAATCAAATCTTAATTTTTGTTGAACACAAGAATTACACTTATTATTTAGTTTTATAGAACTTCCTGTTTAAAAAAGGAAAAGAAAAGAGAAAAGAAAAGAAAAGAAAAGAAAAGAAAAAAGAAAAGAAAAGAAAAGAAAAGAAAAGAAAAGAAAAGAAAAGAAAAAAAAAGAAAAGAAAAGAAAAGAAAAGAAAAGAAAAGAAAAGAAAAGAAAAGAAAAGAAAAGAAAAAAAAGAAAAGAAAAGAAAAGAAAAGAAAAGAAAAGAAAAGAAAAGAAAAGAAAAGAAAAGAAAAAAAAGAAAAGAAAAGAAAAGAAAAGAAAAGAAAAGAAAAAAGAGAAAAGCCTTTTCAAACTAGATAGCTAAGATCGTGGACAAATCTTAATGCAACATAAATGAATCTATCATACTTTCTTGATGCTGACAATCTTTGGATTATTGGTGATTTCGTTTCAAACCTGGGTAAGCATTTCTGTAAGAGATCATTCTCAGCAGAAAGGGAAAATGAATGCAGAACTCTAAAAACCCTCTGTTCTCCTTTTCGACACTTATTAAAAGACAACAAGAACAATGAAAACTATTCCCAGTTCTCCTATTCCTACTCCAAAACCCACATGAAAATCGGTCTCTGTTTTACTCTCCCTTCCAAACCCATTTGCTAAACTTAACTGGCAAAAAATAAGGACTTTAACAAATGTCTAATCTTAGATTTTGTACTGGAGACATTATAATATGACTCTAGGTGCTCAGGATGAATATTTGACCTTTCTGAGTCATCTGAAGTGTTCCTGACTATTTAACAGGATCAGAATTTTTTAAAATTTAGTATACTAATATTTAAGGATGACACATCTCCTATGAAGAAAATTGCTACATAAAACTCAGAATGGCCCTTTGACTTTAATTGTGGCCAAAAGAAAACATCAAACAGCTTGTGCAATAATCTGATCCCTCCCTTCCTCTTCTAACCATGCCTACACAGATCTTTTGCACAAGCATTTCGTTTGCTTATTAAAAAAAGCTTGAAGACGATGGGAACGTTTAATTAATTTTTAATTGGATTTCACCAGAGAAAATATTAAATACCTAAGATATTATTTGTCCAAGAGTAGTTTTACAGACATGGTCCTGTTCTTTCATTACCTCTGCAGGTTGATACAAAGCACATCTGCTCCTGACTAGAGTGTTTGGTCTCTGGTGCCACTGTCCTCATCAAAAAGAGAAACTGATTTTGGTATTTGTATAGAAGTCCCTATAGCCCCATTTTAAACTGCCTTAACTTCACTAGTTTGGTGTTTCGACTCTTAATTTAACAAAGGCACTGCCCATAAGTGGTCAATGTAATTTCAGTCTGAGTGACCTCAGTTCTCATTAACAACTTGGCTTGCTTGAAACAAATTGGCCTGTGCAGAAAATAATCCCTGCACTACCTGCAAGAGCTTTGGGGTTGATGAGCAAGATGTTTGGGAGACAAAACATATCTGTGAAGTAAATGGGAGAAAGTGAGCACTGTCAAGGTCACTCCTGAAACACTCCTGAACGCTTTCTTTAAACAGCCTGCTCTAACAAACATAGCCTTAGGGAATACCTGTTATCTGGCAGCATTTCTGGAAACAATCACACCTGGATATCCATGCCCAAAGATGGGTACTAAACACTTGACATAGTAAAGGCACTGAGACAGACTGGTGCAGTGAGACACAACTGAGATCCTTCCTTACCTTTACCATTCTGATGACTCAAAATTTGGTTCCCACAGAACCACAGAACATAATTACCTTCCTGCAATAGAAAACCAGAGAGCATGGAAGGAGAGTGGCTAAATAACCATAATCTGCTCATTATGATTTAGGTAAATCATAAGGTCATGTAGATTTTTGGTTTAAAGAAAAAAAAATCAGGTAAGTGAGACCAGTATGGCTGAACAGCTTTTCCAGGAATTTGAGATATTTTTATTTTTGGACTATTTGAAACATGGACTATTTGTAGCACAGCTTTAAGCTTTAGTAGTATTAAGTGTCACACAGCAATTCTGCGGTTGAGTCACTCCATGCTGTTGAGTACTTTGTTCCACAACTCCTCACAGATCAGAAAGCTATTGTCCTCTTGTGGAAATTTCCACTCTATTGAAATCCAAAAAGTACGCAATTATCTGTCTTGCAAAAAATAATTTAAAAAATAAATATATATATATTCCAAATCAAAAAAATTCACAGAAACATTTTTAAGGGAAGTTCTATCAAAGAAGGTAGACCATAGACCTTACATGATATAGGAAAAGAGCATCCCAGAATAAAAGATGCTGAACACCCTGGAGAGGAAAAACTAAGTGTATTGCAGTGCCTAACTGTGCTAACTAGATGACCCAGACAGGATGACATTTTGGAGAGGCAAATAAGTGATATTAACTCTGCACCTGGTAATGAGAAAAGTGCTACTGGAATGTACCTTGATGTGCATATGTAAAAAATTAGTCAAATAATTGGAAAAAATTAGAAAAATCCCTCAAATAAAGGACTGAGAAATAAGACCAAAAATGGGAGAAGACTGTAAATTTCTCCTGGAGAAGATCTAGTATCAAAAGAGAAATTAGGACGTCCTGTCTAAAAACTGGGAATAGTTGTACTTTGACCTGAGGGACAGCATATATTTTTCAGGAGGGTATATATTCATTTGCAGTGACTGAAGAGAGACTGTTCAATAACAACTGATCCAGTCACAGGCAGAGCTGACCAATTTTCTGAGAGACTTGCTCTTTCAAGCAGAGCATCAGTAGATGATAATGCACCAGAGCCAGCTCCAGGGTCCCTGTGGCAGAGACCATATCTGATGACAACAGTGATCAGAACTAGACTTAGCATCTCTATATGAAATATCCTAAATGCTACTCATTTACTTCCATTGCCAGAATCAATCTGGGGTTTCTTCCCTCTTATATTCTGGCTCCTCAGCTTGTTCCAGAGCCTAACAACTAGGTTTAACTCAGCTACTATATATCCAAGGCCCTGTCACATATAGACCTACTAAATGAGCCTAAGGATGCCACAGTGCACATTCACAAAGAAATTAAGCTAGTATTTTCTTAAAAAATATGCTGGTATTATGCATTGGTGTTAGCAGGACTTGCGATTCAAGAGATAGCTGTTTGGATAAGTAAAACACATGAAGTCCTGGTCAGATTGATAGATTAGCTAAGAGCTCTGGCATTTGGATTAAAGTAGTATAGAAATGAATCTTATATTTGACATTTAAAACACTTTCAAAGGGAACCTTTTCCACTGCCTGCACTTTCTTAAATCACAGCAGAAAGAACTGCCATGGCAGAACAGTGTGAGAAATTACTATCCAACTGCTTCTCTGTTTTCCCACGTTATGACTGAAGACATTAGTCCCTGAATCATTTTACATCCAGGCAGTATGTGTAACAACACTGTGCGTAATAAACAGAACAATGCAACAGAAAGAAAATTTGAAAATTCATTTATCCTTTCTTTTAGACAACATCTAGAATACAAAAGTGGGTTGTGGCAGATCCAGTTGAAAGAGAAAAAAAGACAAAAAGGAAGGCTGCTTTTTGAGGGCCGTGACTAAAAACTTTAGATTTATATAGTCTGACTCCCATTTCCCGCATGACCTTGGCAAAGTCACTTATTGTAACATTTTTAGAAATGGATGCTGTTTCCTGAGGCTTTCATTCTACTTCTCATCTCCAGAGTATATGACTGTTTTGCATGTACAACCAATAGCAAAAGTCTCGGGGGACTTTATGGAGTCTCTGGATATTGATTCTTTCAAGGTTTCAGAGCTGTTTGATGTAACATACATATAGCATGATTTGTTAGCTGTTCCAGGACTTCTCCAACAAAACTTTGTGTTTATGGGCTGCCAGAGTTTTTGAAGCCCAGGTTGAGACAGCTGAGTCATCCAGAGTAAGTCAGTAAAAGACACAGTAGTTCTAAAACATCAGATCTTTTCGCAACTAATGTCTTCCCATTACATGACATAAAACATTTAATGACTGAAGGACACAAAACTGAAAATGAATGTTTCATCTCTCCCTTATTTCTCAGCTCTCAGACTGGGGCTCTAGCTATTTTTGAATGGTTGAGGCAGAAGAAGCAAGGAGATAACCGGTGAGCAAGATGAAGAACTTCATACTTGGAGGAAGTGAAGTGATATGTTTTATGCATATGCTTTATATATGAAGGGCTTTGTAGATTTGGTAGCAATTTACATTGATTTATAAGAAACATCCTCTCAAACCCAGATATTAAGGTTAAATTGGGAACTGCAATCTCACTCTCCCAGATTGTTAAATAAATAGTACATATTTTAGGACTGAATCAATCCAGATAAGGACTATATCAGACTATAAATTCAAACAGACCAAAGTTCTGCTAAATTCGCTGTTGTAGGATATTTAAGTATAGTGCATAATTCCTCTTTATTGTCACCAATCTCTCTCTTACTCATGGTCAAACAGAAGTAGGATATCAACCTTCACATTCATAAGAAATCACATTTGGTGAATATTCAGGCAAGTTTGGCAGAGCGCGGGAAGTTGAAGTGGTCTCACAGACCCTGGAAAAACATCAGACTATGTGTTGATGTTCATCCCACCAGCTTTATAAATTCTCTTATTCTTTTCTCAGGACAATTTCAGTAATGCCACATAGGGTTCTCACTAAAATTTTCCACGGATGAACCCTACATTTTACTGTGCCATAGGAAATGTAATTTCTCATTGCCGTGGCTGGAACTCTTATTTCCACCTTCTTCGTTTCATTAGCTAACATTTCTTCCTTTCTTTTTCTTTCTTTTTAGAAAGAATATATGTAAGCATATCATCACTTAAATGCCCTGTGCAGTTCTTATTAGATGTTCTATTAAGTCAAAACTATGCCAAGGTGAAAATAACCCTTGCTTTACATGCCAATCATAAAAACAGCTTAGCTTTTCTGAACATTCTGGTCATAAGGTTTTCTCACAAAAGTTGAAAATGGTACCAAACTCTTGATGAACCTATTCTTTAGTTATTTTGAACAGCTTTAACTACCAGAAACAGGACAGGGGACTGTCTGACACTCTTACCAGCAAAATTCCACAGGGAAAAGAATCAGCAAAGACAAGACAGTGCTCACATTAGTTTCAGTAGTTAAAGAAAAAGAACCGAAGTGAAAGTTGTCCATACAATAGACTATAATATTGCACACCTGTAGTGAAATACTGGCAAGGAACTGCATCAATCACTGTGCTTGCATTGATTGCCTTTTACACTACAATAATCCAGTTGTACCAAGATTAACCTACAAAAGTAATTAAGGAAGATGAATAAACCATTGTGCAGGTATGAAATTCTTAAAATTAAAATATTGGAGGGGGGAAAAAACCTGGAAAACAGAAACCTACAAAGCCAAGATCTGAATAGGATCAAAAAAACAACCAGAGGCATTCATTTGAGATTCCTTCAAAATATGATGAAAGATACCACTGTTTTTAAAAATAATTTAAAAAATTTTACTCCATTCCAATAGCTTTCTTATCTGCAACCTTCTAATATTTTGAAAACAAAGAAACTGTGGTACACTAAATGTTTGAGATGAATGTGAGCACAAATGTTCTAACACCTCAGTAAATACTTGAAAGAGAGCATTACTCTAATATCTGTAAATCAGGGCACTTCAAATTAACCCCATACTCATTAAAAAGCTTGCTGATTTTATGTTTTTGTTGTCATTCAGATACAAACCTGAGAACAAAAGTACTTAACAATTCCAGTCAAATAGGATCAGGGCATTAATTCTTGTTTGGGTGCAAGACCAACATAAATCATCTGTTCAGGATAACAATTTAAAGAGTGCAGAGCACATTATGTTAAATAAAGTATTAACACTGAGTTAAGAACACCTATTAAGGGACTTTGAGAGTTCTGGCTCACATTACCTTACACCATTTTCTTAAATAACCTTATTCCAGCTTTTTAATCCTATAATTATTCTGTAACAGTTTTGTCAGAAAACTCCCGTTTCTAAACATATGTAGCTGTAAGACATCATGTGAACTCCTTCAGTTAACTTCTTATTCTTATCATCAGCCTGACCCACATTAATGACTTTTAGATTTTAATACATATATGACTTTGCAATCGCCAAATCATTGAATAAATTGTACTTGATAATCTAAATTTCTGTTGTTTTTGAAACAAACTGCTGAAATAGGGAAGAAAAAAAATCAGCTTTTAGTTTTGCATGCACATGTATGCATCCACATGTATACACATACATTAGTACATACTTGTGTATGCCTTCCCTCACTCATTTAGCAGAATGACTTCCTCCCAGTCACTTTCCAAGTCTGTAGATCAACTGTCTGAGGCTCTTCTGTCATGGCTGGTTTTCTTTCCAAGATCTGAGGCTCTTCTGTCATGGCTAGTTTTCTCTTGGTCTATTCCTAATTTGAGTGAATGTACCAGATCCACTGTCGTACAGACACACATACTAGATGTTGCCACAGAACTCACGGAGAGCTTTAGATGCTGAGAGTGTAATTCCTTAGCAGTGAGGCTGAGGGAATGGTGGGTGATGCATTCATGAACTTATGCATTGGCTTGGCTTGTGTATCAGGTCAGACAGGCCATACCATCCCTCATTCTGAGCAGAAGAGATACTGCTACCCTAATTGCCTTTCTCCAAAATCCTTTTTCAGAGCCTCCTTTAACAGAGTTGTTTTCCTCCGTGACCCCGGTTATGTCTTTGAGTCAGAGGCAAGATTGTGCATGCATGACATATCTAGAGGCCAAATGGCAACTATATTTGTTTATATAAATACTTATCTACAGAGAAAAGGCTCTCCAATATTGCAGATAATTGATGTTTAGCTGGAAATCAGAGAAAGCTTTGGAAATTTTTCCAGTTGCAAAATGTTTAGATGGTCTAAATTCAGTAGTATGGAACAAACCTAAACAAAACAACTTTGTTACAGTAGCTATCAGAGATAGCAAATAGCAATTTTAAAAAGGACATCTTACTATCTGTACTCTTTGACCTTTCAGTACAAGACAGGGACAAATTGGGGAGGGTCTGGGTCTTGCTGAAGAGACTCTCCCATTCGGATGAGCCAAAGACCAGAGCTCTACAGAAGACTTGGACTGGATGACCTAAATTCCTTCCAGACATGATTATTCTATTACTCTGATAGCCTTTCCAGTACCTCTCTTCATTAGAAACTATTTGCAATATAACTGGAATAATATAAAGAGAAAAAAGGTCTCAGGGATTATTTTCCTTGGCCAGATTTTCCATCTGATATTACTCCACAAAGCTTTAAGCTAGCTAAGAATGTAGCACCCAGCCCTATTGGATTTAAGTACATTTATCACAGAAATTGATTGGAACAATTAGCTAAATAAATAGATATATCTTTTAGTGCCATAAAAGTGACATGACTGCAGGTAAATCATATGAATAATTACAACCAGGAGCCTAGGTTTTCCAATCACTTTCCATACATACTTTGAATTGCAGGGCCTTCTGGTGACTAATCTACCTCTTTTTGTAGAGAAATTAAACAACAGATTTGGAGTAATGGTCAAGCTGCAAGGTACCAGCAAATTAAGAGCAAAAATAAACATGACACTTTAAAAAAGCATGGAATTTTGCTTAATCTTTGTTACATCTCACAAGTATTACTGTGAACACAGTGTCAAGAGAATGAATTTTTATGTTTGCAGCTGAGATTAATTCATTCATGAAATGAAAATACTTTTGTGAAACAAATAAACCTTTCTTCAGGCAGAAGTGAAAGTGGTTTATAAAACCTTACCCAATCAGAGAAAATAAGAAAACTGCATGATTGAGATGACTGTAGATTGTATGAACAATTTAATTTTCAAAGGAACTTTCCAAGCAGAATCTGTGGGAAAAACAAATATGAACATTGTTTACATGGCATGTAATTGAAATATTTTCATTTAACATTTTAGACATAAAATTCCATTTTAGAGGAAAAAAAATCTCAAGTTCTATTGGAATGGTCCATTGTCAATTTAAAACAAAAACTAAAATGGTCAAAAAAAATAAATTCAACAAAGGCAATGTGAAATTTTACCCTTTTCAATACACAGCTCTGTCAGCTTTAGAGATGAGATCCTGAAAATGTCTGGATATACTTTTAAATACATGTACAGAAACTGTTTTCATGGAAATTTATCTGTCTTCCCAACTATCTCTACATTTCACAGAAATGTTCAAGTTTATAAAAAGTAAAAATTCTACTAAGTAGAATTTGTACTGAAGAGGCTAATTGTTACTGAGGAAAAAAGGACTAAATTTTCTGAAACTAATAACCTGTTACTGTAGACAGATTATCCATCTAAATAATTTGCCAGAGGAGTTCTGTGTCTTACAGAGACAGGAGATCTGTCTCCTCTAATGATTTAATTTTTGATTTTTGACCTCAACATTTTCTTCTTTATATACACATAAGCGTGTATGGGTATATGTGTCTTGTTCACTCTCTTTTCATTTATTTATATAAACTAGAGGAACAAGCCTGAGACAAACTCCAATAGATAGGAAAATTTGTTATTACTGTTTTGACTGACATTTTCTTTCTCTCATTTTAGCTTGTTTTATTTCTGATTAACACAATTCTTTCCTAATTTACCATAATTATTTTTGACCTTGAGTTTTCTAACAATTTTGGTAAGACCTGGACTGTAAAAGTCATGACTCTATAAACATGAGCCAGCATGTTCTCTTTTACAGGATGTTGTCAAACAGAGGATTTGGGGAACATTAGGGTTGAGCTTTTGCACCTTTCCTGTTTCATCTGAAAATTACTTTTGTGAAGCTCTGCTTTGAATTACTGAACCTCTGCTTTGAAAACCCAGGGGAGAATATGCATATTTTTATTTAGAGCTCAAGCCCAGCTTGACCAAGAAATCCAGAAGTGTGTCCCATCACTGCTGATTTCAGTCCCTCTGAACAGGGTCTTCTTCTAGCAGCGTTCAAAGTCCCAGCTGTGACCAAATCCACTTGGAAATGCCAGGGGAAGTAGGAGACAGAAAAGGGCTTTTTCATTTGTTCAGTTGATTACACCAGATTATGAACTAATGTTACTGATTCAAAATGCTTTCAGTTTATATAAACATGCAAAGTTTGGTAGAGTACCTAAGGAATGTCTGCCTGTAAAAATAGTGAGGATTTACATGCTGGGTCACTGGCTCCAGCTTCCATTCACATTCACATCAGGCCTTCATCTTCTGGATTAAACCAGAGCAAATTGCCAAGAACAGCATACAAGAGATAGCTAGATGTTTTCCAGCCTGAGGAAAAACTAGTTCATATGGGTACACTCTTAAATTTGGACCAGAGTGCAGATCTGCGTTTTTGTTGTCTGATCTCTGCTTGCATGAAATGCATGAAGAATTCAGATTCTTACTTATATTTGCCAAAACAATGCTAGTATTGAGTCAAAAATGGACAATTTAAAATAAACATTGCTGCATCTTGGTCTAAACTGGAAAAATACCACCAAACAAGTAAAACCCAATAAAACTAACCATAAAGCAGATGGATAGAGTTACTTGAGCAGTGTAACATTACAATACTAAGCACAGAGATTATGGGGCTCCTTTAGCTTCCAGAATTTATTCATAGACCCATCTGTTATCTTCATTTTCATGTGCCAAACACTAGTCCCTGGAGACAGGGAACTTCTTTTTTTGTATAGACCTCTATAGACTGAAAGTGGAGTTCTNTTCTTTGTTTGTATAGACCTCTATAGACTGAAAGTGGAGTTCTTCTTCTCAGCTGAATCCTGCATGTTACCATGAGAGGCCAAAATGCTCATATGCAGTGGAGCTCCAAGGGAGTGAAGAAAGATGTCCTTCCCAGACCCTTCAAGTTACCACAAATTTGACTATGAC
>VWYI01003890.1:0-20384 GCA_013399455.1 Anthoscopus minutus
CTTTATTCCTGTAACTCTGCCCAGCCTCTCTGGGCACCAGCACGATGGGAAGAAATGGGATATTTCCTTAAGTTTAAGTGAAGCACATCCTACACAAACCACTGATACAGGTGAGGTGAAGTAGTGCTGCAATATTTTGCCCAAACATTGGGCTCGTTGCAAGATTCCTTCAGAAACCCTTCAGTTCAAGCCTAGGGGGCACAAAAAATGCCTGCACTGTGGACTTCTCTCCAGCAAACCTTGGAGTGGCACAGCCTTGCTGGGATTGCAGGCTGAGCTGCTGCTCAGAGCAGCCCCAGGAAAATAAATACCTGTTCCCAAAGGATTCACATCCCACAGAGGCCTTCTCCAGGACACAGAGAATGGTACCAGGACCACCTGTTGGGCAGTGAGGATGTAATAAGGCCTTGAAGTTCTGTGCCTTCAGCTGTACCACCAACCCCACCAGCATCCATTTGGAGACTGTAGAATTGTATGTGTATACGTGGAACTGAAATTGTCAGGGCAAAGAGTTTTATTTTAGTTTTTTAGTGGGGTTTTTGTTCGTTTGTTTGGATTTTGCTGTTTTGTTAGTTTCAGATTTTTTGGTGGCTTTTTTGGTTTTGTTGTTGTTGTTGGTTGGTTGGTTTTGTTTGTTTTGTTTTATCTAGTAAGACTAGGTGCTCATTTCACAGACTGTAATTCCTTATGCTAACTTCTCTCAATGCAAAGCACTTGGCCCTCTGGCCTGAAGTGTCTTTTGACATACAACTTGTACAAAGCCATAAAAAATCCCTGATGCAGCAGTGTAATTTTATAACATTCACACATCTGTTTCCACTGATGGCTTTGAAGCCCAGTAAAACAGCTAAGTTAGAAAAGAGGGAAAAAAGCCACCACAGTGTTTGTAGAAATATGACTAATGCCCAGACCTGCCTATGCCTGTCAAGATGTGCTAGAATGACAATGGTAACAGCTTGGCCATACATCAGAAAATAACTTTTTCATCTGATGCTGTTATAGCTGAGTTATTCAGTAAGGGCAGAGCTGGAAGTGATGCTTCCCTGGGCCTCAGGGTGGAGTGGCAGAGAGAGGAATCCCACTCGTGACTGAGAGATGCTGCTAAGAGCCTTGCCCAGGCTGTGCCACCCTCTTGGGAGTGGCCTGGCAGCATCTGTCAGTCAGGAATTTGGGAGGTGTGCCAACGAGAGGCCCTCCCTGGATGGATCCCCAAAAAGAGCCCAAATGACACTTTATATTCTGCTCACGAGGCCATCTTCGGGCTGCACGAGGCATGGCCAGGGTGAGTCCCAGCCCCTGAAAATGAGCTGCATGCCTGGAGATCACTTTCAATTGCCCCACTTCCCCGAGGCTGGGGTTGTTTTCATAGGTCCCCATAAGCTCCTGTGGTTTAACTTGGACAGTTTTATTTCGGCAGCATTGACACCAAGAGCAGCATCTGTCTCCTTGGTGTTTATCTCTGCACACCTTCAGCAGGTGGAGGAGTTGATCTTTGGATTTGTGCCCCACAGGTGTCCTAAAATGCTGTGCTCTGCCTTCAGGTGACTTCAGGCTCTGTCATGCCTGTCTTCCAGTGAGGCACAACTCCCACGTGCCTGGCTGAGAGAGGGGACATCCCCCAGCTCGTGTTTGTGCTGAGTCCTGCCCTCCCAAGCGTCACCCCCTGAGAGAGGGGATCTGTGCTGAAACCAGAGGTGCTCCACACTGCAGCTCCACCTTCCCTGGAAATGGCTCCAGGAATAAAGGACAGTGCCTCAAACAGCCCTTGCCACAGGCATGTAATTAATTTTGCTCTTCTTGCACGGACCCACTGAAATTCAGCTCAAAGAGAAAGGAAATCCCTTCTGCACCAAGCAGAGATCAGATTATTTGGTAAGCAGAAAAACTTCTGAGTAATGGCTTTTCGCTGGAGGGTCAGGTGGTTTCTATACTCTTGGTAGTCCTAGTTTCCCTTGAACTGTGTAATTCAGCTGAGGTGCCACTCTCAGCTGTTAAACCATCCCATGCACAGCTGTATTCCCAGGCTGGCAAAGCCACTGAGCACTTCTTGCAGGGCATCTGTGGCATTTGGCCTTGATCTTGCAGGGGTGCAAGGGTAGTCTGACTCCAATTGAGGTCAGTCTTCTCCAGTGACCTTCCTTCACCAGGAGCTGGCAGTAAAGCTGAACTGGCACTTTAAACTCCTTTTTATTCCTGATGGACTCCAGGGGAGGCAGAGTCTCTGTCATTTCATGTGCACGGGGTATCACACAGGGCAGGTGGCAGAGAATTCGGATCAAAAGCAGGAGAGAACATGGCTTGCTGCACTGGCAGTGAAGAAATACAGAGAAATAAGCAGCTGACCTGAAATAGAATTAGCAGAAGTCAAGAAGTCAAGATATTATGGTAACTGGTAGGGTTTTTCCTCTTTTCAGCAGAGCTGAGTGTTTAATTGATTTAGCAGCTGAAAGCGACAGGGGGGATGCTGATGGTGCACAGGAGAGCATTGCAGGAGAATGGGAAAGACAGTGTACTGCATTTACTTATACTGGTAGCTTCCTAAAAATACATATGGACTGGGGAAGCAGATACAAGCTGTTCCCAAGCGCCAAACTGTGTTTCTGAGCCAGGTGGCAGCAGGAAAGGGGAGCACAAACAGGGACTTTTGTACTTTTTGTTCAAGTGAATCGAATCATTCCAATCTTGGGGCCTAGATTTTGTTGATGGATGAATTTCTACTTTCTGTGCATCAGAGAAGACTGAGAAGTCCAAAAATCTTATGTAAAATCTTGTCAAATCCCTCTTGTTGAGAGTCCTACTTGATATTCTCTTAATTGGGCTGGAAGGGGTAAGTCCCTCTCCTAAGGACACTCAGAAGGAGTTGCTGTGCATAGTTATTTCATGATGAATGCTGCAGGTCTTCTTTCTGAACAGATCCAGAGAGGAGAAAGGAGATAAAATTCCAGGTTTACAGCAGATCAGAGGAAAGTCAGTGACTGGCAGGACTGTATGAGGGGGGAAGAAAGGTGAGAAATTAAGAATCTCTTATTAAATCTCTCAAAAATCTGTGCCCTCCTCTGCCTACGGGCCATGAGCGTCTCTGAATTGGTAATTCTTTTCTCTTCTGCTAATTAGTAGTGGCTACAGTGCAAGTGCATATTCTGTCAGCCTGAATTTAGTTAGCTGAGAAGGTAGACTGTGCCTTTTAGGTATTCTTTTTTGGGCAAACTCTTCCTGTTGGGCATGCTTTATTATCTTGGGATCCATTCCTCAATAACTTGATATTGTGGCAAATTTCCTGTGTCCCAGCTGGGATCACAAGTGTGTCCAGAAAAGCTTTCCAGGATATCCTAGCATTGAGGACACACTGAACAGATGGGTCATGATTTGTTTGTACGATCTCTGTGTCCTATATATCTCTATGCTTATTTGTCTTTATATATATTTATTAATTCAAAGATCATTTCCCGTGATTCCCTTTATTTAAACCTCCTCTGGATTCTATCTGCTTGTTTGTGCCTCCAGGAAAATCAATCTGTGTGGGGTACTGAGCACAGCTGCAATAAAGGAGAAAGAAATAAAGCAGACAGTGAAATACGACGTGCTCTCTCCAGAAGGGAAAGTGGAAGCCTCCAGCCAAAGTCCAAAGGTTACCCATGGTGCTAATGCCCTTATCTAACCTGGTTATACCTGGTGCTTGCAGGCTTGAGCCATTCTGCAGCACCAGATGAGCACAGCAGGGCCTGATGAGCCCCGTGCTCCCCCTGACACTGCGGAGCAGCAGCACACGGCAGAATCCTCTGGGAATTGCTGCTCCCTGGGGCCACATCCTTCCCCTGGGCACCCCCACATATCTGGGCCTCTTCACTGGGAGGGCTGAGGAGAAAATGTGGAGCCTCCTCCTGGCTCTGAGGGCCTTTGTGGACAGGATTTAATGAGCCTGAGAGAGTTTTCAGCCTGGCAGGGGCTGATCTGTTCCCAAGTCTTTTGGGAAACTTCTCTCTCAAGGAGTGTATTTTGTAAATAGGTTTTGGTTCTCAGAACAATGTCACACAGCTGTTCTGAATGTGTTTTTATCTTGTCCCACCACTGGCACCAGAGAGGTGCTTCCTTTGGCCAATCACTTTGACCTGTATTAGAACATCTTACGAAAAAAGTTCCAAACCCCAAAATAAAGGCTTTTCCTGCCTCACTGGGATCAAACCTCGCTGTTGTGATTTGAATCCACTCTGCTATCTTGTGTCCACTGGCGACAAGGCCTTTTGTCAGACTTTCAGATCACAAGCTGGTACTTCACACAAGCACAAACCTTGACTTGCTTATCACACAGAGGGATAAATCCAGTTGTTACAGGGATTGATGCAATCTTGAAATGGAAGGATGGAAGAATGGATGTTTCTTTTAAAGATATTTGGCTTGTTTCCCTGTCTGATTTTCCAGCTTTTTCATTCACTTGCTGGCAGAGAAGTTTCTACTCCCCTGGCTCTCACCGTGTTTTTTGCCTTTCTTCTCCTTTATGGTAACTTCAAGATTACACATTTATGCTCTTAGCTCTAGGACAGTGAAGGGCATGGAAATCAGTATTTTTGGAATTCATCAGCCTAAAGCTATAATGGACTCTGTGCATGCACCCAAACCCACACATCAGTGGAAAGAAGGTGGCTTGAGAAATGCTCAGTGATGGGTACAGTGGGAGCAGCCACTGGCACTCATGTCTTTGCTCACGTGCCTGTTTCAGGTGCTCTTCTGGCCACTGCTCACTTTGCTCCTTCTCCCCCTCTCTCTCCCCAAAGTGGAGCTGACAGCTCTGTCAGGGAGGCTGCAGGGTGCCTTGCTGAGCTTTTCTGGGCTTTATTGAGTCTCTCCAGTGAAACACATGAGGATGGAGTCTCCAGCAGCCCTTTCCCTTAAGCTTAAAGAGGATACATCCCAAACCAGAAAGGGCTAATAAAAAGTAATACAGGAGGGAGGAAGAAAACCCCAAACTAAAAAGCAGCAAATCATATTTGCCCAGGTGAATGTTGTTTGTTTGTTTTGTTGTAGCTTTTATTTTACTCTGACTCTCCTGTCTTCCTGTGATGGACAGTGTTTTGATGGTGGTGGTCTTTAAAGGATCCTTTTCCTCCCTTTTTCCTATTGTGTCCCGTCCCCAGTTTTGCATTTGCTTTGAAGAGCAATGCCCTGCTATTTGTTTTCTCTTGGTCCCTTGCACTCTGGGCTTGTACAATTTTTTTTCTCTCAGTCCCAGTCCAGTGCCCCTGCCCACTCCCTCCTGCCCTTCTTACCATCTCCTAGTGGCTCTGCTCCCAGGGAACATCAGCCACCACAGAACACCTCACAGCCACCAGCCAGCTGAGTGCCACACCTCCCTCCAAGGCAGGGAATTATTTAGGAACATCTTGAAGCTGCCATCTTTGGGGTAGCAGATTGTTCAGCTGTTCCTGCTCAGGGGGCCCCACAGCACAATAGGGAGGCTGCAAAAGGTCAGGGCTGGGCTGAACAGCTAGAGCTGAGTGTGGGGACTGCAGACACCTGCTGACACATCGCTGAGCTCTGAGCCCTCCTCTTGCTAGAGAGCTTGGGAGCATGAAAAGTCTCCTGGATCTGTAGGCTATATCTTAAAAAAAAAACCCCAAAATTCAAATCCACAGCAAAGTGCAGGGATCAGATATGGATTCTGTGCTCCATTAAGTGGCACAGAGTGACTGCTCTGGTTTCTTTGTTCCCTGCCCTGCCAGCCAGCCCAGCTGTGCCAGGGACGGGCTGTGGCTCCCACTGAAACCAGCTCCTCACTCAACTTCTGGTGACACTGCACGGGGACTCCCAGCCCGAAATGCTGCCTGACACTTTCCCAAAGGTGGAAGATTTATGGGTTTCACCTAAATTAATTAAGAAGCAGAGCCTTAATTAAGAAGCAGGTTGCTTCTGAAGCAGCTAACACACTTCAAAGGGCTGAAGCCATACACTTAAAGGGAACAAAGAAGAGAAAACAGGATCCAAACAGACCATATCTGTGCCTTGTTCTCACCCATTCATCCTGCACACGGGGGGTGCTCTGCTGGCATTTTAAAAATAGCAGTGAAGCATCTGCCACCCAAAGGAGAACTGGGGAGGGTGGGAGGGGCACATGCTTTATTCAAAAGCTGCTGCTCCCCCACAGAAGCAGAAGATGAGCCAGATGCACTTTTTGATTTTTCCCTCCACCTAAGTCCATCGATTTCATTTGATCCAGGATATCCCTCTTTTTCTCTTTTAATTTTTTTCCCCCTAGCTAGGTGGTTTCACTTTGTGAATACAGGAGGCAAACTGATCCTGTTTCATGCTCTCATCACACCAGGTACAGCTGTCAGCTGAGGGGAAGGTGGTTTAAGAAAAACAAGAAATGAGTCTCTTGAAAGCATGGCACATTTTTAGGACCTCAGGTCCCCCAGAGCTCAGTGGCCTGGAAGAAACAACCTCAGATAGCTCCTGTGCCCCTCAGTCAGTCCTAGTTGCTCAGTTAATGATGTATTTGTACCATTCATTCTGTAATATTTTGAACAGGTCATTCCTGCATCTGGAATTAAGAGATGGGTGGCTTTTCCCATTGCAATGGTGTGGTTTAAACGGCGTTCCAGGAAAATCCACCACCTTTTCTCTAAGGAAGACACACAGGCAAGAACCAGGATGATGGAACACCACCGGACACAGCTTCCAGGGGTGCCAGCCCCGAGTGCCATCCCTCCAGGCTTCTGCAAACCCTGCAGGATGTCCCCCTACACCTTTAGGAAGGCACACAGGCATTGCTGCAAGTCTGGCCTTGTGCTGTTTTGGACAAGGGTTTTGAAAGCTACACCCAAGATTAAGAAGAGATTGATGTGAGAGATTACGACAAATGCACAAAACACTTTCATTTTCTTTATTTTCAATTGATACTGTATGAATACAAAGTTTCTAGAAAGCTACAAAAATTCTACCACTTTATCAAGAAGGCATCAAAATGTGTCACTTTTGCAAAGACATGAAAACACCTGCAGTAACCGACACAAAAATAGCATTTTTAGAGTGATGAAATAATTGCACTTAACTGTCATGGATATTAAAGTTATCACACATATGTACCGCGAAAGCTAGAATACATTTTTTTTTTTTACAAAGCACTTTATAAAAAAATTCTCTGCACACAAAACCTATAATTTTCATATTACTATCATACTAAAGATAAATTCACTTTAAAGCCAACACTTAAAACATTTTAAACAAAAACAACAAAAAAAAAAGGTACCAGTACCTACACACAGACAATAACAAATACAAGAATACTGTACTGCCAAGAGGTTTGACTGAAACTCCTTTTGAAAGCTTCTGCAAATATGTTAAGAACACATTGGAGAACATTCAGTTTTTTCCAAGAGCCTTCCCTCACTGTCTAACCTAGAGGTACTTTATCATCAAAAGGCAAGTTCTACATCAAAAGTCACCAGCAGCAGTACAATATTAAAGTAACCACTGACCATATATGAATATGCTTAAGTCACAAACCCATTTTATACACATTACACAAATAAACATAAAGTGAGAATTCCATTAAGTCATTTACAAATGTGAACAAATGCACATGGCAAAAAAACCCCGAAACAAAACAAAAACCCAACCTGTTTTACATAAAATGTACTGAAGAATTAAAGGCTATTCAGGTTTTCAATGTTATAAAATTCTTTTGTCTTTTTTTTTTTCAGGCACATATTGTATTTTTTGTCTGCAGTCATGAGCCTGAATCAAAGGCCCATAAAACAAAACAAAACAAAAACAAAAACACATATTCTGTAAGGAGGTAACAGGGATCCATCTCCTTTTAGTCAACCGAGTGCATTTAAGATTTAATTTACACACTAAAACTAATTACATGATCTCAGCAAGAATGACCTGAAAAGTTAAAAGATGAAGATGTCCAGAGTGTTTCTTGTACTTTGACTTATCCAGCCTCAATCTTTCTTGGGGGGGGAAGGGAGGGGAGCTAAACATCTGGTTCTGAAAGATAAGAAGGGGAAAGGAGGTCATCCTGAGCAAAGGACAAAGCCGGGCTCTACTCCTCACACCCGCCTGTGCCCGGGCACGTGTATCCTCGTGGGAAAAGGAAAGGGGGGACAAGACCAGGGCTCTCAGTGTGACTGGCTGAGGGCTCCAGGGAGCTCCCAGGGCACTGCTGCAGGCAGCAGGCACAGCCCGGGGCTCGCAGCGGGAAAATAAATAAATGTGGATCAGCGCGCCAAACGTCGCATCCGCCTCGGACTGGCCACTTATTACCTACATTCAACAGCAACCCTTCATGCTTCCCAGAGCCCATCCCAGGGGACAAGCCACTGCCAGGCTGAGCTGCAGCTGTGCTGGAGAGGGGAAGTGAGGAATAGGCATTGGATCTGCGATTCCTTCAAAATAGTGGTGCAGTACCTAAACAAAATCAGTCTGGAATTCAAGTAAGCAAAACTACATTTGTTAGTAGTGATTTTTAACAGCCCCAAATGGTACCATTATGCTTGTTTGACTGAGACAGAGGGGGAGTTTATTGCCAGCACTGACCAGTACAGCCAAAATGTCTGGCAATAACTGGAAAAGTATGTTCTGCCTGTGGACCAAAGGTGTCTTTGCCCTAGCTCAGTCTCATTGAGTTCAATAGGATTACTTGTCTTACAGAGGTAAGTGAGATTTAGACCTTGAAGGAATAACAAAAATAATATTTTAGAGAAAGGGAGTTTGAATTATCACAATATTTACCACACAGTGTCACAATATTTCTCTATATAAAAAGTTAATCTTAGTTTTCATCAAATACTTTAAAAATCAAGTTAACATTGTATTCACAACTATATAATCCCTCTGACAGCTTTTGGTTTTGCTGATATTTGTTCTTTCTAAAATTGTTAAAACGTTGCTCCTCTTCCCATTGGTTTCAGTTGTGGTGGAGAGTATGGCCCCCGTTCACAGAAGGTATCAAATACAGACACATTATTAAGAGGAGCTCAATTTTTTTTTCTTTTTTTTCTTTTTTTTCTTTTTTTTTTTTTTCCCCAAGACATCATCTGGGAGGAAAACAAAACAACCCTGTGTTTTGAGTGGTGCTGGCCAGAGCTTCCCCCAGCAGCAGCACCTTCATCCACAACGCTCACACCCAACATTTCCATGCTTAAACCCACACGATTGCATTTACCCTCGCTGTGCTCAGCTCTCCACGTTCCTCTGGTTTGATGCATCTGACCTTCAGCACGCATAGCTTTGTAAACAAAACTTCTTCTGCCTAAGCAAAGAATCTTCACAGATACCAAAATGCTATTAGAGGAGATCGATGAAGCCGTGTTTGCCCACTGGAATTCTGTAGGATACGGATCTCTCATTATGCAGATGCGTGACTGGGTGAAGAGAATACAAATGGGAATATTTTCATTTTTGTATCACAGACGAATCAGTTGCTGGTTTGCAATGCTGTCAGAAATGGCAAACAGTAGATTTGTCTCTTCAGCAGGCTGATCATTAGCAAAATCCCTTTGCTACGAATGGTGCTCTTTTGTGAATGGAGGCCTGTAGATTCAACTTATTCCAATAAACCAAAGGCATTACGGTGATAACTAAATATTTTTGGTCTCTCTACAAATTGTCATTATTATGGCAGCACTTTTCTAAGCTGGAATTTCAAACCAAAGGCACTTTCATGCTAGAGTGCAGAAGAGTCACAATTAATTATTTGGTCATGAAATTTAAAAAGGCAGCATTCGTTAATACAATTCACGTTTCACGGAGAACTAGGGATCTGTGACCTTTCCTTTTGGTATAGGCATCTCACTGCAGTGGGACTGACTTGTACAGACAGCTGGCTTAGACCAAGCAGTCAAAGAGCGTTTCTGCGGGGGAAAATACACGGGTATTTTAAAAATGGAACCAATTCATAAAACAATGTATAAAATTTAGTGTTAAGAGGCTAAAAGGTACTTCTAATATAATGCTAAGGCACTGCATACTGTAATGCTTTGGCAGCTCTCAATTAAAAGGTTCCTACAAAAAAGTAACAGTAACAAGATAAGTACTTCCAGCTTACAAAAGAGCTCACAGTTTACAGGCAGCCTGTTGGACTACACACCCCACACTCAACAGTTGAAGGATTAAGGCTTTTAAGAATTAACATATACAGGGTATGGATCATTTACAGAAGTGTAAAGAAAAGACGATGTAAGTAGTTTCCCTAACATTACATATGTGAACACCAATAAACATTGTGACTGTTTAAACCCTAGAGTTATGGCATATGTAATGTGCCAGATCCTACTAAAAAAAACCCAACAAAACAAAACTGTACCTGGTTTTGCAAATTGACTTACGTACTTTATATGCCTTAAAGAGTTTGCTCGATATTAAAAAAAAATAAAATAAAATAAAAAAAAAAATCACCAAACCCACAATTCAAAGCCTAAATAAAAGACAACTTCAGAACAAAAACCAAAAAGTAGTTTTTTGACTTGTAACACCAAGTGCTTAGAATAAAGGGCTACCGTTAGGCTGTTACAATGCAGTGCTTTTCCTGACGTGATCGTTAGTGTTGAAAATGAGCGTTACAAGAGACCTTGCCATGGACGCGTTTCTCCGTTCGCTTCACAGAGCACCGACTGAAAGGTCATCAGCCCTAATATCCACGAGCAGCTAGCAGCTAGACATCACAGCAGCCATGCAGACCATCCAAACCTCATGCAGTCAGGTCAGGCTGAGGGATTAAAGCTGTCTCCCTTCCCCTCGGTGATGTCTGCGCCCTCCTCGAACCCCAAACCTCACCAGGGTCAGGGATGACTCTGCTCTGACCCACAACCTCGCCCGGGCTCTGGTCTAAGTCCAGACATTTCAACAGTGGGCAATTCCAACAGAAAGGACTATGTAGGACTATAAAGAGAAGAATTGGACTTGCTTGTTGAAGACTACAGCACTGGGCCTGGGAACAAATTCTGCGCTTAAATTGTGCATGGGAACCATGCTGGCTTTGCATTACATTGACTTCTGGTAACGAGGAAAAAGTACCGTACTACAGGAGCACAGTTTCTTAAGGGGTAGGGAGGAGGGGCCAGCTACACGTGAAATTTGAGCCAGGACTGCAAAGGACTCTCCTAAAAATCCTCTTTGCTGATAACTCATCACTGATCCCAAAGGTGGCTTGTGCTTGGGCGGGCAGCCCTCAGCCTCAGAGCTTTGCCTGAGAAGCCTCTGCTGGCCCAGCACCTGCCCAAACCATTTCTGCCTGGGCAAGGAGGGGCGGCAGGAGGAGAGGAGCTGAGCAGCAACACCCTGTGTCCTGAGCAGGAGGGGTGAGGCTGCTGCTCTCACGTGCATGCCCCAGACAACCGCTCCCACCCACGGCCCGACAGGACTGAAGTATCTGCAGATGTGCTTCCCTTCCTGGAGCCTTCCCTGAATTTACAAGAAGGATGAACACTACCACGACCAGGAGGACAGCAGAGCCCACGTGGCAGCTGTGTGTTTGTTGAGGATGAGGTCTTTGCCAGACCTGGGGAGACAACTGGGATAGGGGTAAGAGCACCACGATTAAGAGGAAGAGGAGAAAAAATAAAATGAAATAAAATTCTCCACTTTCCAATCTTTTTTGCCTGATGTTGGTTGTGATTTTCTAGCGCCTCACAGATATTAAAGCTGCTGATCCTTTCAGAGGTGTGCACAGTCTTCTTTCAAACACATCAGTGTTTTGCTCTCTGTTTGCGAATGACTCGATGCAGTCGAGTTGTTTCCATTCATCTCTGGATTTCAGAGCTGCAAGTTTTTTGCTCAACTTATTAGAAAATGTAGTTGTCCATATAAAATATAACTGCACACACGAGACTACATATAATGCAAGTCTAAATCTTCAGTATTTACCTACTTATTGCAAAATGAGCCATCTTTTTCATTAAATAATCAAATTTTTCATATTAGTACAATACAACTTTATACTCTTTTAAAATACACTAGATATGTTAGGGGTAAGGGGTGATGTTTTCTTTCTCTGCAATACCTGTTTGAAAGTTTAATGGATTAGAATATTAGTTTTAGCATTGAGAAAAAAATACAAAATTTGCCTAATTTTAGGACCTGTCTGTTTCTATCAGGCATTTCTTAAGGCTATATTTTTCATTTGGTTTCAAACAGAAAAATGTTTCATTTTAAAAAATAATTTAGTGAATTACATTCGTCCATATCTTCCACCCTAATTAGTTACAAAGATAATTCTATAGAGATTATTAACTTTGTGTACTCATTTACAGTTATAGCTAAAGATTCATTTCAATTCCACTTGCATTGTAAAACAAGTATTTTGTGTTGGAAAAAAACCCAAAATAAATTCTTATAAATGCTGTCAGTTTTTCCCCATGGCAAATGCTCTGTCATACATTTTTCTATCAGAATTAAAAATAGGCCTCCACAGACAGAGGCGTTAGGTTCTTAAATACAGTCTTCCCAAAGAACTGTGGTTTACAAATTTTGAAGAACACTTAGTTTTAGAAATAATTTTTACAACTGTACCAGAATTTCACAGCTACAATTATATATGAACACATTAAAAATGACTTCACTAAAACAGGATTTAGAAAAATGTGGGTGAAAGTTGGGCCAGAGGCACTGCCACTTAGTGTTGAGGTTTACAGTCTGTGTTTTGATAAAGAAGTGAAATGAAGTGTATATATAAATAACTGCTCAGTCCTTTACAAGCCTGTAGATGTGATGCTGTGCTCCATGTTCGCTGTTCGACACTTCGAATACACAAGCCATGCAGAGCAGGGTTTCTTGTGTATCCCTGTTTGTTACCACCTGTGTGGGGAAGGAAGAGGCAGACAGAACATTACACACCTGCAAACAGCAGGGCAGAGACAAGCAGTGCCCTGCATCACCTCGCTCCTGCCCACGTGCCCTGGCAGCAGCAGTGCCTGCCCCTGACAGCTCGGCTAGATGCCTTCATTTCAGCTTTCACATCTCCCAGACTCTGCACGGCATTGGTGTGTGACTCTGAACTCCATACAAAGTGCCAGCAAGTTCTGCTCACAGCTCAGGCACACACAGCAATCCTTTCCCAGCCCCAGAACCAAGGATTTCACTCTCAACTCCATCCAAAGTGCCAGCAAGTTCTGCTCACAGCTCAGGCACACACAGCAATCCTTTCCCAGCCCCAGAACCAAGGATTTCACTCTCAACTCCATCCAAAGTGCCAGCAAGTTCTGCTCACAGCTCAGGCACACACAGCAATCCTTTCCCAGCCCCAGAACCAAGGGCAGCGCTGCAGCTCCAGGCCCAAAAAGCACAACCAGAGAATTGAGCAGAGCAGCCTGGGAGGGTGGGACTGCAGAACCTGGAGCTGGAATTGGACAATTCACCCCAGTGTGGAAATGGAGCAGAACTTATAAAAGTGTGGAAACTCGTCACTCAAAAATCCATCTTGGGTCCATCCTGGGTGGAGCCAGGGCCAGGCTCTTGCACTGCCCAAGGTGAATCCTTTGAAAACCTTTTTAATAAATCCTTACTTTATTCCTTTAACTCTGCCCAGCCTCTGTTCCAGGGAGCCTCTCTGGGCATCAGGCTGAGATGCCACCATGGAGCACCGGGGAAAGCAGGCTGGGTCACTGGATGAAACAGGCTCAAAGGCCACCACATGGCCCATGCTCTGTGCTTCAGGTCACCTGCTGGGTGTTTGCTGCCTATTTTCCCTGCCCAGGAACCAATTAACACCACTGACACCTGCAGCACTGTAACCCAGCCCTGGCGAGGACACCGCAGGTGAACACAGTGGTTCATATCCACAGCCTCGGGCTCTCTGCAAACCCCAGAATGCAAAAAACGGAGGAGTAAGCTGAAATGTGTGGAAAATAACAATGTTTGCACACCCTCACAGCCAGCTGAGCCTTTTCATGCTGAGCGTCTCTAGCACCCAGCTGCAGGAGAATTATTCTGAAGTCAGTGGGATGGTTTGTCTGGGAAGCAGCAATGACTAAGGGGTTTGGAAACTGGCTCCCAACATTACAAGCTGAGCAAGCCCTACAAAGCTTGAGAGTACCTTAGAAGTGGAAAAATGAAAAAGCCAGTGCATACCAATAAAATTGTGAAGTTTTCCAAGACGCTGTTCATCATGTACTTCTCTGGTAAATGCTTCAGCTTGTGTATGAAGTTGATCATGTATTCGCACATGGGAGAGCGGTTTATCCTGTACACAAACCTGCCGTTCTCAAACCTTGCATATTCAGTCTGGAAAAAAACCCAATAAAACCCATTTGGAATGCAATAATTCAGAGGCAGAAAAAAAGTGGTAAACCTGGTTTTCTCTCTTTTTTTTTTTTTTTTGGTGCAGAGAGGAAAAAGAGAAAGTGGATCAGACACACACACACACGCCTGCTTTCTGACTCCCTGTCTCACCTATGCAATGCCTTACTAAAAATGCAAGGGATCTTAATTATCAAAAATTGCAATATCACTCCTTGTTGTCTGACCTGCAAATGAACAAACTGAATAGATGAGGATTATAAAGTCCCAAACTGAGTATAAGTGAATGAAGCCAAAAGCTATGGTAAGATGATTTTACAGGAGTTTTGAGACACCTGTCTGCAAAGGGAACAGCAAAAATAAGCTTCTATCTTTAGGCTTAAGTGTGCACAAAGGAATATAGATATATTATTGCATGACTTAATAGGCAATTTGTGAACTACACAAAGATGCAGGACTACAGCTGGAAGAAAACCAGACTGACTTAGATTGCTGAGGGAGGGTAAGGCTGTGACTCTTGGACTTCTGCTTTCCAGCTACCAATTGTTCAGATGGTGGTTTATGAGGACTTTTGGTTTTCTCTAAGCTTGGAATAATAGAAATTATTAAAAACTTTTTTTTTAATGGTCACCATGGTTAGAAAACATACTTAGTTTAAGAAGGACGTAAACAGTGACCAGGACATCTGTAAAGGCTCAACCTTCAGCTCTAGGCTAAAATTCCCCCATAAAAACTGTCCTGCACATGACAGATGTGGGTGTGGGGCTGCAACATCACTGCACAGCAAACCAACCAGAGACCTGCCCACGCCACACAGGTCTGTGTGCTGGAAAGGTAAAAAGTGACTACAGGCATGTATCCCATCACAAAACCCACCTCTACTTTTTCTACTACTTGCTTTCCAAATGAGCAGACTTTGGTGGAACAGGTGATTGTCATGTTTTCTGAGCTCTCGTACTGACTGGTGACTCCGTAAAACGCTCCTGTATCATCTTGGATGTTGCAGTTTAAGTCAGCCTGTGGGGAAAAAGGAATGCATGGTGAAGATTGGCTTTTTCATTTGACAGTGTGGGTAGTGCAAGCTGTCACTAGCTCACCATTCTTTTCAGAAATACAGTGGGGGAGCTTCATGGTGATGACAGTGGAAAAAGTCCGTCAGGGAAGGAGCTGCCTAATTGTTGCCGTAATAACCTTAGGAAATCAGAAATTTATTCAAACTTCAGACAATTAAAGATGTCCCAGCATTTCTGTGGGCTCCAGCTGTCTGTGGGACATCTATATCCTGTCTGGCAGATAGCTGATGAAATCCCTGGAGCAAAGGAACCTGTGAGGAGCCTGGCTCCAGGGCCAGCCCCGCTGAAGTGAACCTGCCTTGCCATCTCCAATTCAGCCGAGCCGCCCCACTCCAGAGAGGCCACAGCTCACTTTCTCCTTTTCCTGTCTTAAGAGCAATGAAATCCTCAATGAAATCTCCCTTGTGGCAGAGGGAGACAGCTGGGGTGGGTCTCTGATAAGGTTCTGCCAGGCCATATGGCGTTGATTCAGCAAAACACTCGGCTCCATCGTCTGACACAACCCCCAGGCTTCCCGTGAGCACAGAGCCGTGCCCGCCACCAGCAAACACTGCTGGGAGGCTTTGCTGGCTCCCAGCATTTCCCTGCAGCCTCAGTAACCAGCCAGCTGCCTTTGAGAGGCAGCATCAGAGACCCAGACTCGCAGGATCCAGCGAGGAACAGCGCTACCTTCAATTATTCATGTGCGAATCCAAGCCTGTGCACAGCAGGATTAATTTGGCTACAAAGCAGCCCCACGGGTCACCTGCTGAATCCCAGGGCTTGCTGCAGCGCTGGAGCTGTTCTGCCACTCTGCCCTTTGACACCACAGAGCCATTTTCAAAAGCCCTCCACTTAAAAGCACGCTAACACGGAGGCAGGCAGACTCCAGGGATACACACAGCTGGAGCTGTTGATTTAGGCATTAGCTCTGCTGACATCTTTGATGCACAGAGACAAAGTGGGCAGGGTTTTCCTTTTCTGTGGAAAGAGCTGATCAGCTACTTTCAGCATGACAGCAAAGAATCACCTGAACTTGAAAGTTATGCCAAGGTGAGCATTTTAGCTGGGAAATGCACTTCTGCAGCAGCTTCACTTGCAAGTCCAGCTCTGCTTGGTTCTGTCCCTAATGCAAAACTGGAACACAAAATGCTTGACAGTTTTACCCTCTGACTTTTTAAAAGCCCTGTTTGTGGTTATGCTTACCTATCCTTGGAAGTGTTCAAGGGAACAAAGTGTTCAAGTAACCAGGTGTAGCAGAAGGTGTTGGATTTAGGTGATCTCTATGGTTCCTTAAGACCAAACCATTCTGTGATTCTAGTGTAGACCACTCAGCACAGTTCAGAGGTCACTTGTAACTGCTACTTAATTTTTAACTTAGCAACAATTCATTAATCCTCCTTAGTGTCTGCAGTCCTTAATTGTGGTATGGCCTTCTGGGGCAATATTCTGATAACAGCACACACTGAGCTGGTCTGTGCTACAGAGAAGGCACAGGTCTAAGATTACCTGGAGCTGCCTTTGTAAATTAATCAGTGGAGCAGCCTCCTGAGGTTTGCACACAGCGGCACAAACAGCTCCAGAGTCACGTATTTTGCATAAGAGGAAGAAATCTATCGCTGTTCCACCTTGTTTCTTGCTCCTGCCTCGTGCCATGTCAGCAGTTAATGTTTAATGTGCATCTAAAGCAGGGCTGCCACAGGGAGCTGGGAGGAATTGTCCAGAGCTGATGGTAAATAAGCAATTTGCCATCACAGCTGGCCTGCAATCAAGGCATGGCAAACATCTAAACACAGCAAAGTGCAGCAGCCACCGGCCACGCCAGCGCTGCTCCGCCAGAATTCCTGAAGAAGAGGGATTTCTGCTAAGACAACTGCACTGCTGCAATTAATGACAATGATAATAGAAGTAATCTCTCAAAATGCAGTGATTCCTGCTGCTACCACAACTGCAGTTTCACCAGCAAAGCATTTGCTTTCCTTTCAGACAGGAGCAAGATAGTTAAGAAATCATAACCAAGCCACTCCTCACAATTTCACGCTGTCAAAAATCAGCTGCACAGACCTTGCACTTCCAGCTGCAGTAGCAAATGTTTAGAGAGCTAAAAAAGGATAACTTTTTGTCTGCTGCCTTCTGATTTTGAAGCCCATAGAAAAAAAACCATCTTATTGTTCTATTTACATGCTGACATTTAACCTGGAAAAGTAGCACACGTGGCCACCTGTCCTGCTGTTGTTCCCTCCCTGAGCTCTCCCACCCATGCTGAAATCGCAGGGAGGTCTGTGTACACCACACATCCAGGCTGGGACCCAATGTTTCCATGAGCAACACTTGAAACTATCCCTCATTTGTCATGATTTACTCTTATGCAATCACAGCATGGTTGCAAAAGTCCCATGATGATCATATAGATGAGAATTATCTTCATTTACTTGTCTGCTCTTCCATTTTTTTGTTGGGGTTTTTCTTTGAGTTTAGCACACAGTAAAAGTGTTTTTCAAGCAAGGACAGAATTCTCTTTGTAAACAGTTTTCATATTCAACTAAGTGCTGAGATTGCTGAGAGCTGAAGACTTCAAAAAAATCTAACAGCAGCAATAAAAAATCATAAAAGTTGGCAAGCAAATGCTATTAAATGATGGATTCACCAAAGCCTCTTTTAGTACTGTAACAATATTTTTCTTAAGGACTTAAGAATATTATTATTGCTTAAATACTAAGGGATTTGTCTAAACATATGTATCTGAAAGCTAAATTGTATTTTTCAAACTGATGAAATTAAAATAAATTTTTTGCTGGGTTGTTATTTTTTCCCCATTCTCCAAGAGGAAAAGAGTACATCTGTGGCTGTGAGAGTTGCAGATGTGGGAATAAGGTGATGTGTTAGCAATGAATGCCCTGGTATTCAGCTTCAGCTCCTTACTAGAGTATTGATTCCAGGGCTTGTGTCTACATTTTAGAAGGGGTGTTGGAAAATTGGAAAGTGTTCAGCAAAGAGTTACAAGAATGATTTCAGGTCTGGAAAACATCCTTTGTAGTGAATGACTAATGAAACTCCATCTACTTACTTTTTCCAAGGGAAGTTTTTCCACAACCTTGTCATACCCTACAAGTTGCTACATGGGGAAGAGCTTTCTCCTAGATTAAATCTTGCAGAAAAGGCCATTAAAAGGCAGAAAGCTAAAGCTAAGCAAGAGCAAAATGAGAAACAAGGCAGGGGCTGGTAACCCTGGTGGCCATGGGATGCTGGTATAATTCTCAGCCAAGGAGAAATCACCATTATTTGGGGAGTTTTTTAACCAACTGAGCATCTGACAGGGATGCCCTGGTTTGAGCAGGCTGGGTATTGCCCAGAGGCAAATATTACCTAGCCAGGTTCACTGCCTGAGCCTCATGGCAGGCAGGACTACATCAATATTAGAACAACAAAATTGAAATGCACAAATTGATCTTATTAGCCTTCTCCTTATAATCTCCTGTTTCAGTGATCCTTTTGAAAAAGGTGACAAGAGCCAAGCCTCTGGAGTGCTGCTGGCAGCTCTGGTGCATTATTTCCATGGGGCTCTGTCTCCAGCTGTTCTCCTGCATTTCAGACACAGGTCACAAGCCCTCCTGGTCTGTAAAACAGATTTCCCTGCTGTGCAGCTTCTCAGGCAGCTGTGCTCTGGCCTCCAGGCACTGGGGCTGGGGAGCACTGTTGCTGCCTACACAGATAAATAACTTTTTGAATGGTGACTTCAAATATATTGGCATGAGTTCAAATATTGTGGCATTTCAAACATTATGGGATGATCACATGTGATGAACAGCAGTCTGGTTACTCACTGAGTTTTAAAGATCAATACAATTTAGGGTGGGAGGGAAACCCAAAACCACAAATGGAATTTTTAGTTCTTTTTTTTCTTTACTTTCAAGAGTAAAACCCTGATTTAGATTTACTTCTGAGCACTGAGTTTTATATTAGCTGAATGCACTTGGAGGTGGAAGAGGCACTCAGATTTCTGGCACCCTAACTCCAGTGCCAGAGCATGATTAATTCATTAATAAAGCACAGCTTGGCAATGGGTAGCACTGGAAATATTACATATTAAGAGCACCAAGTGTTTGACACACTGAATGGAGAAGTCTCTGCCAGTTTGCTGGAGCTTGCACCTAAAGAGAGATGGCTGCAACCAAAATAAAGAGTAATAATAGATTAAGAAACCATCTTCCCATTCCTTTCACAAGAGCTCTCAGGCTCTGCGCTGCAGGCAGGGGCAGAGGGTAGAGCTCTTGTGTAATAATCACAGCTTTGGCTAACAAAAAAGCAGCTCCAGCAAAAATTGCTGAGAAGAGTCTAAATCCATCCTGCTGAGTCGAAGGAAAACAGCACCTACTGGAAGCAGTGGGATTTGGGGAGGGCCAGAGAGGTTTGCACTGGCACTCAGTAGCTAACATTAAGCACATAAGGTCACTTATTAACAACATTTGGGGCTGAGCAGCTGCTGGCTGCGGGGATGTGAGCTCCTCATGTGCCCGTGCCGTGCCTGCCCTCCTCCTCCTCCTCCTCCTCCTCTCCAGAGCTCCACCAGAGAGCAGGGATTCCAAACTGTGAAGCAATTTTTTCCAACAGGAGCATCTGGGCCGCTGGCACGTTGCTGTGCAGCTCAGGAATTGTGGCCAGGTCTGCCACATGGTTGGGCTGGTGATGGACAGGCCAAGCTGCTCCAGCCTCCCAGCCCCTTCCAGCAGCATCAGCCAGCACAGGGGTCCTCCTCTGCTCCCTGTGCCACAGGGCTGAGGGGGGAAAAGCAAATGGATGTCTGCTTTCTCCCAGATCTCATCTGTTTTGCATACATTTGCATGCTGGCCATGGAGCCCTTCGTGTTAAGGCCCCGTTTGTGAGCTGCAGATCCTTGGCCAGTCAAGCTGTGTGTGTGGGGGGGGAGGGAAATCCTGGATTCTGGAATGTGAATTACATGTGAAAATGGGAAGGAGGGAAGGAGGGAAGGAAGGAGGGAAGGAAGTGCGGAAGTGCGGAAGTGCGGAAGTGCGGAAGGAAGGAAGTGCGGAAGGAAGGAAGTGCGGAAGGAAGGAAGTGCGGAAGGAAGCGCGGAAG
>VWYI01003890.1:20493-69041 GCA_013399455.1 Anthoscopus minutus
GGAAGGAAGGAAGGAAGGAAGGAAGGAGAAAAGGCAGAAGCCACAACTGTGTGCGTGTGAATGAAGGGCACAAAGAATCTCTGCACCTTTTAAGATGGCTGGAGGCACATGGGGATAAATTCAGGAGGGGGTGGGAGGGGACCACAGGCACAAGCCATTTCTGAACACTGATTACATGGGTAAATTGTTTGTTCCAGTGTATCACAAAGAGAAGGAGCGTTATTTTTCATGCCACAGCTGTTTTGAATAAGAATAGGAATAAACTTAACTATCCTCCTCATGTTACTTACCACTAATTATGGCATATATTTACATCTATAAAACAGTGAAATTTTGGGAGACATAATTTAATGCCCCTTTATTGTGTAGATTCCTTTATTTCCATCCCACATTTGAATTTCAAAAATGTTTAGGACTTCAAAGCATCTTTAAAAGCTTGCCCTAATTATAATATGCATTACTTTCTAAAACTCCTAGTTTGCATTGCAGATTCCTGCAAATAGAGGCATTCATTTTAAACATCAATTAATATCATCCACACATCTTCAGACGAGTTTGGGTCTTTGTTTCAGAGTTGCAGTGAGCTCTGGCTAAGCTTTCCTCAGTTAGAAGAATAGCTCAAGCCACTGCAAACATTTAAAATTAAGCTGGTGGGAGAGTTGCATAGAAAGCCTGACAGGGCAACATAAATTTATATCAGCAGTTTTTTAACTATGTCATCAATGAGAGAACATCCATCCTCCTGGCAGATATGTTTGGTTCCCAAACCTGTTCCTGTAGCTGCAGAAATCAGAGCTCAGGTTGACACAGAGCATTTCTCAGTGTGACAGACACAAAATCCCAGGGTGTGATTGCAAGGTGTGCTTGCACCAGTGTTAAGGAGGCAGGACAGTGCTGTGGGTTACAAGGAAAAGTCACTCAAAACTTGTCTCAAAATTTGCAGCTGTGGGGTTTGAGGCAAAACTCGAGAGAGAAATAGCAAAGCTACAGCAGCAGAATTTTGATTAGGAGGCCTAAGTGTGTTGTTTAGAATTAGAGAATTTAGGAACAGTAGTGAGCAATCAGTGGGGCTAGCACCAGTGGAGAGCACCAATTAAAGAAACCAGCACAGGCACCCGGTGTTGACTCAGCTTTTAGACAGGCTGATTGGAACTTCAAAGAGCTGAAAACTTTGGGGCTACTCCCAAGTCACAAAGACAGTTTAAATACAAGCTAACCACCAGGAACACTCAGATTAAGGCTAGATGGCACAAATCATTCTTGGTTTTTTAACATAGGTTGGGCTTATCCCCACAAGGTGAGAGAAGCAGGATTGTGCAATTAAGCCACACCTGGGGAAAAGCTTCCTCTGCAGATATTCTCCAGCCTTCCCTGAATTCTGCATCAATGTTCTAGGACAGCTTTTACATTTATTTAGGAACCTTCATTTTTTTAATTCTATAACCCTGCAATCTCATATCCCTGTCACACAGACTTCCTGTGCCACACCATTAGGCTCCTTATTTACAGAGTACCAAGTGAAACTCCCTCTACTGTTGTAAAAGGCTGGGGCCATTTCCCTGAACTCTGTGGTTCCCAGGGAGTACCTGGGATAAAGCACAGGAGCAGAGTCCCAGCATTCCAGGGGCAAGACCAGCACCAGGGCATTGCATTGCAATTTGTAGGGTTGGTTGGTTGTGGTGGTGGATGAGGAGGTCTCTTCCTTTTGCACCTCCTGCACTGTTAAGTAGGAAGAGGCCCAGAAGTGTGACATCCAGTGCTGGAGTCAGAGGCACAGAAAGTATCCCCTTATCTGTGCTGACAGGCTCTGACACCCAGGAAAACACCGAGTTCAGCCTAAAACCACGGAGGAAGCTTTTGAAGCTAAGTAAAGAAACCAGCAATGTGAGTGCGTGTTAAGATAGAATCATATTAAGTCACTGGCTGAGAAAGTTAGAGTTTGGAGTTTTAGGTATATTAATATGTGGGATACAAGATGGAGGATTTAGTGCATTGACTCTTTCTTCTTCCTTCTTCTTCTTTTAGGGGTTTTTGGGTAATATTGAGTGATGGGACAGCAAAGTCCACATACCAGCTCACAGGTGTCAGGTCATTGGGCCATTAGGGAAAATAAGTTACTTGGCATTTGATTATTGGGTAGATGGACAAATAAAAGACCTTGGAGAGATTCTTCTCCAGCCATTTTGTCCCTCGTTATCCTGGTGCAGATAGCTCCTTGTAGTTTGTGTGTATGAAATATAGGTAAGAAAGGCATAAACAACCGAAGACTGAAGGCAAAAGAAAAGAGCCTCTCTCGTTAATCCTGGTCCTGAGACAAACACCTGAACCCCATGGTGCTGGCAACCCCAACAATCCAGATGTGTCACCAGGACTGGGGCCAGCTCACCCATTCCCAGCATCAGGCTGAGTTTCCCATGAGATACAATCTGCACAAACCAATAAAGCTCTGCAAAGCAGAGCAAACTGTGCTTTGTACTCCATCCCGGTGCTGCCTTGCTAAGTCAGCTCTGCAACTGGCAAATGTCTTCTTGCAAGGTCTCAGACCTTTTTTTTTTGTAATCAGACCTTATTACTGAAACCAGGACAACAGGAAAAGTGCTGGTGAGCAGCCTGAAGCAGAACTAAATGAGAAAGAGCCAGAGGAGTATTCTTTCCAGCTACCAGAGCTCAGCTGCTTTCTGCCTTAGTCATCCTCAGCACAAGTACTCATCTGTGGCCTTCCTGCTTGCCAGATACCCATTCCACAGCAAGAGTGATGTCTAAACAAAATACCCTTTGTGCTGCCTCCAGTGACATGCTGACTTCCCTTAAATCCATGTGCAGGGTGACCATCCCTTCTAGCACCAAATCCTCACCTGCACATCCCAGCTTCTCACCTCATTACACTCTCCCCCTTCCCATCTCCAGTTTGCCCTGACTTCTGTCACTCAGACCCTGCCTTTCCTTCCCTGATTCTTCACACCTGCACTTATTTTCCCAACCAAAACTCCCTTTCCTCTTTTACCCACCCAAACAAGGGCCAGCACGGTGAGCTAGGATGCAGCAGCTTACAGTGCTGAGCAAATGATGGATGGCTGGGTGGTAGTGAAGGAGGAAGACAACAGAAAGGATGGGGAGGGGGAAATGGGAAAATAAATGGTGAGGCAGAGTATCAGGACTGAGAAATAACCACACATCATGAACAGAACCCAGGAGGAGGTGAACTTACAGAGCAGGAGGAGGGAGCAGATGATGACAGAGTAGGTGCTTATTTAGAACCAGATACTTAATTCAGCCAAAATGAATCTGTTTTCCTGTGAATAAATTTACTTATAGGGTCAAAAACAGTGTCAGCACCCCGTGCCAGCTTTTCCCTGGTGATATTATGACTGTTTAAAACAGTTTTTCAACACTCCCCATAGGAACAGGAATGGCATCCTTGTTTTTCCTGAAGGAATGCCCCACTGGGGTGAAAGTATTAAAGGACAGTGAGCTGAGAGTTTAGGATCTAACTCTTATGACTAATTAGACAGCTATCTTCTGTTTTTCCTGTGCATATTCCTACAGAGGTTTAGGACTGGGGGCCACTGGCGTAAAGTTCATTCCTAGAAGAGCACTCATTGTGACCCTTGCAGCCCTCAAACACTGCCCCAGGCACCTTCTCTCTGCCTCACTCACTTGGTGGGAGAGAAAATCCACTGGTCTGTTTTAAGATCCTAGTTCAGGAAACTGTTCTCACCACATTTTGAATGTATAACTCAGAAGGATGTTAGCACTGTATGTTTTTTAATCTCTGAGTTAATACAGCAGGAAATTGGATTAAAAGGCCATTTTGTAGGGAGGCAGGGTGAGGTTAGGAAATGCTGGATTGAAGTTGCCTGCACATCCTGACTGCTGAACTGCATCATGTCACAGGCTTCAGCTACACAAGTGCACACTCACCCTCTGAACCCCTACACAACATTTCTTTTTGCTGCTCACTGTGGCCTGGCCCCTGCTTCCTGAACACTACTCAGAGCCTGTGCTGAGCACAGGATTTTGCATTTCACAGAGGCTCTTCTCATGGCATCACCTGGAGACCCCACACAGCACACGTGGGGCTGAGGCAGGAGTGTTAAAGGTGTGCTCTGCTTGGAGGAGACAAAGCAGAGAAGGCTGGCACTCGAATTTTCCAAGTCAGGAGAACAACACAGGCCTCAGAGATCCAAAGAAGGTCTCTACTGGCTTTAGGTACATCTTTGAGCATCCAGCATGCCTGAAAATCAGTTTCCACATGGAGAAAAGGCAGAACATACATCAATTACCATATCCCAAATCTCTGCTGTGTCCATGTCTAGCACAAAGTCTGAGGTTTTATCATCCTCTGTGGGAAATCAGGTGACATTCATTTCTGCCAGTGTGTTTGGCAAATATTTATTATGCAGAGGGGACTGGGGAGATGATGGGCCTCAGCTCAAGCCAAATCTCACAAGGAGAGGTATTTAGTGGTCACAGACCCTTAACCCTGAGCCCCATGCCTCTGCAGCCAGATTTATCCTGCTGTCACACTTGTCCTGTCCCCACCTCTCAGAAACCTTTTTTTGCTGTACTTCATCCCTGTGTTTGCCTGCAGGCTCCTTACCCCAAGTGCTCCCTTTTCCCACTGCCTCCCTCTTTTTGACCCCACACTCTCACCTGCCCATTCCAGGCCACTGTGCCCACTGTGCCCACTGTGCTTCAGCTCCCACTTGTCTGCTGTCTCCTCTTTCTGGCCTCTTTACTCAGCCAGCCCTCAAACACTTGGTCTACAGCTCCCAGGCCCAGCTTTAAGCCCCATGAACTTCTCAATGGGCTCCTTCTGCAGCTCAGCACAGCTTCTGCTCAGGGGCTTAGTCCTTCCACATCCAGATTTGAGAAAAAAAGTTTCCCTCATTCCAGTTTCCACTCCTAAATCTGGTGCCACAGAAGCTCATGGAAAGATATGAAGTCTGGGGGATTTATAAGGTGCAGAGTATTTCAAATCCCATAGATAAACGCCAGGAAATCTGATCATAAGCAGCAGTTCCAGAGCAACCTTTTCTGGTTTCAGCCTCAACCTGTCCTCCCTGTAATTAAACCCTGAATAGGTCCCTTTTACTGAAGTTTTAAAAGAAAAAATTTAAATGCTTAGATGATAACAGCTGCTGTGAAAAGGAGCACACCACAAAAAAGTCCCTCAATGAATTAGTGAGTATAAAAAGCTTTAGTATAAGCATGAGGCTTAGCCTGCAGATTTGCTGATCCTTTTGGCTGAACCTTTTAGTAGTTTAGTGGTGGACTTGCCTGATGGCTGGACTCAAAGATCTTAAGAGGCCTTTTCCAACCTGAACAGTTTTATTATTTTGTGACCACGTCGCTAACATGAGATTTTGCAAATGCAGTAAGAAAAACCTGTCTTGTCAGTGACATTTCTCACAACTAGATCAACACCCAGCACCCCAGCCCTCCATTCAAATTGTTTTTCCCCCTTTGCTCTGAATATGATGAGTCAAGGAGCAAAAAGGCAAGGAGAAAGCAGATGTGCTTCAAGAAAACCCCAGGCCCCCTCCCAGCTGTCTCAGCTCCCGTCCTGCTGGCTCCCCTCTGCACAAGCACGGACTGACAGCAGGGCTGATCCTGGGAAATACCCAAAAGCAGGCTCCACTCCCGTGCCTTCCCTGCTTTTCCTGGCACCACTAGATGGCAGTTCCCCATCTCCAAACGGGGTTTTGGTACCTGCTGGCTGCTGCCCAGCAGCTGCAGGGGCCAGCCAGAGCTGAGCCACATCTGCCCTGGCTCCTGGGGGGCTGTCAGGAGTGGACCAGCATCCCACCTGCAGGGCAAGCAGCTTTGGAGGGAATTTCCAGGGTGCTGAGCACCTCAGCCAGCCCTCCTGGACAGCAGAGGTGTCCCCGCCACGCCTTACTCACCCAGAATTTTACCAGGAAGAAAGCGTTTTGAGGCCCCTTCCCAAAGAGCTCCTTCAGGCCGCCCTTCTTTTCAGGGAATTTGTCATAAATCTGGCGAATGTCCACCGACTCGAGCAAGGGGTCGCTGTAAGAGTGGTTGGCGTGTCCAATGTGCACGAAGAGGTGTTTATTGTACTGCAAGGGAGAAACAGGGAAGTCAGCGCTGTGGGGGGAGAGCAGAGGCTTGTGCTTTGAAGAACAAGAGGGCTGTGCTGTGATGTTGTGCTGTGATGGATTCAATCATCACTCGCTCCTAGCACTGGGATTTTCTGCAGTGTGGCTTCCACCAACAGCTTCACTGGTTGTGTCACCCTTGTGGACAAGGGGTCACCATCAAAAAAACCCCACCTGTGTCCCCAGTGCAAATCCCCAAAGCACGGGGGTGATTTACACTGCAAGGCCCAGCGGCAGCACGGTGATAAAGAGCCCTTTGCTGAACACAGAAAGACGAATGTGCTCAGGAGGAAAGCCTGCTTTTGCTCCTTTAAACAGTGCCTTTTGATGCCCTGTATCCTCAGAGCCTGAATTCCTGCTCGTGCCACAGAGCCCACTCACACACGCTGCCTGCTTGTCCCAAAATGCCCCAAACCTCTATCTGCAGCAACTAAAAGAGGTGGAAGGGATTTCCTCTTAATGGCAGTAATAAGAAGGCCAGTTCCTCTGCATTGCTGTGCCTACAGACATTGTCTTCCCACCATTTCCACCCATGTAATATTAAAGAACCCAACTTTTCCCCCTTCCCTTGAGAGACAGCTCTGTGGATGACCATCCCTGCCAGAACACATTTGGCTTCAAGTTTCTATTTCTTAACTTCCTCCCATCCCACCTCATTATAATCACAGCAATCACCTCGGCAGTGCCTCTCCTGACTGGGGAAATCCTTGGTGAAGTCCACTCCAAAGGAGTCCAACGTGATCTTTGAGGGGCTGCCACTCCTCCAAGAGCACCTTCCAGCACCCGGAACGAAAGTGGAAGGATGAGCACACCAAAGACCCCCCACCACTCAATCAGCACCTCCCAGGACCACGAGAGCAGAGTGAAGGAGCTCCAGAGCGGCAGGACTGAACTCTGGGGGTTTTCAGCACACAGATCACAAAACATTTTGCTAACTTGGTTAAGGGGAAGCTGATATGCAGTCAATGAGCACTAGAGAACCCTGTCACACTGAACAGATGCTGTATATAAGGGGCAATTCCCCAAAGCTAGGCACAAATAAAATATTTAAAACGCCAAAGCAAACCTCATTTAAGCTATTCTCTTTACAATGTACCTGCTGAACGAACAAATTGAAGTGACAAATCTAAATGAATTGGGCAACCACTCAGAGCCTTCCTTCGGTGTGAGCAGAGTCTTCCCTAGCAGATGTCCAAAACTCTGGGGAAAAGGAAATGGACAGGCCAGATTTCTGCACTTAGGAAATGAAATTGAAATCTATTAAAAAATCATCGAGCACCAGTGAAATCTGAATTTAGAACCAGAGAACACTCATCTGGGTATGGGGCCAGAAATGAGATACAGCCTGTGTTTTTCTGCAGGGTTGTATTTCTTTCTAAATGTTGTGGAAGGAAAAAGGAAAACATAACATCTCATTAAGGCATTTCCACAGGCAAAAAAAATTTGGGGATTGTTTCATCCTCTGAGTCTTCCCTGCTGGAGTTGTTCCAGGTTGTACAAATAACCACATTTTTATGGAAACAGAATCGAGGGCTCAGATTCTCCTGCACATTGTCCTCCTCCCCAAAAGGGTGTCTCTCTCCCAGCCCAAAGATGGCTGTGGAGGGAAGGGGGAAGGGAGAGCTGTATTTTGCAGTTTGGCCACTGCAGACTCCCAAGGCAATTCACACACTGTGCCTTATTTGCAAGCCAGGCAAACATACAAATTGCTCAGGATCCAAACTTTGGTAAAAAGCAAATGCATTTATAGGGGCATGGAGCATGAAGTCTTAATACTCTTTAAATAAAACAGCAGAGCTGGAGGCAGCTGCAGAGCTGCCACAGTTGTCTGCAGAGCTCGCCAAAGCACCAGATGCTGCTGCAGCAAAATTTCTGAGCGGGTACAGTAGGACAGATGGCATGACATCACCTGACAACATTCTTAGGACAGAAATGTTTATTTTGATATTGCAATGTGTGATTATTTTCTCCTTATGTTGCTGCAATTCCTGTGCTAAGTACAATCATTACTAAGCTAATTAGACGTGGCATATTTCTGCAAACTAACAAACGATAATGCAATATTGGAGCAGGGTAAATGGATACTGAAATGATCCCTATCGGTTTTAGACAAACACGCTCCACGACAGGAACTCAGCACAGATAAAGGCAAAGGAACAAAGTTTTCTGCCTGTATTTGTGAGCCCATTAGTGTCTGAAAAGCTTAAAAACATCCTCATTATATTGAGAACTCGCTGTTGATTTAAGCTGAGTATTCCAGAGTCACTGAAGTACATCGGTTGCTGAGGAATTTACTCACGCTGCAGCATTTAAAGGATTTGCATCTGGCATCCAGGCAGTAATGTGCTTTAGATGCCATAAATTATCACAAGTCAAGTCCTGCATTTTCTAAGTACACAAAAACAGGAAGAACATTTTCAGCTCTGTCTCCTGTGTCTGCACTACACGACATGCCCTGGAGATGGCTGCCTCTTAAAGCTGAGCTCCTTCCCTTAGAAAAAATTCTAGCTATCCAAGGAATGCAGTAAAGCCATGAAATATGACTGTTGTCAAATAATACCACGAGAAAAATTATAATCCACTTAGGAATTTAAAAGAACCAAGACAAATTGCCAATGGCAGGGGATGCAAGCGTTTAAGCTGGTGCAGAACAAAGACAAACCACCTACATCTGCTTTAGCAGCCAGCACATTCATCTGCAGCAGCTCCTCACCAGTTTTGCACTTTTGTTCTGGCACCACCATAGAGATCAGCACATGGAGGGGGCAAATGGCTCCCCATGCTCAGGGTGAGGCAGGTGCTAAGCAAGGTGGAAGGCAGGTGGCAGCTGCTTTTGTGAGAATGACCTTGCTCACGGGCACAGCACCCTGAGTGCAAGGGTGCTGCCCCCTCCTGCTGCACCCAGGGGCACAACCTGGTGATTTCACCCTCCCAGATCCCACTGGCACGGCTGGGAGTCACCTGGCTGTGCTGCTGGGGGAGAAGGAGCCAGGTGGTTTGGGCTGCCTGGAGCCCAGGCACTGGTGTATCAGCAGTCTGTGTGCAGCTCTAAGCCAAACCCTGCCCAGCCTCAGCCCCTCGCCCTATCTCATAAATCTGAAACTCTTTAATTTCCTGCTGATGTAAGAAAATCACTCGGTCTGCCAACAAGTTTTCTTATTCCTACCAAAACACTGGTAACTGAATATTTAATTCCTGCTGCTGTTGTCCTCCACTGCAGCAGATTGGGAGTTATAAACACGACATTTTAGTGCTACAACTGGAGCCTGTACCAAGTCCTGTTGTTAAGGTTTTTCACACTTTCCTGTGAAATGTTAAGGGAACTTTCTGCACTGTATGCTGCATGGGCAACCTGGCCTTTCATGGACCTCCCTGCATTCAGACTCCTGCCTAGATCTGCTCAGGGATTGCATCAGAGATGCAAAAGCAAAAGGGGATTTTGGGTGAGTTTATGGTTGCAGAAGTGGAGAGGCAGGTGATCAAGGAAGGCACCTTAGTGCTGCCCAGCTGCTGCCACAGCAGTCCCAGCGTGGAACTGGGAGGTGCTGGCTGGGCAAGGTGCTTACACAACGTTTCCATCAGCTTTGCTTCAACAGTGAAGATGTATCTTTCAGCTCTGGCCTGTCTGATTTAAGACCCTGCAGTCCCAGTTCCAGAAGTGCTGAGTGTTCAGATGGGAAAATTATGCCTGACTATAGGAAGCTCTCAATAACATTAAGTATTCTGCAAAATCAAGCTCATGACAAATCAAAGGAGACCCTCAAAATCAGTGGCCCATTCATCCTTTTGCACCTGAACTTCTTGGTTTGTCAATTGTGAGTAATAATGCTCCTTCATCCAAAAAGACTGCACTAGCACATCTGTGAAATGCAAATGGAGGGAATTATTAATTCCATTTGGAAGGGAGGTTAGACAGTGCACAGTGAGCAGGGCACGGGGCCACGCATTTCAACAGCAGAAGAAAACAAACTACTGAATAGTTGCTTATCAAAGAAGGGCCACAGCATCCCCACTGAATGCAGCAGAGGAACAAATAAACACGTGAGCATGTCATTATCTGCTCTCTGCAGAGCAGAGCAGAGCAGAGCAGGGGGATATTTCCCAACTTCTAGGAAGCAGAAGGCTTCTCTGCAGCCAGCTTTTGGGGTGGGGGAAGCTGTTGGACAAGTTGGGGAGATGCAGGGCAGAGGCACAGCCAGGGGCAAAGCCCCTGGGGCGAGCCAGGACGGGCAGAGTGGGGAACTCACAGCCCCAGCCCAACCCACGTGTCCCCTGCCCTTCCAAGTCTGCAGGGAAATCTCCCTGGCAGCACATTTGGGGAAAGGAAGAGAGGTCCATGACGGCCCCAGCAGGCTTTCCACCCATGGGCTGACTTTAGGGGATAAATTTGGTGTCTCCCAGCACAGCTAGCCACGCTCTGGCCCCAGGAGCCTCCCTGGGAAGTCCTGTTACAGCTGGGCTGGGGAAGCTGGCCTGGCGCTTCCATTGTGTCTCCGTGGGGTTCCTCAGGAATCCTGCTGGGACTTCTGACTACAGACACTCAAAAATGAACATCTCACAGAGTACATTTGCATCCCAGGGCTAATGCGCAGCTCTCCCAAAATAAATGAGCCTCGTGTTCAGCAAAACTTTTCCTGATTCCAGATTTAAATGAGCTCAAGTCCTGAGTCTGTGGCTCCCAGACATTCATCCTAATGCGAGTTTGCTTTCTTGTCCTTTCACATGACAGAGACACTAAACCAAGGACTTCCTTGTGAGTGAAAGGCTGAACTGCTTTTTATATTGTGTACAGAGAGTACAGAAAGGATAAACAATCCTTGCAACAATGGATATTGTTCAAGGATGGAGGGCTTCTTTTGAAAAGATCTCATTTATTTTTCATCACTTAGGTGGTTTGATTAACTTTGGTGAGTTTTACTGCATTTGGCTAATGATGGCAGGCTGTTTTTATGGCCCTTGAGCAATTGCTTTCCCTTTCTGGTTCTCAGGCACAATTCTCCCCGGGCTCACAAAGTCCTTTTACAACAACAATAAAACCTGAATTAAAACATAAAGAATGTTTTATTTCTTAACCACTTTTTAAAATACATTTTTAAATCTGAACCTAACACAATCTGACAGTTTGGATGGTTGGACTAATACTGAAAATGCCCATCAGCCGTGTGCTTTATAGCTCTATATAGATATTTTAAATGTAAAGCTGTCTGAAGTACTCACAATTTAAATAAATGTGACAGCAAGAGTGAGAGACCTTGAAAAGGAAGATAAGAAAGGGCTTTTCTTGTTGGGTGGTGATAGGGGATTTTTCTCTGATTGAAAATCAAGCTTGAGCATATATATATATGTAAGATTTTGTATTATTCTCATTTCTGTTATAGTCTTTGAATTCTATACCTACTTGTGCAGCAGTAAGTTGTTTAGATCCTTTCTAGCCTGCTTGCATGCTCAGTCTATATTTGTTAGGGAATATGGGATTGCTTGGTTTAAGCATTTGTCCTGAACTTTCACAGAACCACTACAATAAAAATGGAAAGCACCCATTAGGGAAAACCTATGTTGGAAGCAACAGATGGGCACAGGAACTGCTCCATCTGGTGAGAATGGAGTTATATAGGGCAGGCAATCATCAGAGGTAACTGAAATGCTGCTGCTTGGACCTGCAAGGGAAACTTCTTGTTCCCTTTTAGTTCCCATTTAGGACTTGTACTTGAGCACAAAATGCCACAAAAGGAAAATACAGCTTGACACTTGCAAGTTGAATTGATTTTCACGTAAAAGGAGGAGCAATTTTACCCATCCTCAGCTGCAGAGTCAGTATTCCAGTATTTTGCAACTGTGCCATCTTGTGCTCCCCAGACTATCTTCTGCCATGCAGAGCTACAGCGAGGGCTGCTTATTGTTTCCTCTCTACACTTGTCTCTTTTGCAAATGGAACAATTTTGTGTCTAGACAAGGAAAAAGCTCAACAGCTGTCCACAAGTGAGAGGACTCTATGGAGCAGATTTCCAGCCCTCCAGAATGCCCACTCTAAACTAAACCACTAAACTGCCTGGCACTGAGCTGCTTTTTTTTTTCTTTTGTACTTTTAAACTTGCCGTTGGAAGAGCCACAGAAATGCTGAAGGCCCCGCTCCTACCTACAGGAATTCCCTGTGGGGGGACCTTTGTGCCCAGGCACAGCCCCAGAGTGGGAGCCACCAGGGCTGACAAACCTGAATTCTAATTTCTGTACAGGAATAGGGACTGCAAGGGGCCTGTCTGTCCCCAGACGCCGTGCCAAATACACCTTTTTCCATCAAGGCATTTCAATAACTTCCAGGTTACATTTTAAGGTGGAATTGCTCTACCTGCCTCTACTCCTATGAGGCTTTCTAGCCTGATTTTGTGTTGGGGGAGAGAGGGAGGAAGGGCCACCTTATTTTAAGGAAATGTTGGAAGCACATTCGATGAAGATAATATTTTATGTCATTTTCTGTGCAAAGCCAGCAATGCAATGAATATATAACTGTCCTTTTTCAGAAGATACAGGAGAACTCCCACACATCTCTCCCGTAGCAGCACAATAAATACATTCATTTCTGAGGTCAGCAAAGGCACAGAGGAGCTGCTGCAATCACAGCACGTGCCTACAGGACTTCACGTGCACGTTGTGCAAACACACACACGTCACCTACCTCGCTGATTTTATTTGAAAAGTAATAAAACCCCATCCTTTCTTTGCTGTGCAAACCTGCAATAAAACATCTCAGCCACACAAAGAAAGGGGTGCAGAGGTGCAGGCAGAATTCACATTTTCTGCAGTGGCACTACAGGAGGCTGTAGTGGGGTTTGCTCTCATCTCCAAGGAGAACTCTTGGTGCTGGTTGGAGAAGTCTGTGCACTGGAGACAGGGCAGGAGGCACAGAGCTGCCAAAAATCCTTCCCCCTCTGCCCTGAAAACTGGCCACACTGCTTTGGGTTTGCTTTTTATTTTCAATGCCCTTTCAATGCCAAATAGTCAGATTTATTTAATTTAGTGTAAGCAACACTTCTGCTTCTCCTGACTCCCCTTTCCCAGGCAGTGATGCCCACAGAGCCATCCTTTGGCTCCTCGTGGCACCTGCAGGCTGTCCCCACACAGAGCCCTGCCCCACCTGGATGCAAGAATGAACTGAATTGGGAACTGGCTTTTCCCAGAGTCTCAATTTCGCAGTGTTGCAGCACACAAGCAACTGCTTTTTTTAAAAACAAGTCTGGGTAGGGTGAGGCACTTGCTTGTCCTGTAAACCCTCCTGCATAAATGCATTTGAAAGGTGGGCTCCTCAGCAGGCTTCTTGCAAGCTGGGACAAGATCCAGCAGGCCTCTGCACCCTCAGGAATTCCAAATCATATTAGTTTACTCCAAAGAAGGCTTTACAGCACTTGTGGGGCCATCCTGGGTGTCCATGCTTCTATCCAGACCTCCACTCTCTCCCTGCAATGCCAAAGCTTCCCACTTGCTCCCTTTTACATAAAACCCCACAGATACACAGGCACTACACCACATTAGCTTTGTGTCTAGATTCATGTTATAAAAACCTATGGGAAAGGGATAATTAGGTGGCAAAACATCCAAAGAGCCTGCACAGAAATGAGATTTCACTCACACAGGCAGCAAGGCTGAGCGTCACGTGGCCACATCTTGTTTTCCTGGCAGCCTAGAGCTGCCACACACACACACACCCAACGTGGAGTGGGGCAGGCTGGGCACGGATGGCAGAGCCCATAAATCAGCAGCACATGTGGCAAGGGGTCAGCAAGGGCTGGGAAATCTGTGCATGCACAAGAGTGCCTGGCAGGGAAACCTGGGCGCTGTGCTTTGGTGGCACAAATCCCAACTGCTGCCTGCATGCACTGCAGGCTGCAGGGGCTGGGGGTGCAGGAGGCGTTCCACAGGGGTCTGGAGGACACTAAGGTGAAGCCCACCAGAGCCAGGATTGCCAGGAGGCCATGGGAAGGCAAAGGGATTGCAGGGAAACCACAAACTCCCAACAGTGAGGTAAGCACCAGGAGAGCCAAACCTGCTGCCAAACATTTCCTGCAGCTCAGAGCTAGCTCAGCCTGGCAAAGTGTGGTGTCCTTGGGGCATCAGCAGCTGAGATAGGGTGCATTTCCACGGGGATGTGGGTCTCTGCCAGGAGCATTCCTCTGTTGTAAGGTTTCTGGGCTACGTCTCCAATCCCCAATAGTGCAGGGTAAACACTCCTAGGATAACACCCCTGGCCACAGCCCATAAATGCTATGGTTTCCAGTGGTGGGTTATAAAAAGAAAATGATAGCTTCTCTCTTCTCCAGGCTGCTGTATTTTACCAGGAATCTGAACAAGAATGGTCTGTCCGTATCACCTATTCAGGAGAGTATTTGCTTTTCAGAAATTATCTCGGGGAAAAATTCTCAGCTTCACGCTGAAAGAAGTTCTTTCAATTTATTTGCGGTGCAGCAGAATCAGTGCTAGGCTACTAACAAATGCTCTTGGTAAACACATGGTGATTTATATCAAGGTTCAAGGCTTACTGGAGTAAATGAAACATCACAGCCAACTTTAGAAACTACCTTTGCAGGTATAGTATGCAGCCCAAAAACTACAAGAAAATTTAAAACTTCATTAAAAAAAAAATCTGACATGCAATACACACACTTTCTGTGCAAGTCCCTCATTTTGTTTTGGTTAGGAAGCAGATTAGGCTTTAACTTAGACTTCAAGCACTGAATTCTTGCCAAGAACACAATGCAATTTGGTACACCTGCTAAAACTAGGTCAGCAGTGAGGCAGGTGCCAGAGCAACCCCTGCCTGCTCTCACAGAGGCCTCTCACTGCTGAAAATGGGGGAAAAGAGGGCAAGAAAGGAAAATACAGTCCTGGGGTGTAAAGAACATTGCAAAGAGCAGCAGCAAGCACAGACACTGGATGTGTTCCACCAAGCATGGTGGAAGGCAAGCCCAGAGGCTGGGGAGCAAAGGGAAAAGCTGGATATCAGGGGTAAAGGAGCAAAGCTGAGGATCAGTGGACACAAGGGCAATAAATACTTACTGATTCAGGATCCCTCTGCTGCTCAAGGAAAGCTGAGAACTCCACCAGCCTGAGCTTGGTCGTACCAATCGATCGGCCCTGCCACGCAGGGACTGAGGGAGCTGGAGCTGATGTGGGCTCAAAGCCTGAAACAGAGGAAACACCTTCATGAAGAAGCTGACACTTCCCCAGTTTGTATTTGCTCAATTAAATATAACTGGGAATTATGCACATAGCCCTTGGATATATTTATATTAATTTTAGCAAGCGATTAATTCAGGATGAGTTAAAATCGGAAAAACTCAGGTCAATTTGCAGAAAAAGAGGTGCCAGCCCAGCAATCTAACAATGGCAGAAAGAAAAGATCTACTACTTTGTTTCCTTGGGGCTGTAGCTCACTGTAGAATTTTTGTTTGAATTATATTCTAGATTACAGAGATTTATAGAGACTTCACCTAGACCTACAGCCTCACCCTTTCTTGGAAACTGGCATCGAGACTCACAGGAGACAGCACTGCCTTGGGAGTCAGGAGAACTGGCCTCCATTTCTGGCTCCTAATGTGCCACAGGTTACAAGTAAATCACCCCTCTTTTTGCCTATTTCTCCTGCCACTCTCAATTCCCCTCTCCCATTTAGAGTAGAAGCTTTCCGAGGCAGGGACTGTCTCTTACTACGTATTTGCACATTGGGTCTTGGCTTCTTTTGGAGCTTTTAGGCATCATTATGCTACAGCTAATAGTAAATAATTACTGTAGAGAGCTGAATCATGCCCTAAAAAGAAGAAGAAAAAAAAGGTTTTAAATTGACAATAAAGAGAGGATGACATGATCTAGATAGAGAAGAGATGTTAACCACCTTCTCTAATTCACCTCAAGAGAAGGAATAAATGCTGTCTCTTGGTCCTCAATGTGGAAAATTGGATGAGAAGGAAAAAAAAACTTAAAAAGAAGAGGAAAAGGCAGCAGCTCAGAGGCAAAACTCATCCTGGGTGAGACCCAGGCACAAGGGGAGAGGCACAAAAGGCACAAGAACAAAGATTATCCTGAACTAGGCTGAGAAGCAGGGAGAGGTCAGAGGCAGTGTGTGTCCATCATATCCCATACTGGGAATGTGGTACCTGACCCCAACCCTCAAATTTAGGCAAAGAAGGTGTGAGGCTTGTGACAAATGTCACTGGCTAGACATGAACAGGAATTCCAATGAAGCAAAAACTCATGCAAGAGTTTTGCCTGAGTTAGAAATACTAATATTCTTACTCTGAGAGAAAACATAGGAGGATAAAAGAAGACAATAAAAAATAATGATATCGGTCAGGAATGTCCAGCAAAAGGCATTCTCATGAATGCAGAAAAATAGCTTTAGTTCAAAGCATTAAATAGCAGCAAGTTAGAAAATCATAAAGAATTGGGTAAGTCAAAAGCTTGCAGCACAAAGAGAAACAGAAGCACTGGGGTCTTTTGGCAAGGGAGACCCAACATGAGAAATCATCTGCAAAGAAATAATGGCCTTTCCTGAAAACAGGCATGGAAGGAACCCAGGAAAAGGAGCAGGGAAGTAGCCATGGGAAGGGCTTGATCAGTTTGAGCAGTGGAATTCAGAATAAAATTAGGTACTTATCAAAGTGGCACCAGGCAAAGCAGGACCTTCAGGAGGGGATGAGTTATAAACAACCTGATACATAGAGAAGTTTTATACTTAAGGCTAAGCATACATGATTTTGGAAGGGGTTTTAGGCTCAGTTTAAAATAAATTAAGATGCATTCTGGTCACCCAGCTATTCTAAAAGAAACATTCATCCCATTGCTCATTTTTTACAGTAATTCCTACAATATGGAGCGCTGACTGGAAATCACACACTCCTTGTATATCTATTAGTGTTTCCTACCTAAAAAAAGCCCAAATACAGTGATTTTCCCAAAGATATAATCAGATAATAACAGGATGCCGGGATTGCTGTTTCCTTTGGCTGGAGGGAACATGAGATCCCAAGTAGTGGCCCCACCCAGGTCAGACACTAATACATCACATTCAGGACAAAATTCAAGTATTTTTAAGGCAGAGGATAAATGGGGGAATTACCTGAAATGGGAGCTGTGACTGATGGCTGTATAGGATAGGCCTGCTGAACGAATGGCTTCACGCTGGAATGAAGAGGTGCACAAAAATCACACGCTGTGCCATCCACAGGAAATTCCATCAGACTCACACAGGATGGGAAAATAGGTGGCTGATGACCTTTCCCCACTTCCTTGCAGGGCATATTTAACAGACACACAGCACAGAGGGACTAGAGGGGATGAGAATTACACCCAGGGATGGGCACTGCTGGGACTCCCAGAGGACACCAAACTACAGGGACACAAAGGAGGGCGCCCATCCGGTGTCCAGCCTCAGTTCTGGGGTTTGGGATCCCTTGTAACTTTTTGAATGTGAGTTCACTTCACTATAAAGACTCTTCCTTTCCCTATCTTTACCTCCCTTTTGGAAAAAATGGCAAGTTCTTGCTTCCCTGATCTCACAGAGCGCACAAGCCACCCTCCACGCTGCACAGAGAAACGTATCTGAATGTTCACACTTACTCTTGCGAGGATCCAGGCTGCCCCGTTTGAATCATGCCCGGCCAAAACTGCAAGAGGAAAAACAAACAGAGAGGCCCCCAGTTGTTGTCTTTGTTGAAAGAGCTTTGGGTGTTTCTGAAGGAGCACAATTCCTTTTGCAAAGCCAATCAAGGCATTAATCCGTTCATCGCGTCCTTAGGGAGCACAGGGAATTTTTTGGGACTCGGCTGATGACTTACCCCAGGTGCCCCAGGAAATGTAGGACGGGGAATTCCTGGCAGGCCCAGCTTGTTGTGAATAGCAGTAGCTGAGACTATCTGAGCTGATGACATTGCTGCCATGTGCTGGAGCGCTTTGTCCTTTGCTGTCTGATCCTTGAACATGACAATTACACGGAGTCTTAAAACATTTGGCACAACAAATGATGTTAAATAACTGCAGCTACAAGCACGTAACTAAAAACTTAAAAAGCCACACAGAAAGTGCAAAAATAGCAAACCATGCAGGGGGAAAAAAATAAATAAAAATACAGCACGGAGGCTAACACTGAGACTACCTCAAGGCAAAACCTCCTCTCAGACATGCATGGTAGACCTGAATTCTCACAGTTCTCCTCTGCCAACACGCAGGAAGCTCTGGGAGAGCAAACTACTGCCCACTTGTTTATCTGGGCAGATTCTGGTTTTCAGTCAGGCTGGGCTAAGCAGGGCGTGCTCCTGAGGCTGAGCTCTGCCTGCAGGACAGGGAGCACTGAGATTTGAGCTCTATCATTTCCATCTAAGAGAAGCTTGCCTTCAGCCATAAAGTGAGAACAGGGAGCTGTGGCTGACTCACAAACAGGGACAGAGTTTTCTCTGTGCTTATGGGCTTAGGGGCATTTTGCATTCAGCTTTACAACAAGCATTTCGAAAGTAGGGTCACAAATGTGTCAATGACATTTTAATTTTCACCTGTGGCATTTTACTGGTTTGCAGTGTTCCCACAGAAAGCCATCAGCCATAAAATTCCTGCTCTTTTCGAGCACACAGGAAGGAGTTTAGGAAAAGGTGGGTTGTTATCAGTTACTTGTATTAGAGCAGCACTTGGAGTCCCAGCCACTGCCAGTCAGATCTGGTCACAGGACAGAAAGGGAAGGCCTCTTAATGCAACAGAGTTAACCAGGGGCATGATGTCTCAGGTCAGGGAGAATGAGCAAACACAGACTGTTGCAGGCTGGTAAAGCAGGGCTCCTCATCCAGAAGTGCTGGATTTAAGTGTCACTTAGAATGAAGGAACACAAGCAGCATTAGGCAAGGATGTTTTGGGGGGATTTTTTTTTCCTGGTTTTATTTTACAAGCAAAGTAGCAAGCATGCCAGCAAGAGGTGCATGCTCTTATGTATGATATATGATTTTGCACATATGCCCCCTCTAAAGCTTCTATGTAGTAGTACTATAGGTGAGCAGTTTCTTCCTTTGAATAGCTCCTTTAGAAACAGCACAGGCTGAAAGTACAGGAAAAGCTAGCCAAAAAAATCTGCCAAGCACAGCTAAGGTACATAATACTTGGTTTAGTCAAAATACTTACCATGCTTGTTACCTGGATACAATAACAAACAGTTTATTAAAATGCTTGTGTAGAATAGCAGACTCTTAGCAAAATATGAACAAAATATTAAGAGACAAAGGAAAAGCAGTTTGCTCAACATTAAATATCAACTTTAAACAAATGCATTTTCACCCAGGGCCTGATTCATTAAAAGGGAGGGAAAAAAGGATTTTAAAAAAACCCCAAAAAAACCCTGGGGAGAAACAACCCCCAGCTCACTGTGTGAAAGCTGTGGATACTGAAGGAGAGGGATTGTTGCTGAGTGTGTTTCCCTGAGCTGTGCAAGGAGTCCCTGTGGAACACAGCCTGGAGAGCAGCAGGTGGAGCAGGGCAGGAGCTGCTCCAGCATCATCCCCTGAGCACCCTGCAGGACAGACCCCCTGTGCTCAGCATCATCCCCTGTGCTCAGCATCATCCCCTGTGCTCAGCATCATCCCCTGAGCACCCTGCAGGGTGTGAGGCTGAAGGACAGCCCCCTGCTCAGCTGCCTGAGCAGCTCTGACACCCAGACATAAGCTGTGCTGGGGGAACACATCCCTGAGGGTGGGCACAAACTCCCTTCTCAAAACTTGCAGCTTTCCAATGTAAGCACAGCCAGTTCTCTGGTTAAGAGCTCGAGGTCAGCCCTGGCTCTCAGCCCTGCATGCCCTGGGTGGGAGGGTGTGCACAGGAGTTTGTGCATGGCATGCTTTACTGGCTGCCTTTGCATGTCTGCAGACCACCAGGCTATAAAGAGATGTTTTGCTGGGTGCTAAGAAGTGGCAGAATGCTGAGGTTCATGCAACTCCCCAGACCCCTCTCACACTTTTGCACAGCAAGGACCCTCCATCATGAAACGACAAAAGTGAGATGTCCTGAAGCAATGTGGAGATCTAGATTTCTCTGTTTCACCCTTTTTTTTTGGAAGCAGAGCTGGTTTGGACATGCCAAACCACGAAAGTCTCACCCAGGCTGCTGAATCCTACCACAAACCAACATTCAGGGGATCCATGTCCTGTGTCTACAATAATAACACAACAGCCATGTGCCTCTGGGTGCTGGTAACCCCAAACCCATGTGAGTGCTACTTCTGTGCCTGCCTTGTTTTTCTCCAGACATGCTGGGGCACTGCAGGCTGCTCTCCTGCCCTGCCTCCTGCCTGCCACCAGCCATGCCTGTGCCACCACATGAAGATGCAGCCAGCGCCTGTGCCCCCAGCAAGGTGACAAACTCTCCTGGATCTGCTATTAAATGGATCCAAACTAGAGGAGAATTTAAAAGTGAAAGCTTTGTCAGGGCTGTTAAAGTCCATTCCTGGGAGCTGCGTGAGCCCCACGTAGGTTATATGGCTGAAATTGTTCATCTCTCCTTGCTTTATCCCTCTAAAGTCTCTGGCTAATCCCCTGCCAGTGTTGGAGCAGCTCCAGAAGTTGTATTTATTTCTGCCTTGTGAGGCACTGAAACCAGCTAAAGGGCTTTGCTTTCTGTAATGCTATTGCCATCCAAGGACTAGAATAGGAGCCCGGACACCCAGCAGCAGACACAGCAGGCAAATCTCACCCTAACAGATGAACTAGGAAAAAATTTGGAAGATTTACACTTCTTCAAAATCTTCTGGGGAGTTCTCAGTCACCAAACTCATGATCCTGAATTTTAGGGACAGTGACAGGGACTTTTGGAGGTAGTAAATGTCTTTTGTGACACGAAATGGTGTGTGCCTTCCTTCTTGCTGCTTTTCATCTGTGTTTTGTGGGGCCATTCATCTCATCCTCTCTGACTGATTACATTTTCAGGAGGGTGGGGAGAAAGGAAAAATCCTTCAGAATGACAGCTCAGAAAGGCTATCCTGACTACAGGGCTGGTTCTGAGGTGTTTCAACAACACCCACAGAGTTTCCTGCTGGTGACAAATCTGATCTGGGACATCAGGCAAACACACTCCAATGGGAAGTTTCACCTTTTGTAGGCTTAGGAATCTTTGCACAAAGGGATGACCAGCTTTTCTCAAAGCAACTTGGCATTCAAACATAAGAGAAATCAAATTCAGAGTCTTATAAGGTCCTGGGTTGTGTTGGCAAAAAAGCACCTTCAGCTCCAGGTACTTTTGGAGAGCTGCAAGGTGGTTGCCTGTGCTTGTATAATCAAGCAGACTTCATGATCTTCAAAAATGAGTGGGATAACCACATTCGAAAGCTGTTTATTTAGATTGCAATATCAGCTTGTCTGCTACTTAAAAACAAGTCTGTGTTGGGGGTTTTCATGCTGTAATAGAGAGCACTTGTAACCAGGAGGGAATGAGGCTCTCACCTATCACTGCGAGGTGGCTGCTTCTGGGATGAAACTTGGTAACTGATTAATAACACACAATGGTATTACATCACAGTTTAGGCAGCAAGAGAAGTAATATATCCAATTAAAACGGCAGGGGTAATTTACACAGGCAGATTACAGTAATTACCCGGGCTGGAATCTGGCCAGGACAAATGGGTTAACACCCCTCCTGTAAAACAGGAACGTTGTGGGGTTTTTAATGACTGCAAATAGTTAAGATTTTGATTTCCTATCTTGTCCAAGACAGAAAGGGTTTGGTTTTGCTCTCACTTGTGCTGGTTTGTAAAGCTGGAATAATTTCTTTCCAGCTCCAAGTGGTTCACACTGATGTAGTAAAATAAAAGTTTGGCCCAGCGTGCTGCAGTCCCGTGCTGAGGTTCAGCAGAGGCTTGGGGGAAGAGCATCTCCTACCAAATCCTTAAATCCTGCTGGAGCTGAGGGTATTCCTTGGATAGGTCCCATCTGGCCCTAACCTGGTCTGACCCTGCTTGATGGATGAGCTCGGGTGGGATTGCTGCTGCCCAGGAATGACATTGGAGTGAGCAACAGGCTGCACTCACACCCCTGCCTTCCCCTCCACTCACAAAAGCCTTCTGCACTGTGGCACATCATTAGTGATGAATGCTACCAGGGTGGATTTAGAGCACAGGCAGTGGAAAACTGGTCTAGTGCCACTAAACCCCTAGAACAGCATCTCTGTGGCAGCCATCAAGATGTGCCTCGTGTTTTGGCTGACTGCTTCTGGCTGCAGCTGCACACACTTTGTTTTCTGCAAGGTGTAAGCTCTAGCATCTAATGCAAGGAGACTACAACTTTTAATGAATCAGGCCCTCGGGGCTTGCTTTTCACCATTTGTTTTGGAATGCAAAATACACAGTTAAATTAGATAATAATAATCATTCCCCAGCATCATCCAATTATAAATCTTAATATCTATAAAAGCCCCGCATGAAACAAGAGTTCTAAATGACAAGCACAAAAGGATTTGTGCTTGACTTTCTTTTAATCCAACATAAACAGAAGAATAATTCAATCAATCAGTTCAAACAAGTTCTTAAGCAAAAAATAAAAGCTGTTATCCTAGAATGCTGAATACCATGTTATCTATGACTTTGGGAGAAAAAAAGAATCTAAGACAGTATGAGGAAAAGTAAGCAGAACAGAACAGTATTAATTCAAGAAGCCCTAAAACCTGTACCAATATTTAAAATGCAAAACTTTTCATGTAAGGAAAAAAAAAAAAAAAAGACATAAGAAACAACAATTTGCTCACAAAATGGATGTTACAGTAACACTAGCATAAAATAGCTTCCTAATAAGCAATTTTGCAGATGTTATTTCTGCAGAGATCTCGTATTGATTCAAATAACCTTTACAATAATTAGCTGTAGCTCAAAAAAGATAAACAAATCATGACAATATACAATTGTTCTGGACAAAAGGTAGAGAGCACTTCAGTGTTTCTAGCCCTGATCTCCAATTTGCTTATTATTAGAGAAGACAGGAGTAAATACAAAAGCTGGCTATTTCAGCCAGGCAATAGCTAATGCCAAGAAGAGAATGCGCATTCAAAGCTGTCCCAACTTGCTGCCTAATGAGTAGCAATTAATCCATCTTATTGTATTTCAAAATGCTGAAGACTCCATTCACATCAAAGGGAATTTTTCAAGGCTTTTATCATTGTTCATTTAAAAAAGTATAGAGCTATCTTTAGCATTTAATAATTGACAACAATATTTTCTTTTTATCCCTAAATGCAGAATGTAAAATAATGGATTTAAAAACATGTAATAGATGTGAACTGTAGGCATTTTAATGTGGGGGTTTTTGTCCCTAATTAATCATGCACTATGGAAAAAAAATAATCTGATCTGAAAGCCTAAGACAGATGCACATCCTGCTGCGAACACCTTTGCTCTCTGTTTATGTACAGCTTCCAACCCATCTTTTGTCCTGAATGGACAGAGGTGACTTTGGCTCCCTGGCAGTGCAAAGGTGGGGAATGCTGTGAGCTGGCACCCCAGGCACACAGCACTGGGGTGGAGGAACTCTGCTTTGCCTCCTCCAGCCTCTGTGTGAGAGGAAATGCCACCAAGAGGAGCTGCCTTTCAGATCTGTCTCCAAGGACAACTTTATCTCAGCCTCTCTTCCCATTTTCATGAGATTAAATTTCTCTGACTTCAGGAAGATTTTAATAACCTCAGCGTATTAAGATTAAAATCTCTAAAATTGGTGCATTTTCCTGCTGCAAAGAGAATTAAAGTGAATGCCATCCCTGGAAGGGCTGAGGGGATGTTCTTTACCAGTGGTCTTGAGAGGCAGCAATAGCATTTATGGGTGAAACTTCACTTCCCGGCAGGCCAAGGATCCATCCATCCTTCCACAGTGACTGCAGGCACTTCTCACTGAAGAAAAGGGACCTTGCTGGGCTGACAGGTGAGATTTCTGCCTCTTAGGAGAGCTTCCAGTGCCTTGTGTGCAGACAGCTCTGAGATCCTTCCATCCTTCTGGATTTTTGCAGAAGATCAACACAAGAGCATTCGCCCAAGTCCTCTCCTCTCCATGAGCAGGTTTCACACCAAGGCAGGACAGTAAGATCTCTTGGTACAAAATAAACTCAGCAGCTACCTGGGGGAAAAGGGTTCTTTGTAGGAACTCTTTGTCAAACTAAGAGGCCAGGAGCTGGGGCCAGTGGGGCAGATTGGATCAGACACACCTCAAAGGAAAATTGACACCAGATGCATACAGGATTTTTTTTAAAGTAGTAGCTACTTCCCTGGATGCCACCAATCTCAGGTTTTACAAGTGGCAGCTCACTGTTAAAAGGGTGAGTTGGCCTGGATGGGAAGCACAGCATCATAGAATGGTTTGGATTGGATGGAACCCTAAAAATCGTCTGGTTCCAAGCCCACTGCCAGTGGGACTTTTTTAAAAGCTCACCTCCCACTAGACCAGGTTGCTCCAAGCACCTTCCAGCCTGGGAACACTGCCAGGGCTGAGGCACCCACAGCTTCTCTGGGCAGCCTCTTCCAGAGCCTTGCCACCCCCACAGTGATTTTTTTTTCTCCTAATATCTAATCTAAAGCTATTCTCTTTCTGTTTGAAGCCATTTCTCCTTGTCCTGGCAGTACGTGCTGGTGTAAAAATATCACGGGTGCGAAAAACTGTGCATTTTATCTTCTCCTTGGTCACACCTTCAGCAGGAAATGCAGACAGCACCCACTCCAGGACAGTCATCTTCCCGAGGATCCTGATGGGGCTGCTCAGACTGCTGCCAAAACTGGTCCCTGTTGAAGCCAAGAGCACTCCGAGGTGCTGGAATGCAGGCACCTTGTCTTCCTCTTGCACCAGCAATGTCCTTCTCAGGTAGCTGTGGAAGTCCTCTGCAAACTGCTTTGGCAGGGGGGAGTTGGGCTGAATAATCTCCAGTCCTAACCAGTGTCTGGTTCTGGGTGATGCTGGGTGACAGGGGCTGATGGTTCAACACAGGAAGGATAAGGAAAAAGCGGGCAGCAGCACTGACAAAATGTCTGGAGAAGCAAAGTTCCACCTCAGGTTCAGAAGCAGCAGCTTCCACCAGCTCCAGGGAGCAGCAGGCAAGGGGAATGAGAGCTCTCTTCTACACAAGGCCCTCATGGCACCTCCTTACATCAAAATTCACCCGGTCCGTGTGGGGAGGAAAAGGCCTGGGCAGGTAGGAAAGGGCAACAAGCCCTTACAAAATAATTTGTTGTCCAAATAGATGTTCCCTTCTTCAGGCAACTCCTTCAAAAAAATTCCTTCCAGATCTCTATTTACTGCAAATGTCATCTAGACTAGATGAAATATTCTTAGGGTTGGGCTACCTCTGCTCTTTGGAAACCTTCAATATAAATCAGACAGCAGGTGCAGTACTTAAAAATGGGTTTTTTGCCTTGTAAGTGGCTTCACATTTTAAGGTATTTTGGTCATTCAGAAAGGGAAATATTTTTTAGAACAGTAAATCCAATAATTGTGTTTGGCTCCTAGGCTTGGTACCTAGGTGAGCTTCCTGATTTTTGCAGCCCTGAGTGTTTTCTAAAACTCCAGGAGCTGCTGGTGCTGAGCACCTCTGAAACTCAGGCCACCTACTTACAAACTTAATTTTAGGCATCAAGGCTTGACAAATGGAGCTTAAAATGCTACATATCTCTGTATTATTGCACCCTGGGTTAAAAGCAGTACGTTTAAGTTGTCTTAGTCGTTCTTTACGAACCCCAACTGCTCAGCCAGTGCAGCTAAAAAAGCCAGCCACCAACAGCCAGACAAGCTTGCCAGCATGCTGCCCTTGAAAAACCCAGTGCTTCTGTCAGGGAGGCCTGTTACAAAGCCAGGCTGTTATTCCTACGCTGCAGCTCCAGGATGGGGGAGGGCATCTGCAGTGCTCAGTGCCCGGAAAGCACTGCCCCAAACGGTTTGCTTTCCAGCCAGAACAAAAAAGGTGATTTGTTCTCATAGCTGGGTGAAGGGGAAAAAAAAATAAATAAATAAAAATCCACTTATGTTAAAAGAAATGAAAAAAAAGGAAAAAAATGGGAAAAAAGGGGAAAAAAAAGGGGAAAAAAAAGGAGAGAAGTAAAAGGTTTAAAAGTTCCTTTGCTTTTTATTAAAAATAAATAAAAAATCAACAGCAAAAATGGCAAAACTCCCTCTTCCACTTTTAAATACTGTGGGGGAAAAATAAATAAAAAAATCTCAAGATCTCTGTTGGAAAACTTGAAAAAACAAGCAATGCAAGAAACCCCTAGGAAGTGTTTCCAAGAGGTTCTTTTCAGCCTTAGAATGTATTTTATGGAGGGCAGAGAAAACGGAGACATGTACAATTCATCATGTCAGATTAAGCAAACATACTTAATATTCCCTGGAACAGGACTCTGACTGAGGCTCTCCAAAGATTAAATGTCAATAATTTACTTTAAAAAAAAATTTAATTTCAGGGTATCTTGTAAATAGTGCATAACTTGAGGTGATGCTAGATTGTAGTCCAGAAACACCACAGAGCAATCTGGATAAACTGTGCTCTCTGGCACTTGAAAGAAATGATCTGGTTTAAGTATTCTTGACAGCAGTTCAGAAGCATGGACAAAAAACATTTGGGAACGGAAAATAATTACCCCTCTGGAAAAAGGAAAAAAAAAAGAAAAAAAAAAGAAAAAAAAAAAAAAAAAAAGAAGAAGATAAAAAGCATCTACACAACTGTGCAAAACCCCCTGTGTACTTAAAACACATTGCTAGGGCTCAGCTGTTAAAAAAGTGAAAGAATAAAAAATGGACGACCAGGTTAGGAATCAGGTTTAGGTGCTGAGCTGTTACAAAGAGGAGTTCCCTTGGCACTGGGACGGTGTTAAAGGGACGTTTTTAATGTGGATGCTAGTGCAGAAGCCAGGGATTAAACACAAAGAGACGCAGCCAGCTCCCACATGCAGGAAAAGGAGTTTCAGGCACGGCAGCCCCAGCATCGCCCATCACCGCGGGGAGGAGGAAGGGACAGGCATAGCAACCACAAGCCCAAAAGCAGAAAAGCGCATACCTTCAGCTTGGAATGAAAATCACGAGATTTCCTTCTGGCAAGAACCTGAATGTGACTAGACACCTGCAGGGTAGGGGAAGGGAGGAAACAAAGGAAAAGCCTGTAACCATGGAGATGAAAAGCCCCCTACAACTGGGCAAGCCAAACGTACCTTAATGGCGGCTTGAATTTCTCGAACTTTCTTTCTTGCTAAGACCTGTATGTGACTAGACACCTACATTGTTCAGGTTTATAGGGAAAAAAAAAAAACAAAAAAAAAAACAACAAACAAAAGAAAAACAAAAGGCAAATCAAATTTTAAATGTCTATTTTTTTGTTTAAAAAAAGTAAAAAAAAAAAGGAAAAAAAAAAAGAAACTTTTCTGAGGGGAGGAAGTTATTTGCATCTTCAGTAAGCTCTGCTGTTAAAGATACCACATTCCCAGCCAGATACCAAGCTCTTAGCACCAAGGTTTAACAACACAAGTCATCACTGCAGTGACTTGATTAAGGAAATAAAAAAAATTAAAAAAAAATAAGAGAGAAAGGGAAAAAAAGTGTAACCCACCAGGCTGTGCATTCAGCTACAAGACAGAGGACACAGTTCACAGCTGGACACAGCCCACGTGCTTTGGTACTGACCCCATCCATTCCCAGGCCCTGAGCTCTCATGTGGGGAGCCCAAAGGATTTCTACCCCATCTGCTGGGGATGCAGTTGCCCACTCTGACCATTTGCCACTAGGCTTGAGACATAACTTGGCACCAAGAAATTGTATCCATTATTTATTGTGCTCTGCAGCTCCAGCGAGGAGACTCAGGCTGCATTTTGAGTCCACTGAACTGCTTTAAATTCTGGCACAAATGATAAAATACTGGCACAACACAGGTCCCTGAACCCCTGCTGGTTTCCTTGGTAATCTCAGCATCAAGTCTGCCCACAAAACACTTGTGCAACTGGGCACCAGCAACTTGACATCAGCTTGAGCGATGCCCAGGTCTGGCCCAGGGCTGTTTTGCTCAGAAATTTGTGCAAACCCAGTCCTGCACCACAGCAGTTATTGGTCAGAAGTTGCTGCCTGTGCAGTGAAGGGTCTGGGCCCAAATTCACATTTCTGTTTACCCAGGGACATACTGAAATCCGTGCTGCTGCTGCTGAGGGCTTAGTGATGCTGCTCAGCATCCTCCAGCCTTCTGTGTGAAGGTTTAAAACCCACAGTGATGGCAAAAGCCACTGAAGGGAAATCTCTGATTCTCTTCTGTCCCAGGACATACCAGGTGGTGACATTTTTCCTACACTAGTTACAATTCCTGTCTGGGAAAGAACAAAGCAAAAGAAAAGGAGAAGCAATGATTTCCTTACTCTGCAAGACTGTTCAGTGACAATAGTACCAAAAAGGTTGTATTTTAGCAGAGAAGCAAACAGTGATGCACCACTGAGCACAGTCCTTGAAGGCCACCTTCGAGAAGCAGCTCAGGAGCCAGTTTGCAGTAATTCAGAGTTAAAGTGCTGCTTACTGAGAGATTTTGCAGTCAAACACCTAGACTGAGTTTTCACACGTGTTCATTTGTTTTGCTTTCAGTGGAATATTAGTGGTGTTAAAGGCTATACAAGAATGAATCGAACAACACTGGATTGCCTGGTTAAAACTCCAGAGTGGTGACAAACCAACTTTTTTAAGCACTCAGTTTAAAGTGATTTCTGCATCCCTGAAGAGAAGGGGTGTACAAACACGGGGGCAGACATTGCCACACATAAGCCATCACTGCCCCCTGCTTTCTTGGCACGTGTTGGCCAAGGATCTAACCCCAAACTCTGCATTTTGACTCCTGAGGTAACTGAGTGATGCCAGCATAACCTCCAGCTCCTGGAGCTGGCATGGGCAAGGCAGGGCAGAACTGGGGGGCTATGCCTTTAGTTTGTGATTTCTCTGCCAGTCTTTGGCTTGTTCTTTTTCCACGTGCTGCAGCTCTCCTCCTGTCTGATGCCTTTCTTCATCCCTCACACACATGATTTCTTCCTGATGGGCAAGGGACACCAGCCAGGGCAAAACAGCACCCAAAGTGCCCCAAAGCTGAGTGCTGGCGGCTTTGTGTGACCCAGTGGCATCTGTCCCTGAGCTGCAGGACATGCAGAGCGTGCACATGCAAGCCTCTGCCTGCCCGTGGCACACCCGTGGCACAGGGACAAGGGGAATCTCACACCTGGCATTAGAGCAAGGGAGCTCTGCCTTCCGTGGAGTTTTTGACCAGCACAGCAACCACTGCATAAAGTACACACAAACTGTGCTTTCTGCAAGGCTGCTGATCACTGTGGAGATGATGAATTAACGGATTTAGTAATATGAGATAAATTAATGGTTATGTGATAATCAACTATAAAAAAACTTAAGGTGGTTTTAAGGTTTATTCTTACTCTTGGGTGAATGAAATCTCACTGTGGTCAAAGACCAGGAGCCTAAAGGCTCTTAGGGAAATTTTTAAATATTTTTCTATCCTGCAGGAACTACTAGCCATAAGCTGAGAGCATGATTATGATCAGTTCTACTAGCCGTAAACTGAGTACACGATTATGATCAGCTCATTTTTAGATATTTAGCTCTCATATCCAAGAATCATAATTTCTATTATACAGCCAAATTCCCTTAACTTTTAAGAAGTTCCACTATCTACCATCTCAAAATAATAATTATATTACAATATTATATAGAGAAATAAGGCATCATGCTTTATGGTTTTGCTTTAACTTTTGAATTTTTTGATGAAATATGGGGGGATAACAGCTTCATTTACAGACAGCACACCAATACAACATAAACCCTGGAGTTTTAAATATTCTCTAAACAGCACGTGTTTAATCTGAATAGTGAAGTCAATACATCATCCCACCAGAGCTGAAGCACAGACAGCCACTGCAGCCAAAAATGCCACCACATTTTGTCATTCATTGACATGCATACTTCCCCACTGGGTTATTTTACCTGCTTCCTGGTCCGTGTCTTCCCTGTTCTAAGTTTGATGTATCTGGCTATCAATTCATTCCTACCTGAAACAAAGAAAAATTCATGGTAAGGGACAGGCAGCGTCACGCCCAGAAACACACCATCAAAACATTCGAGCAACACACGAGCTCCACGCGCATCAGGTTTGGCTCCTTACACGTGCTCCACTTTCCTTTGCAAACAATGAGCCAGGATTTCTCACTGTTCAGCAGCATTTCTCTTCCCTCTCCTCGCCAGGCACTGCCCCTGCCACGGGAACTGTGCAGAGCACCACGAGCTCTGTGCTTGTCCACCCAAGCCCTGTGGAGGTTTACAGGCACTGAGGCACCTCCCCAGCCAGCAGCGGTGCCCAGCACGACCTCTCACAGGAGAGCCTCCCATGCTGGGGCTGACACCAGGCCTGGGCTCCTCTGGCTTTGCTTCCAGCTGCTCCAGGTGTTGTTTGTCCCCCCAGAGCCCTGTGGGGAGGAGCGGCTGCTCTTGAGAAGGTCGTGCGCTGCCTAAGTGCCAATCGGCCAGATGTGCCAGCTTCCCTCCGAGTTTGAACTCTGCAAGGAGGACAGCAAAATCCATCCTTCCTGCCAGAAAGCCTCCTCCAGAGGTGCAAATCACTGTCCCAGTCCAGCAGGTTAGCAATCACACCCTTAGCTCCACTCACAAGAGAGGCTGCCCTGCAGCGCTGGTGTTCCTGTGGGAGCGGGGCGGATCAGCACAGTGGTTTGTTATTCTGAGCTCTGTTTCTCTTGGAAATGTGAAATGCTTCCAAGTCTCTTGGCTTTTTGACTCTTCTTCTCCTTCTACCTAATGCAAACTTACATTTTCTATCCAAATAACTTCCTTCCTAAGTATTGCTGATGTGGAAGAAGATAACACAAGGTTTCTATGTGGTGTCCTGTTTATTTTCATTATATTTCTTCTCTACGAGTCATAATAACCTAAATAAACTTGTTCAACAAGTCCTAAGTTATTGAGCTATTTGCAGGGGAAAAGCAGCCCTTGTGTAGAAAATGAGAAAACTGATTTAGCAGTGAGCTGAAAATGGGGAGGTTAAGAAAATAACTTGTCACCCACCAAGCCATTTTGAAGTCGATGAGTACATGGCTGGGGAATGCAGAAAATTATTTTATCAGCCAGGGCTTCAAACCCTTACAGCTTTAATGTTGTGGGATAGAGAGATGAGGAAGTTTTGAAGTAGCTTGCATATGTTTGAAGTGCATTTTGCTGACTGAAAAATTGAACACATTTAGTCAAACTAGACTTTTTTCCTCCGTCTCCCCCTCTGAGCCTTATTTTACAGCCTTTGTATCAAATGTCACACGGTTCCTGTCTCTTTCATGTTTGCTAAATGGGAACCAGGACACAAAATATCAAGGTGCACCAGAGCAGAGCTGCGTTTCTGTTTTGGTCCGGCCCATGTGCCACGTTCCCCACAACATGCCACTGGTTTGTAACTCTCCAGCAGGTCTCTTCAGGACAAACTTCAAGAGGTAAATTTTGCGTGAGCCAACAGTTACACAAACCAGCCACATTTCTGCACACAAATGAGGGATTTCCGTATGCAAACAGAGGTAAAATTGTAGTTACCTACTTTCATGCAAAGCCTCGTGTTTGGGCTGAGCAGGAGTTCTGCAGCCTGCTGTGCTCACCAAACACTTGTTTGCAGTGAACAAGTGCCTTTGTGCTCATGAGGTGAAACCAGGGAATGCTCCACCTCTGGATCTCCCTGTCCTCGTGTTCTTTCTCATAACCCAAACAGAAGCCTGCAAGGGCAGCCCTCTGGGGAGATCACCACATTCCTGCAATCACCACTCTGATAGGAGGTATGGATGTTTTCCTATTCCTAAATGCACAATTTGATTTAATTGGGGAATGCTGCTCCCTCCAGAAAGAACCTGCTTGGCTTGTGCTTAAGTATGTGCAACCCAAGTGTGTCTAAGTATGACATTAATACCCGGAATGGGTTTTTTTTGCTGCAAAAAGATTGTCAGGGTGCTGTGCCCAGCAGCTGGTGACTGTGGCAAGGTCAGTGATGCCACGAGGTCATGTAAAGGATGCGATGCCACCTCTTGTCCCTCTGTCTGTGCTGCAGATGTTTCAAACACCTGGGCACAGCACAGGTCACTCCAGCCACCCCTCGCCCATTAAGGCAGGCCTATGGATGAGCTCTCACAGTTCTCCTCCCAGACAAGAGAGCTAAAAAGCTATTTGCAAAGGAAAGCTCAGGTTCCCAGGCAGCCACTTGACAGGAAAGCATCTTTATCAAAAACACCAAGCACCGAGAGTCTAGACTGTATTATTTGAGTGCTGTCTCTGGTTGAGCCCCAGGTCACCCATGAAATACTTTGGTTTCACTCATGGGGGGTTTCTGTAGCCATTATGTAGCTGGCCAGGGCTATGACTAACAACACTGCAGTTCTGGCAAGTGACTGCTTCCCTTAAGCTGAAGGCTACCCAGAGCCTAACTCCAGAAGAGTCAGCAGGGTGGAATAATTTGCCTTAACTTGCAGGGAGGAGGAAATCCACAAGGAACTGTAAAAAGTGGCCGAGGTAAAAACCGAACACGTGTTTTCCTCACCATCATGTTTTCAGCACAGCAAAGACACACCCATCAGGTTTAGCCAGAGCTGGGGGCACTGAAGGCTCACTAAATAACCTTCTCCCTGGCCACAACGACCTGAAAAGACATCAGTTCTTCCGGGGGCTACCAAAAGCCAAAAATGCAAACAGAAGCACTGCCTGACATAACAAGATAGATGCCCCCAACTATCTCACAGCCCAAATGTTATCTACCAAACACTGGTGCTCTTCTTTACCAACTCTGACACAGAGGGACAGAAATTATCTTATCTCCAGATCAACTAAAGCCCAAAGAGGATTTTAAAGAAAGGAAAGCTTAATAATCCTAAAAACATCCTTTCCTTTTCTTGGGAATGAGAAGAGTCTGAAACAAAAGGAGGCTCACGGAACTTCTTTAACTGGCCATTAGAAACCTTAGGGTGAAAAATGCTCATTAATAGATCTGTTTTCTCTAGAAGAGCTCAGCTGTGGAAATACTTTCCATACACACCCTCCCTCCGTCTCCCTCTCATATGTATCTGGGAAATTTCTTGGCAGAAGAGAAGAGGTCAGATTTATGAACTGTAAATTTTCAGCTCTTTCTTCCTGTCATTCGCTGTGACAGTCTCCTCCTTTGAATGTTTTGGTTCAGGTATCAAAGAGAGGCACGGGGAGGTGCTTGGTTAGATAAAACATCTTCACAGCACAGGAACCTTTTCCAAGGATCTTGAAAAGACCAGGAGAGGACCACAACAAATATTTTACATAGGCTGCTTCTTGGAGTTTGCTTTTCTCCCTGTTAATTCAGGCTTTTATCTCTCATGTCCTTCTGTGTTGCCAGTGCAACTGCAGACCATAATTCTCCTCGGGCCAATGCTGAGGAAGAGGCATTTTGTGCAGAGGAACAACTCTTTTCATCACAGCATGGAGTAAAAAAGGGAGTTCAGCTAGAAAACAGTGCAGATGCTGAAAAGCTGTGAGGCTCTGTGGACAGCCAAAGCTCTCAGATCTCTACTGCTGCCCCTCCAAGTCCCCAGGGCACCCCTGGGCACATGGGGCTCCCTCCACCTCCCCAAGCCACTGCCCCATTCCCGAGCACCACCAGCCTCTACAGGGGAGTGGGTGGTGGTCCCAGGCACCTCTCAGGCAGCAGGGAGCTGACCCTTCTGCTGCTCTTGTTCCGAGGGAGCAGGAGCAGCTGCAGAGAGGGGCAGCCCTCCCCAGGGAGGCAGTTGTTGCTCTAACAGAGGGCCCTTGTGCAGGAAGCCTCCCCCAGCCACCACGAGCTGCTTCCAAGAGCTCAAGCAGCCAAGCATCGGCCCCCACAAAGGTCTGCTGGCACTCCCCTGGCACCAGCAGGGTCTTAGGGGTGAAAACCCAGCCCTGGCTGAGCAAAGTGGAGCTGGCCAGCCCTGCATGGGCACCTCCACCTCTGCAGGAGCCACCATGGCTCCACCAGCACCTGCAGGAGCTCTGGACACACTCTTGGGCACCCCATGTCCCTTTGCCCGCGTCCTGGCCAGGGACAGCAGCCCTGAGCGGCTGAGAGGCTGGTGGGCAGCTTTATTTAGAACATTAATGACACAAATTAAAACCTCTGCCCTCCCAGCTCCCAGGAATAGGCCCTGTCCAAATGGGATAAAACCAGGCAAGTGTGGGAAATAATGCCAGCTAGCAACTTGAAAACGAACAGTTGATTTTATAAAGATTTCACACTCAGCTATATAGTTCAAGTAACAACTGAGTAGAAAAGCCTGGTTTTTTTCAGATCATGAAACAGCACAGATTTCTTCCAATTCTACAAGAATGTGGCTTGGAACAGGTATTTCCCATGCTGACTGAGAAGTCTGGCGACAGACCTGCACAATTTCATCTCCCAAATCGTTCTCACAACCGTGTTTATGCCACAGCAAAGGTTTGTTCAGCCAGTTTTGGTAAAGCCCGCTTCTGCTTGGCCTGGTGATCGTGCAGTGTGCTGAATTTGGAGGGCTGGTGGGACTTTGGCTGCATGAGGAAGCAGCTGTGGAGCTGCCCCTGTAAGCAGCACCCAGCTCTTTGTCCAGCTGGATGCAGACCCCAGGCCAGGCACGGATGCTGCCAATAGGGATGTGCTGCTCTGAACCCCTTCCTCTCCAGACGGTGGGCACAGGGCCCATGGGCAGCAGAGCTCCCAGCCTGTGGGGGAAAAGCTGCTCTGTCATGGTGCTCAGCCCTGGCTCTTTTCCATCCTGTTCTGCCGGCAGAATATCCGGCTTTGGGAGATCTCCCCTCAAATTCGGCAGCGCCGCTTCCCGAAGGCGCCGTATGGCTGAACTGGCTAACAAAAAGCCTCTTGTAGATAAAAGAGTTCTGCGAGTCAACAACTGGCTAAGCAGTTTAAACCTCTAAGTAAGGCATCCTCTATTTAAACGTTGTAGGCAAATCTAATTTAAGCTTTTAAAAATATTATGGGCAGGTGTTTAAGTGGCGGGCACAGTGGGCTGCGCTGGGCTCGAGGGGGCTGGGCAGCATTTTGTTCAGCCAGGCTTTTCTGCAGAAGGGCCACGTGACAGAGGCCAAATAAACAGCATCTGGGGATTTTCAATTACAGACCTTCACCCAGCATGCCTGCACTGTAATCTCTACCAGATGAGGCTCAGGCCTCACTATTTTCAATAATTCACACACTGTGTACACATAACATGACAATAAGGGCATTCATGCAACCGCCTGATTCGCACATCAAAGCTCCCAAATGGCCAGCTGTAAGCATGCTTACTGCTGAATAATTCATTCTTTTCACAGGCTTGAAAAAACGCTCAGCGGGAGTTGGCAAGCTTGTGTTCTTTCCTGTGTGGTATGCTAAACTCGAATTTTGAAAGAGGTACAGCCCCACTAAAAAGAGTCAGAGATACAACTATTTAAATGTGCATTTGCGAGCTTTCGGATGGCTGCTCACAGAAAAGGGGAAAAAAAAAAAAAAACCGAGAAAAAAAAGCAGCTCTACATTTCCAAGTGGATGGCTGAGATAAGAGGAAATAACCTACACGTCCTCTGAGGCAGGTGGTTAATAGAATAAAATGATAAAGCTGTTTTCTAGCTGGCAAAATATTTTTTACATTTATTATTCCTGGCTAAAAATCTTGGACATACCAGGCACATAACAGTCAACAAGTTCAGCAGACTTGAAATTTCCTCATGCTTAGCATAAAATTTTCTACTAGATGGCAAAGAGGGTTTTTGTTAAGACTAACACATATGAAAAAGGCAAATACAGAAACACCAGAGCTAATTCTGTAACTCCTATTTACTGTTCTCACTGATACAGGCTGAATACTAATTCCTACGTGATATTTTTACAACTCCAAACTTGCAGCTGTGTCTCTGAACTTTTAGCTTGCAACAAGTGAGAGTGCTCCAGATTTTGTAATACTTTGACAACACAAAAGAACCATCATTTCTTTAGGAGATTTAAAAAAAAATAAACAATAAAAAATTAAAAATAAAAGAGAAAAAAGAAGGGTCTGCTTCATAATATCAAGTTTTCTTGACTGTCAATCAGTGCCTGAACCAGCAGGATCAACTAGTCATGACCTCTCCTTATAGCAAACACATGCTGCTTACCAGCTGTGGGCTGTGTTTTTCACATCCTTTTCTCTATCATTCAGAATGGCTTCCTCCTAATCACAATAATCCCAAAAGTGCTAAAACATATCAATCGTCCTCTAAGCCCTGCCTACAAAAGGCCAGCCGTCCGACCTTTATGGGCTTGTCCAACAGCAGCTGATACTTCATTCAACTACAAATCCAATTTAGCAGTTACAAGAGGTTTAGCATCACTGGAAAAATATTGGTGTTGATCCTGCACTCCTAAGTCAGCAAATATTCCTTTGCCATATTGTTTAGCTTTTTCTGCCATATTTACACTTCTGCTGGATTTCCCTCAGTGCCTTCAACAGCAGCATTTAACCTCTGAACTGGTAATATTTACAGTTGATCAAACAGCGATTTTTAAAATATGTTTACCACAATTACAGAAACATAAGCCTATTTGAATTCCAACTGTTATAATTCTGAAAAAATCCCCAGCCAACAACCCTAAAAACAAACACAGTCATTTCACTCAAAACCATAGAGCACACTTTATGCAGCAGTTATGCAGGATGTTATTTATTACAGCCCTACAGGCAAGTTCATGGCAATTCTCTCACTTATGTATTTTTAATTGCCAAGTGAGCCAAGGCAAACATTCCCTTGATCCCACCCCCCTTACACATTTTCTTTTATGTTTTTCCCCCTATTTTGGGGTGGGGTTTTTGGGTTTTGGGGTTTTTTCCTCTTTCTTTTTCCCGTCTTTAAGCAGCAGGATGTGTGGGAGCCCAGGACACAGGCAGAGTCACCAGGGAATGGAATGGGATGGGAGCAAAAAAAAAGAAATTAACTTTGTGTCTTCAACTTGTTGGAGCTTGTTGGTGCTATGAATCCTTTGGAAGCCACGGGTCTGGCTCAGAATTTAGATAAGGAAGTGGCCACACAAGGATGGCACCGGGAAGGGACAAAGACCTCAGGGCTCCTAAAATGGGTTTTAAAGGCTGCCCCAGTGGGCTGTGTGTATGTACACACACAAAAAACCTACAATAAGCCACTTAAATATTATTATACCCAAATTAACTGCTTTTGCAAGGCGCACCCTAACGGGGCTGCCCAAGAGGAGAGGGGAAAGAAAAGATCCCAGAAACAAAATAACCGAAATAATCCCTTCAGATGCTAATGAGTGAACAATTACAATGACTCATTTAAGTTATATCATAATGATACTTCCACAGAAAAGAACTTTTTGTGTATTGTATTAAAACCAACAACAATAAAACGATCCCAGATTGAATCAAGACCACAATTTAATTTACACAGCAAAAGGGAAATGACCTAATAGTAGCACAGAAAGATATTCTCCTCATGTCAAGTCTTAATCTTTGGGTTTTATCCTAGCTTCAGTTTTAGAGAAAACAAAGAAAAAGATCCATAGGCACATCTGGTTCAAAAGTGTTCACTGACATTAATGCAATGCATTGGATTCCGTTTGGCAGGTCTTCACACTGGGAAATATTCCACATAAGCAATGTTTATTAATTTTCTTCTTCTGATTTTTTAAAAACAGAGGCAGAACATATTTCAAAAAGAGACGAGTGATCCAGAGAGGCCTCTGAATATTCATTAATTAATATTTTGTCAGTGTCGGTTGTCTCAACAAAAGGAGGTTTTACAATTTACTCTAAGCCCCATTTAATTAAAATTTAAATGCTACAAAAATACATGGCTTTTTTTTGAGGTTTTTTTTCCCTAGTAATAATTTTGTGCTTACAATAAACTGTATTTTACTGCAACCAAAAATGAATTTCAAAACAAACGACAATTTTTAGGCTTCAGAATATACAAAGAAATCCCCACAGGAGAAAAAGAAAAAAAAAATAAATCCCCAAACTTTGACCTTTGCCATATCTCTGGATCAGCTACAGATGTTTAGTAGATTGTACAAAAACCTAGATGTCCTGAATCTGACACTGTGGGGCTTTTCCCCCTGCTCCGACAGGAGCTGCCAGGAACCTCTCTGTGAAAACCCCGCGAATTCCACGTGCGATTCCCGGGCTCTTTCCCCAGCTGGTTGCAGTTTCTCAGGGACAGGAGCAGCTCAAGAAAGGAGCAGACTCTTGCCCAACGCTGCTGACAGAAAGTCTGATTTGGACAGGAATCCTTCAAACACACAGACAATGGGCTGGCTGACCTGTCATGCATGATGGATGAGTTAAGGGGATTAAAACCACTATTTGCATTCGAATAGATAAAAATTAGCAAAATAGAATTTCTCAGTAGGTGGCTTCAGCTCTGTTTGTTCTCACAGGCAAAATGAAGCTCGTTTTTAAAGGAACTGGGATTGTTTAAGTAATGCTTATTCGAAGAGAAGAAATTCTGGGTGCTGGATTGTTTCCTGTTGTTTGTTCAAGAAATACACTTTAACTATCACAAAAGTATCCTTTTCTCCCCATGTTTATTATAACAGCATTACACAACTGTAGTGTGTACTTTAAATTCTATGTATACCTTAATGCTTTAACGTTTGTGAGCTGCATACACCCCCAAAAAAAGTGGTTTGAGTTCAGGGAGAGATGAGCAAAAAGACCAAAAAATGACATTAAATTGTGTATTGATGCTTCAGTGTGGTCCTGAGTACGAGCCTGTGACTCAGGAACTGCAAAAGGCAGATGCTTGAATCACTGCAGGTTCCTTTTGGCCAGATCGGGGTTGCACACAGGGATGGTCCTTACAAGACCAGGAGATGGCTGCAGAAAGCAGCCTGAGAGAACAGCATTGCACTGTTTACACAGCTCATCCATGGGAGAAATCCGTGAGGACCAAAGGGCACCCACAGGCAGGCAAAGGCATGCAGGAACTGCAGAAACATCCATGGATTGTCTGTCTGTCTGTCTGAGCAGAGCCATGGAGCTCCTGCTCCTACAAGGCTCCAGGAGGCTCCAGAAAATCCAGCAATTTTTAAAGCACACGTCTGTGTGTACTTGGGCCGAGCCAGTGACACATTCCACTGAGCAGCACCAGCAGAAAGCACAGCTGAGCCATCAGGGAGGCACATTTCCTCTAGAGATGGCATCAACCAGCAGGAAAAGCTGCAACACGATGTCTCAGACTTTTCTGGCTGTAGGGAGGTTTCCAGAGAGCAGGTCACTTCTCTGCCTCACTGATTCTGGTGATGCCTTGAGGAGATGGGACAGAGGCTGGATGGAATTAAGGGGAATTAAGGATATTTATTGAGGCCTTCAAAGGCCACACGTGGCAGCACCAGGGCTACACTCAGGGCTCTGCCTGGATGGCTCCAAAATGGAAGCAAAGGAGGGCCCAGGTCCCAGATATCACATTTTTATGTTTGGGTCCATTTGCACACAGGAGTCCCACTTGCCTGCCCTCCTCCTCCCACACTGTTTATACTCTGAGCCTGCAGTTTGGAAAACATGTCCTTGAGTCCCCAACTGGAGTAGGATTATTGTGTCTTCATCACCCCGTGAAAAGATCCCAGTAACCCTGAACAAAAAGCCACACACCAATGCAGAACAGAAACCCAAAACTTAAGGCATCACTGGTCACATCCAGAGGTTGTCTGAAAGAGGGCAGCACCAGAGCCTGCAGCCAGAGAGTTCTGAGCATCCCCAGGCAGGCAAACACCCAGTGAGCTGCCCTCATCTTCAGCTCTGTGCTGGGATTGCAGCCATTCTTTGCAAAAACTGCTTGGTTTACCACTTGCATGCTGGTGCCTGTGTCCCATGCAGTTAAGATGCTTTATTTTCATGGCAGGTGCAAAGAGGTATTTAAATTTTCATTATGTCCAGGGTATTTGGCCTTGGTTTGTGCTAGATGACAGCTTCTGACACCAGATGGGCCAAGTGGAGAAATGTTTGACTGGCAAATGAAAGAGCCTGGGATACATCCAACACCAACCGTGGTTTCCAAGTTATTTCACAGGCACAAAGTAGCATTTTGTGGAGGTTTTATAGCTAACAGTGTCATTCTAGCTACAGTACAATAAATATTCTGCACCAATTACAAACCCACAAGAGAGACCTACAACATACTTGAGTTACAGGGTAGGTCATTCCTTGCAAACTCAAGTCTCAAAGCATGTTTAAAATTGAGACTCCTTTAACTGTTTTCTTTCAGCCTAGAGAAAGATCTGTCCCATTAGATCAGCTGCCTGTTCCTGTCTTCCTGCAAAACCCAACTGGGTCACTGATGCTCGAGCTACAGTGTAGGAGAACACTGTAGGATTCCCAGCCCAAGGGGAGAAAAAGGAACCTTGATAAACTCAGGTATCAGAACACCACAAGCTGTTAAAGAGCAGAAGACATCACTGCTTATTCTGAAGTTTAGCTACGAGATACCAGAGTGAAAAGCTTACTGAACAAATTCTACTGCACCATGATGCATTTTGTTCACATTTGGAAGTGTTCATCATAACCTGCTCATTTGTCAGAGAGAAAAAGGCCTGCCTGGCTCTCCCTGCCCCTCTGTCCCAGGCTCCAGCATCCCACTGTACATCCCAAGCAGGGCAAATACCTTCCTGCTGGATTCATTAATCTCTGAAAACTCCCATTCATGCTTTTCAAAATCTGCAGGGTTATCTTGGAGAATCATTAGAAAATTTTGCTTTGTGAAGCCACCAAATGCTTTAGAACCCTAATATTTGTAATCTTTGTTATTTTTTTTAGTTGAAGTGGTTGCTTTGGTTGATGGGAGGGGTCTTTAATGAAAAATAATTCAAGGAGTAGGACATGCCAGAGAACTGAAAGAAAATCACAGTTATTTATAATCTTTTTAAGTATTAAAAATATGTGATTTAGTGGTAAATCACTGCTTTGTTTTGCTTCCCAGCTCACAGCTTTACTTCACATAACGTTTATTCAGAAAGTGTACATTTGGAAGCCTTCCCTTTGTTTGTTTTGGATAAATGAGTAATGAAGTGCAGACACAGTTTCACGCGAAATTCTTAATCCCACTTTCCTTAGGCCTGATGCAGCAGGAGAGAAACTTTGCAGGCTGTTTTGTGCCTGAGTAGCACGGGCATGGGGCTGGGAGAGGAGGCTGGGCTTCCAGCTGCAGCTCTGGCAGGTCCCTGAGCTCCCCTCCCAGCTCTGCCTGTCACAGGTGCCAGTTCTCTACACACAGCATGGTGAAAAAGAGTCACGGGAGATGCCTGCCCTCCACCCACACCCTAGGGAGCAGCCCCAGACACCAGGCTTCTAATCCTGACAGCAGCAATGGACATCTCACAAGGAGCAGAAGGAGTTTTCTGCTCTGTTCCACCACAGGCTCATGGATTCATGCAGGCTGGAGAAGACCCCCGAGCCCCTTAACCCCGCGCTGCCACACTCACCACCACGCCCTGTCCCCAGGTGCCACATCCAGTGCCTTTTGAACTCCCAGGAGCTGAGGGCTGGCATTAGGACCAGGATGGGGGCACGTGTCCCAGCACAGCCCCCACTGCTGGCATCACCAGGCCCACTGGCAGCAGCCATGAGTAGGGCAGCTTCATGCAGCAGAGGAGCAACATTTAAATACATACACATCTGGAGCATTTGCAGTCAACATTTATTAACGGAGCTCAAGAGATTTCTGCCCCTACCAAGCTCCCAGTTTGCTCATGAGACTTTATCATCCATCCAGTCTAACCTGCTGATATGGTAATCAGCCATCTCCAGTGCAGAAAATTATTTCATTTTGCTTCTCATCGTTGGCACTTTGTGCATTCTCCTCTCCTCTCTTTCAATGTGCTGTTTCTCCTATGATCTCCCTCCTTCTCCTCCCCCTGCCCTTCTTCAAGGGTAAGGACAGGTAACTCCAGTCCTTCCCCTTTCCTGGCTGTTTCCAGGATAACTCTCCATTCCAAGGGTTCACCTTGGAAGAGCACTTCCCTTCTGCCTGGCCCACAGTGTGCAGCCTCCACAGCACAGCAACCTTCAGTGATGTTAGTGTCTACAGGGCAAAGTCCTGACCAAGACCCCTGCATCTAACTTCTGCCCTGGCCAGAGGCTGGCTGGATGCATCTTGACACATGGAGAAGATTTTCACGTGAGGAAAAGTGCCTGAGCTTCATTACAGCTGAGACCAACAGAGGAAAAAGGGTTTCAAAGTGTTAAATTCCCTATATTTGGATTCAGCCAAATGTTGCCAAAACACAGGCAGGGTACCGACTACTACCCTGTACCTAAGCTTCTGCCAACTCCACAGGCACCAAATTTCCCAGTTTTACAAACTTTGAAGCACTGCACTGTATTTTAAACTTTATATGTTATGGTTGTAAAGACATTTTCCCCGAGGCAGCTGGCAAATCCGTCCCAAACCTGGCCATCACACCAGTATCAACACTTCAGCACACACGAGGTTCTTGCTGCTAAAAGACAAAGAAATGGTCACTAGGTCAGCCAAAGGAAGTCCATCCCACATCAGGCTTAGCTACAGCATGTGCACAAAGAGAAGAAATGAGTGCTGCAGAGATCTACCAAGAGTGCTTGCAAGAGTGACAAGCCTTTCATCTTTGTGAGGTGCATAAGAACTCACCAGGACTCGCCACTCCAGATGCTAAACTGAGCCCCAGAGTGATTTTCCATGAGGACTGGTGGACATGGTAGTGGTGGGTTAACATTGGACTCAACAACCTTAGGGGTCTTTTCTAACCTCAGTGATTCAGTGAGTCTATGACATAAGAACAAGAAGTAAAAAATATACTTACTTACCTCAGAGGCTCACAAATGTTTATATGAAGCTATTAAAAAGCTGAGATTTAAAACAACACATCCATTTAAAAGAAAATGAAAGGTTGTTCCTGGTCCGGCTGATGCAGTTAGTTATATGTTTTCTGTTGGGGGAAATTTACAGCCACATTATTGCTGTCAAGGAGGGTAGTGAGGCACAAGGATTTCCAGATGCCATGTGTGAAGTTTCTCATTTCCCCTACCATACTGAAGTACATTATCACCCAAATGCAAACAGGCTTTAAAAAGTGTCTGTCACTAAAACATGTGTGGCCTCCTTTCCTGGACTTCAGAGATTTGGGGTTTTTTCTTCTCCTTTCCTTTCTTTTTAAGCCAGATGGGAGAGGGCAGTGCAGCATGCCCAGGGGCCAGTGCTGATCAGGCTGATGTTGACAGCAGCACTTGGGGCTGTACCCAGAGTGAGAGGTACATGCTGCACCCTGTCAGGGAGAAAGCTGCCTCTGCCAAACTGGAATTCAGGCAAAGGAGGGGAAGAAATGCTGCCACAGCACTTCTCAGAGCAGCTATGAAGGTGAAAACAGATGTAGGAGGAACACAGAAGTGCCCTGGGCTGGTGTGGCCAGGCTTTGGCAGCGTGGGGGCTACAGGGGTGGCTGCTGTGAGGAGCTGCCAGCAGGTTCCTCATGTCCAGCAGCACCAGTGGCAGCCAGCTGTGAGATGGACATGCCTCTGGCCAGGGCTGGGCTGAGCAGAAACGGTGGCAACCCCTCTGTGATAACAGATTTAGGAAAGGGGGAAGAAAAAGGTTATTGCACTGATGTAATTGAAGTCAGACAAGAGCAGGGTGAGAACATGTGAGAGGAATATTGGATTCATGAACCTTTTGTTGTATCTCCTCTCCCCTGTCCAGCTGCAGAGGTGGGTGATAGACCTTGGTGGGTGCCTGGAACCCAGCCAGGGTGAACCCACTGCAAGAAGATAAAAGGGGAAAGATATTCAAGTTTCTCCTGTACCTATAAACCAAACTTGCCATGCCAGCAGGCAGCTGAGGGACCTGTCCCACTGTGTGGACCCCAGAGTGCAGCTGGGACAGCTGGCTGCACCACCCTCACACCTCCAGAGAAGGGAACCCTGTGCCAAAGGACTTTCAAAGGCTTCTGCAAGCCCGAGCAGAACGACCTCTCTCTCTCAGGGCTGTCTGGGACTGCTGCTCACAGCCTGAGGCTTTCTAGAGGAAAGAGGTGCAAACAAATGCCTTGCCATCAATCACCTTTCCAGCTCTTACTAGCAGAATGGTAGGAAAACTATGGCTAGAAAATCTTACCAGTGAAGATTTTCTCCCAACTAGAATTGTTTTAAAAAAGGAACCACAGAATTTATGGAAAGGTCCAGCACGATGGTGCTGAAAAGAGGATAGAGGTGGAAATACCAGAAAGCTGATGCCACATAGCCCCTGTTGATTTTTTCCTCAAAGCAGGTGTTTTGTTGCATGGTGTTAGCTTGAATCTTTTGCTGGAAATGAAAACTAAATGGGAGATGCTGAGCCCAAAGCAGAGCTGCCCCTTCTGTCTCATATCTGGGAACACAGCAGCAACAAGACCCTGAGTGGGAGCCGAAGAATGTTTTTGCTCAGAAGCCAGAATGAAATGAAGCTAAGGAAAGAGCATGCTGGAATCCCTCACTCCAGCTGGACAACTCCCCTCTGCCATGGCAGTAAAGTGGCACCTGTTTCTGACCTAGGCTCAGCAGAGCAGCCCCTTGCCAGTGCCAACCAAACATTTTGAAAGCCTGTTTCATGACACAACCTTTTGTCCATCGCTTCCAGAAACATCTCCCCAGGCCTCCTCAGTCCTTTCTTAAGGTCCTCCCAAAGAGGGTATTTACAACATCAGCTTCAGCTATCAAAAGGACACTCTGAGAAACACCAAAGCAAATCCTGAGGCCACACTGCTCACATCAGATGCCTGGCCTGAAGTTATAACAGCATTTTCTGAAAGAAATACAGATCTGAGTAACAAAAAGGGCTCCACATTAATACTTCAGAAAAACTGAATTTCTGCTACAGCTTTGCTGCAGATAGCTGAAGGCTCCCATGCAGAGGGTGCATACTTGATGGAACCGAAATCATTTCCAGAAACTTAGGACAAGCCAATATGGACAAAGCCCTTTTCAAACCTACACAGGGTGAATCACTGCCTTGCTGATCTGCATGAGACTTCATGGCACTCACTCACAGAGAAACAAACTCATCTAGAGTGTCTTCTGCACCTGTCAGTGCTTGACACTCCGGCCTTGTTAAAAAACAAGTTCACAGATTGAAAACAGAAGTGTCATTACAGTGCTTTTAAAACAATCACCCTGGCTTCTCCTTCATCTTTTCACTTCCACCAGATTAATGAAAGGCTTCAATTAAAATGTAAGCCAATTTATAAAAGATTTTCAAATTCAGTAACCCAGATCTTTCCATCTTAGCATTTATTTTCTATTGTAACATCTGCCATTCCAACAGGCTTTTGTTTTGCACCTTGTCCCATTCTTACCTGGACAAAAGGCTCATTTTTATCCTCCACATTTAAAAAAAAAAAAAAAAGTGAAGATGACAGACATTTCTGTGTGCATAAGTAAAGTCATCCAAGAGAGAACTTGAGCTAAATACACTTAGCAGCTATAAAAATTAGACCACAAACTTTTATGCCTGAATTATTTGCTGATTCTCCGCGCACGGGAAATACTTCCACTGGCGCACCCGAGACAGCGAGCCTCCACAGAAATCAGTTTTCTTCCCACGTGTTCTTCAGCAAGAAGACCTCTGGGACAACTCCTTGCTGGGTTTCCCTCCCATCTGCCCACATTCCTGCTTTCAGGAGGTCTCTAAAGATGTTTCCTGAACAGCATCCCCTCTCCCAAAGGGGTTTGCAGCAGCGACTGGGGGGCCAGGCAGGCAGACACGTGGAGAGCTCTGGAGCTGCAGGCAAAAGCAAAGCCCAAGCCAGGGATTCTTCTTTCACTCTTGCACTCAGACTGGAATCTAAAGCCCAGCTGCTCATGGCATTTGAGCACCAATGCAAACAGAGGGCTCAGAAAATTAATCTCAGCCATCTAGATCCTCTATCCCTGTGCTAAGCACTAAAGATCATAGGCAAAGAACAACGGGGACCAAAGTGGTTCAAGAAGTTTTCCTCTTCTAAGGTTGTAGTTTCATGGCTGGGCTTGAATAAAAATAAAAAAAAAAACCTATACTCCCAGTGAGAGAAGAAGAAGACCTCTATTCCTAAAAATAAAGATAATCACAAAAGTAAATAAAATAAACCTTTACCTTTAAACATCTTGTCCTTAAAAATAATACCTCATAAGTTAACACAGCCCATTCATTCAACTATATAAATAAAAACTATATAAATTAAAAAAACTTCAGAATAAGAAATTATGTAAACCAAACAACTACTATTTGTAAAAATAAAAAACCACAAAAAACTTATATTCTTATTAAAAAAAACTCCATGGAATGGCAAAAAAAAAAGATCCTCACCCTATAAAAACTAAAAAAATAAAAACTAATTTTAAATCCCAAATTTTATCTCTACAATATAAATTTTTCAAAAATCAAACAAAAAAAATGCTGAATATTTCATTTTATTTTTTTCCTATTTTTAAAATACTATTAATAAAGTTTTCTTCATACCCTTTACATTTTAAACCTATTTGATCCTCCTCCTAAACCATATCTCACAACAAAAATAAATAAATATGCTAATAAATTTAACCAGCTCTAGGAGGTTGAATCTCCCACCACAAGGAGATAACAGAAACTTGCAATAAAGCTCTTTATGCTGCAGGCATTAGTGGGCAAAAATAAAAAACTCAGTCTCACTTCCTACCTCTGCTCTTTTATATAGCTGATGGTTCATAATCCATACATTTCACTAAACTTGGATTTAAAATAGTTTGGGATTAAGTAGAAATTATTCATATTTAACCACGTCAAAATGTTTATGGCTGAGAAGATCTGAGTTGGTAAAATTGTTGACTTCTCAGGCTAAACAAATATTTACCTGGCTTTAGGAATTAATAAATTGCATGAAGTTATATTAACTGTTATAATTTATTCTAATTTGAAAAGCTTTACACCAGTGCTAATTATATCAATTAGGCAAACTTCATCCCTGTTCTTAAGGCTCCTTAAAGTCAACTGCATTCCTTAGTATTTGAAAGGTTAAATTGTCACCAGTGACATCTTAAGGTGCATGTAAAATGAGAACCTTGATTTGAAATGTAGGTTAATTTTCCTAGCTGTCAGAAAATAGGACACTTTAAAAAAAAGGTTTTGCTTTCTTTCATATAAATGTCTTTTTTTCCTAAAATGTGGGAAATAAAACCAGCTAGCATTCAATACTGGGCTCAGCAGAAATCATTGGCCTGAAAATTCAGCATTGCTTTCTACAGCTTCAAATGCATTACCTCCAATAGCAGATCACATTAAATCTGACCCAACCTGTGGGCAGGGTTCTTTACCAGAAATAACATCCTTTGCACAAAACCAGGGTTTTGAAGGGTCACAATCCCAACATGACCTGTGGGGAACACAGCTCCTCCTGCCTGCCTGGGAGGATTACACTTCCAAAGGATGCTCACATCCAACAAGGATGTGCATCACACCCACTGAGCCATGCAGCACTGGGCTCATTAAAAAAACCCAAGTTTATTTTTTTTTTCAGGAAGAAAGAAACTACACTGCTTCATCCAGGAACAGCCTCATCTGAACGTACCTTTGTCTGTAAAACCAGAGAAACGCACCCATTTCACAAGAAAAAGGATCCATTCCCATAAGACTTTCTTCAGTCAAGATTTTCCCATTTTTTTTCCCTGCACCAACCCACTCAACCTGCAGCACAAACACAGGTATCAGTCCCAAAAAGGAAAAAAAAAAAACGTAGCAGCATGCTGAAGGCATCTGGGAGAGCAGTAAATTACGAACAGATTGGAAAGATTGATCTGTCAAGAAGCTACAAGGAAGTGGAGACATTGCAATCAGCATGTACATGGAGTAAAGGCCGAGCTTCCCAGCAATCCCTGAGCGCCCTCAATTCCCACCAGAAGCCTGAAATCAGTGGGAGCTCGGGACATTCAGCAATTCATAAAAATTAAAGCAGGGCAACGAGTGGTTTTATTGTTTGTCCTTGGCAGTACCCAGCGAGAGCGCGACGCTGAAGGAATGCATGATGGATGTTGTGACAACTTTGCAATTTGGAAAGATTTAAGCAAAAAGGGATAGGGCAGGGAAAAGGGGTGTAGCAGTGAAAGCAGTGAGCAGAGCTGGTGGTGGCTGGCACTCTGTATTAGTACAGCAATCTCTGCATTCTGGGTAGAGGCTATTCCCAGAGCAGCTCAGCCTACCTGCTGCTGACATCCTCACTCCCCACAAACCCCCAAAGTGCCTCTCCTGCGCCTCTGCAAGCCAGAGGGGATGTGGGGAGCCCTGTGCTCTGGCACAGCACTGCACTCACACACCTGGAACCAAAGGGGCTGATGAATGGGCTGGGAGAGCAGCACAGGGGCATAAAGAAAGACAAGGAACTGATGTTGATTTTATTTTTTGTTTTTATTTTTTT
>VWYI01003890.1:69054-159152 GCA_013399455.1 Anthoscopus minutus
TTTTTTTTTTGGGGGGGGGGGGGTGAGAATATACACAGAGGAACGATCTGGACAAAACAAAGTTTCCATTTTCAAGCAGGAAAAATACCCTTCCAGATTTAAAACGGGCTCCAAAGAACGTGTTAGGGCACTAAAACCAAAATTGGCAGTGCACTAGGAAACAGACTGAGAGGAGGAGCCTCTGACCACTTCCTTTCCCCAGCACCAGATGCATGCTTGGTATTTTCCTTCTGGCCGACCTAAAAACCTGTACCTGTAAAGAGAGCCCCAGCCTGCAGGACAAATGTGCCTGGACCAGTCCAAACAGAGCCCCCCACGCCCCCAGCGCTGCTCTTTGCTCGTGTGCCTTGGGTTGGGGCAGTCCTGTGGTGAGCAGGGCCCCTATGGGCCCTCTGCACTCCAAATATTCCCTGATTCTGTGGCTCTTTCCAGCTACATTCCTCCAAACCTGGGCCACGCCCAGCAGATCCTTTCCTTGCTTATCTTTATGGTTTTCTTACACAAAACAGAGTTAGAAAAGTAGGAGATAAATCACTGCATGGTTACTCTTCAAGAGGAGCTGTGGCTAGCTAGCATTGTTTTGATGTCACTTTTCTTGTGTGTCCCTTTTTTTCTAACAGATTACACTTTTTATTTGAGCACAGGCTTTGTGTTTCTTGGACACCTGGAATATGTAAAAATAATTCCACCATTTATCTCCTTTGCTGAAAGGGAGAAGTAAAAGAAAATGAAACAAGATAAAACAAGATAAAACAAGATAAAATAAAATAAAATATAAAATAAGATTTAAAAAAATTAAAAAATAAAGTAAAACAAAATAAAAATAAAATAAAATATAAAATAAGATTAAAAAATTAAAAATAAAAAAATAAAAAATAAAAAAGTAAAATAAAATAAAATAATAAAAAACTTTCTGTAAATGTGAGGGGCTGCTCTTTAACTTTCTTCGAGCACTTAACACCAGGCTTAAAATTGTGCCATATCAGCACAGAGAAGCTGAAATACCACGAGCAGCCCTTCCATCCACTTTGCTTTACACATTAAACCACGATTCAAGCAGAGTCCATTAAGGCATCTAAATGTGACTTACCACATGTGTTAATTGGGTGGGGAGAAAAAAAAAGAAAACCCAACCCTCAAATGTGGACATTTATGTATTCTCATTATTCAGACCCTCCTGATGCCACAATCTCCCACTCCTATAGTTTATAAATGTTTGATTTAAAATATAGCCATTTTATCATTTGTACCACATTTACCTCATCTTACCACGGTTCTGACTGGATGAGAAGCTAATGTAGCCTACACTGTCTGGTCAATTATTGCATGGACACCAGGGACCAATTAATGCCATCCATAAAAGCCTGAATCATTCTGTCAATTAACTAGAACTAACTATGTCATCAGATATATTACTGGTGAGCAAGTCTATTTGGTTGCAATATGTCTTGAAGGAGAGCAGGATCAAATGAATCACAATTGACTCGGACAACTGCTAGCATAATTTCAGAAGATGAAAAGACAAATGTGGTAGTTATTAGTGGTCCCCTGAGGAATTACGGCCAAGCAATTGCAATGTGCTAAGACTGTACTAGCAGGTGCCCACAGCACAAACCAGGCAGAGGGTTAAATCAATATTTTCAATTTCTTGGGATCAATTCAGTGTTTGAACAAGATGGAAACTTGTTAGCAATTGGCAGAACGTGTAAATGAAAAGCCAAACTTCTTATTATTTGTTAAAAAGGAATCAGTGCTCTGCATCATGCCCTTGGCACAAGGTAATGCTTTCATGATCCAGTTGCTTGGGTATTCACTAAAAGTCTAGCAGTTCTTAAATTTTAATAGAGTGCAAAAGGTTACTTTAATACATGCTGAACATTCAGGATCTTTAGAAATGATTGAAGTGTCAATAGGAAAGTTTTTGAGCTGTGACAACAGCATAGTTATTAACGATTAGTGCAAGAAGCAGAAGAAAGCTTGATTGCTTTAGAGAAGTCTCACCAGGAATGCAGCTTGACAGCCTGGTACAACTTCACATTTATTCTGTTTCATGCAGGAGAACGCTTGGATCATCAAGTGACCTTTGCCAATTAAACAAAGGGGGAAAAGCCACCTTACCCAAATGGATTTCGTTTCTCACCACTGAGGTTAAGGATGCCTGTAGCAGGATCTAAAGCATTGGCATCATATTCTTCACTTCTAACACAAAGGTGTAAAAATGAACTGTTACATCTTAGCACTGGTTTACAGAAAGGCACCTCCAGCCAGCCTGATGGCCAGGGTTGGAAAATATTTTGGAGTGCAGGAGGCATACCCTTAAAAAATACCTTAGGGCAGGGTAAAATTCTCTGGGATCTGGAAGCAGAAAACTGGCAAGTAATGCCATTGTACCTGGAAAAAACCCACGTGATCTCAGGGAAAGCTATTTCCATGGTGCTCATCCAATGCTTTATGTCCATTATTTCAAACAAGATCAAAAACACAAACCATTTTTCATGCTACAAAACTACAGCAATACTTATTAGGAAAACAGAAAGAAAGTCTTGATGGTTAATCAGAAAGAGGAAACTCAGCAAAACAATTCTGGAAAATGCCTGAAGAAGGCAGCTATGCTTCATACATGAATACATTTCTCTCTGTGTTGGGTTGGTATAGGAATTCTTTGAATTCTCTTCAGTGTTTGGGCTTCATATCATGGGCATAGACAAGTGAAGAAGCAGGTGAAGCTCCTCTTTCACAACTGCTTGGCAGTTGTTTTTATAATTCTTTTTAATATATTTTGTTCTTTAATTGTGAAGTTAGTATTTACAACATTGGAAAAATGGTTAATCTGTCTGAAGCATTTTCATCCAAAGGATCTCAAAGGAAAACAGAGCAGGGAAATGATTCTTTGCCCAGCATATGGTCAGCCTGTGAATTCAGTGACAGAAAGTCACTGAATTACCAGCAACTCACTGTTTTTAACTCTGTTCAGCCTTCACTGATACAAGCCAAAATAAAGAGCACTTGAACTTCAAGAAACTGCAAACCCTCTTAAATCTTTACATTACGTGCTGCACATGAAGTAGGAGATATTTCTCATTTCTCAGCCTTTTCAAAGGAAAAGAATGGTGCCAAGTCAAATGAAATAATGAAAAAAAAATAAAATCAAATCAAAATGGATTTCCTTATTTCAGGGGTGGCCCAGATAATCTATTGTCAGTGTCTAACTCACTTTGTCTAATCTGTGCAATGCATTTGTCAAGAAGACCTTTCTCTTGAAAATGCATTTAGCACAACATGGGGCATGAGCTCCACGCCACAGGACAGCAGGTCCAGAGCAGGCAGACACACCATCAGTGTCAGAGGGAGCACAAAACATCACACTGCTTCCTACTGAACTGGCCCACATTAATTACAAACACAAGAAAGAAAAAAAACAAACAAACAAACAAAAAACCTCATTTGAGTAACGATACTGTGATTTTTTGAAGAATAACCCACGGAAGTTAAACCCTTTCACCCAAGACACACAGCCAGTAGATTTTCCCTTGCCCAGCCCCTGTGCCCATGCACTGTGTGTCAGTAACAACGCGTTTTTGGCTCCCTGGGCACACCCTGGGGTGAAACCATTCCCAGGCTCCATGCAGGACCCAGAGGACGGCAGCAGCAGAACCTGTGCCTTTAAGAAGCACGGAGAACCAGCGCAATCATCTGAAACCAAGGTTCAGCAAACAGGAGACAATGAAATATGGAGTAACTTGAAACCAGCCCACGAGCTGCCCAAGAGAAACCTCCAGCTTGTCTGGCTCTCAGACACACCCTTGCAGCTCTTCTGGAAAGCTGGGCCCTGTTTGCGAGACAAGGAGCTGATTGAGTCCATGCTCTGCTGCGTGTGCGTGTGCGTGTGCGTGTGCGTGTGCGTGTGCGTGTGCGTGTGCAAGCCCGAGAGTGGCGAGCACAGGGGGACACACAGACCCTGCTGTCTGACAGAAGGACAAACCCAGGAGCGGGGAGGACAGGGGGACACACAGACCCTGCTGTCTGACAGAAGGACAAACCCAGGAGCGGGGAGGACAGGGGGATACACAGACCCTGCTGTCTGACAGAAGGACAAACCCAGGAGCGGGGAGGACAGGGGGACACACAGACCCTGCTGTCTGAAGCGTGCTGGGTGCAGAACAAGCGCTGTGATTGTTCCTGCCAGACGCCACAGGACACACGATGCAAAGCTCCCGTGCCTGCATGCCCAAGTGCAGGGGTACAGCAGCAGGATGGCAAACTGGCTCTAAGTGGTGTTAGCATCTTTCTCTGGAAGATGTGGAGCTGCTGAGACCTTGGAGAAGCAGGGCTGGTTCATGCTCTGCCACCTGCTCACACACCTGCCAGAACGCTGTCTCCTCTCCCTCACACTGAAACAGATTTTCCTCTTCACAAAGTGGCTTTTTTTTTGCTTTTTTTTCCCCCCAGCTAGGAATTATCTTCATTAACTTCCTATGTATCAGCCCCTGAGTTGTGGTTTCCAAAGAACCAGAGTAAACAAAGTCAATCTTTGCAGACTGAAACTGATATGCCACTCAGTGCGGTCATTTGATTTTTTTAGATTTTTTTTTTTTTTTACAGTGTGATTTATCTCAGAGTCCTTCTGGTTCTGACACAGTAAATCTCACCAGGCTGGAGGGAACTCTGAGCTGGGTGTGTATGAAAGATCCTGGCAAGTCATGTGCCAGAGGAACACAAGGAGAACACCTCTGCAGTGCTCAGCCCGAGGTGATGGATGCAGAGGCTTTTCCATTTCATCTCTGCTGAGCCATGTGCTTAAAAGCAAAATGGCACGGCATGCACTTCAGGCAGAGGAAGAAACGTGCTGCCTCTGTATCCACGTGGCAATCTTTCTGCTAAGCAAAGACATCAATCAGTTCCACTAATGATAAATTCTATGTCAGAGCTCATTCTGCAAACACGGAATTCAAACACTGCTCTTGGATCTCTAACACAACAGAATTCACTGTTAATTAAGAATGAAGTGTATAAAGCTGTATACTAAATAAGCCTAAAAATACAAGGCTCATGAAATGCTATTTTTTTCCCCAGAAATAATAATACAGAAAAAATATTTAGTGTATATTTATTTTGTGTATGAAAATCCATATTTAAAATTCTGAAAATCTGAGGAAAAAGCATACAGCAGGAAAATAATTCCAAGCTACTTTACAGTCACTGAGCTTCTCATACAAGTTTTTCTGGTTTAAATATGGAGCAATTTCACCAAACACTGTAACAAAGTCATATCGATGTAAAACTGCAGTCTGTCTGTATTTATCTACCAGTATTTATCAGATCTCACAGTATTATCAGATTTCACAGATTTTTGACATATAATTTATGATCCCCATGGATACAATTTAGTAGAACCAGCAGTTCTCTAGCAGATAAACAACAGCTATAGTTTTGGTCAAGCTAGAACTGAATTTTCAGGTCTTAGCTGGATAAACTGAGCAAATCCTAAAGACAATAACAAACTATTGGCCCATGAATGTCACACCCAACAAGGAGCAAAATCTGGCCACAAGTCCCCATGGACTTGATGACAGGGTTTCATCTCTGGCTCTCAGTTATCCCTGCCCCAGAAAGTAGTGACTTCTCCTCAAGTTGCCAGCAATGTCACAATCTGATTCGCTGAACTTCTGGCATACATAAAACCAGACAAAATCTGGAATAAAGGCAGGGCTTGAGGATCACATCACAGGCAGAAATATTTACATGTTGCACCTGACTTCTCACTGCTTTGAGTTTGTTGAATCCAAAGGACTTGGTGGCAGTTTGATCACAAAATAGAGATCAAACTGTGTGGTTTTCCTTCCCTTGCTTCCTTGCTCAGCCCCATGCCCCACAGCAACAAAAGGCTCAGAAGAACAACCAGCAAATTGCTCTCCACATTCACACCCAAAAGAACATCTGAAAAGAAAATAAAGGCAAGGTTCTTAATCTTGCTGCTACACCTAATCTGTTATTTCTCATGTTTATTATTATTATTATTACTATTGTTTTCATTGTGTTGCCAATGTATTTCTGCCATGAACAGAAATACACTCAAGTGAAAAGATTTAAATATTTTCTTTCTAACATTACTTGTTTGAAAAGCAGAATCCCAGCTATGTACACTGGCCTTCAGCTAGAATTTCCCTCCCACAGTGCTGTAAAGCCCAAACTGGCATTTTACCATGGTCCCTTCATTTTCCTTTGATGTGGTGCTGCTGTCAGCTAAAATGAAGCACCTCACTAGTCCTGAGCATCACTCAGTAAAGGCACCAGAACCAGGAAAACCATTGCAGCTACATAACAACAAAAAACCTAAACACGACCATCCTGGCCTCAATTTTATCTCTAACATTTAATTAGAATGGTCATAAAGATGTATCTGATTGTTTACAACTAAAATCTAGCACACAGGGTCAACTGGGTCCAAAAGCTACTGGGTCCAAAATGCTGGAGCTTTGAAATCAGTTGGGAAGTTATTCAAACTCCCACATAACTGATCCTGAACCCTGTATACTTTAGTTCATGCACTCAGTACACAAATGCTGGTTAATTCATATTTTATTCACAAGGCAGTGCCAGAATTAAACAAATGAGTTGCAAATGATTTTGATGAGGATGTTGAATTGCTGCATCGTGTTTATGATGTACTGCAAGACAGTTGTGTATAGCCTGAGTGATTTAGGCTTAGCATAATAAATATTATATTCTTATGTTAGATAGGAGTACATGAATGAAACCTCTTCTAATTCCATCTAAGGCAATGACATCATCTGCCTGGGTTATTCATGGAAATATGAGCCCAACCACTTCTGGATTCATGCAGATTTTATGCCTATGCAGAAGAGGTGACTTCCATAATCCGTAATTATAGGTGCAATGCCATTCGCTGAACAACACGGCTTTTCAAATTTAATTACAGCCCCCAAACGTACTCAGCTAATCGGATCAATTGCAAGTCACAGCAAAGCACATTCTAATTTTCAAGACAGATGAAATTTTGCCACCTCTCAGCCGCTGTGAGAGCCAATGTCAGGTGAAAAGTAAGAGAAAACACACGAGCATGTTTTCCAAGAACCATTACAGCAAATTTTATGACTCTGTTTGCAGACATGTTCCCTGCAGATCTTTGATTTGCTAAGGCTGCTTTTATCTTGCTGAGCCTCTGCTGAGCAGCAGCCACCATCTCGAGGAGGCAACAATGCCTTTTTTGACAGGCCCCATTATCCTTCCTTGCCCCACAAACGCAGCGAGCCAGTCCTCACAAGCTCCTCTATGAATTTATGGGGATGAAATGGAAATTCTACACAGGTTCACGCCCAAAGCAGCCCCTGACAGGCCCTGCTCCAGCCACAGCTGCTGCCCTTAGAGTGACAGACCTGCAGAGAGACTGAAGCCAGGTTTTTCCATAGGGACCTGCCCCAGCAGCCTGGCTTTGCCTGTGTTTTCCTCGTGGTGCTGAGCTGAGGCTGTGCTGCCAGCCCAGCTCTGTGGGGTCTCTGCTGGGCTCACCTGTTGGGACTCTGCAGCATCTTCAATCCCTTTCTGGCTCCCCTTATTTTTCCTGCCATGCAAACCCACTGTCTTTTCTGCAGTGGTGAGCTCTTCCAGAGGAGCACCATCTCCTCCCTGTGATGCGCCGTGTAATGAAAAATTAAAAAATAGTGTAATGAAAAATAAAAAAATAGAAAATAGAAAAATGTTTTCAAAAATAGAGAAGTAGAGCATAGAGTGCTGCGAGGCAGTCACATTTTCAGTGCTTCAGCTACCTAAGGAGCCACCAGAACATGGGATATACAGCACCTCTCCTCAGAGACCTGAGGTCATTCTGATTTGGTTGCACATGCTCTCATTGATGTGAATGGTCTTGAGGGTATTCTGAGCAAAAAAGGCAAAACTGAGCCCAAAGCAACTGGTTTGGAAAGGCTGAGATCAATACTACAGTCAGTGTACTGTAAATAGAAGGCGTAGATCAGTATATACAATAATCACTGGTTTGTTCTGCAGCCGTGTTTCCTTCTGCTGTAAGCACAATCACAAGAACTCCTGATGACACAGCAGCTGCAAACAGACCTGCTCAAATCACAGCCACAGCACATTCTCAGGTTGCCCCTTTTGTAAGGAATTAAGTGTAGTGTTATAATTGCAGAGCTATAGTATTATTTATTATTTGCAACATTTGCAACGTTTGCAGTTACTGTGAAGTGTCAGTTCCATGGTACTGGCTGTTTAAAAACCCAGTTTCTCAAAGAGCTTGCTTAGCACAGAAAAACAGAGACTACAGGTAGGTGTAATGGGCTGGTGAAAGGCACAGCAGAGAGGTAAGAGCAACCCAGCAGCTGTGCCACATAAAGTAACCAGTATTTCTCTTTTCAAATAAATTTTGGCACACATAGGGGCAGGCAAATCAAAGCAATTCAAACACTGCCAGAGCCCTATTGACATCTATACAGTGTGCTGCCTGTGAAAAAACTGAATTTCCTCTGAAACGCTCCACAGACAGGGAATGTGCCCCACCACCACCCTTCTCCAACAAACACTGGGTGGGCTGGGAGACAGGGACTGAGAAAGGAGAGGATCCTGAGGAAAGCAGGTGGATGGTCAGGAACAGAACAGCAAGGAGACCCCCGTTGTACCAGAGCAAAGGGGTCCCAGACACCCAGGACGAGGTGCCAGGCCTGAGCAAAGCCCAGCAAGGGCAGCATCTCACCCCTCACCAAAGGAGGGTAAATGCAGGGACAGCTCAAGAAAGTTCTCCTGAATTCAAGTAAGTTGCAGCTCAACCGTGTCCTGGGTCAGAACACTCTGGACACAACAGGGAAATTTTGCTTTCTGAATTTTTTCTACGTAAAAACACAGCTTTCCACTGTATCCTTCAAAGGGATTGAAAAGAGCTTGTCCCCAGAGCTAGTGCCTTTTGTTTGTTTTGAGCTTCTCACCTAAACCTTAAACTTGCTGCAGAAGAAGCAGTGAGCAGCTGCTCCTCATTCCCCTTCTCTGTGCAACTCGGTTCTACAGATTCCAGCCCTGTCTGCCCTGAGTCACCACTCCTGGACCAAAGAGGTGCAGCCCACTGAGTCACTGCTTGTGCTGAAGCTGTTCCCAGGAAAATTCTTTGATCCTCCTTGTTTCACTCTTTGAATGCTATCCAGGCCTGCTGCTCTCCTTTTTGAGTGAAGGAGCTGAAGTGCTCAGAGCATGCAGGGCTGCCACACACAGCCAAACCTCACTCCTGCAGCACCAAGGAAAAGCCAGGGCTTCTCAAAAAAAAAATTCTATCACCTAGTCAAATTTAAGGCTAAAAATCAAATAATCACTTGCCACTTTTATTTTTTCACCCTTTTTTTCTGGGGGGGTGGGGGAGTGGCTGGTAGTTTGGTTTGTTTGGTTTGGGTTTGTTTGTTTGTTTTTAAGCTTTTGTTGTTTGTTTACTTTCATGTATGGAAACATTAGCATGTTTCAGCTTTTAAATTGTGAAGTCCTCTCACACTATCTTTTGAAGTTTTATGGACTGCCAGACATGCAGAGACCACATGCTGAGTAACGCTGCTGTGTTCAGTGCTTCAACAAGCAGCCAAACGGGAGCTGAGGGGACAAAACAAGCTTGACTCAAAGTGCCCTCCTCAGTCCTGAGTAACTGCTCAGGAATTCTCTGCACATATCCAGAACCACTTGCACAAACGATGCTCATTTCCCATGCCACAGCTCACACGTGTGTGCCCAGGAGGGGTGTCCAGGCTTTCAGACCTTGCAGAGCATGGGAGGCAAACCTGAGAACCACGGGGCTGGTGCCTGAACTGCCTCTGACCTCCAGACACAGCACGAGGGATATGGCCAAAGCCCTGAGAGACATCCTGCCTGTGCTTTTGGGGCACACACCAACAAACATCCACTCTTTTCTCACAGCAGCTGACCTACGTGCAATATTTTATGACTCATGGAAAACTTGGAACAGCCCTAAGGAGCAGTCAGTAAATTTAAAGCAAGACTGGAGTGGGTCAGCAATTGTACTGAGACAAAAAGCTCCAAACCTGAGTGATGAATTGCGTGGCATGCCTGTAATGGAAGGCTGGAGGCTGCTGCTGCAAAGGATCACCCATGAAGAGAGAACCACTGGACAAGAGACAAAGCCAATATATTCCTATGGATTTAAACATTCTACTGCTGCTAATTAGTCCTGCCTGACTTTCTGTACAAAAAAAACCATATTTAAAATATGCCATTATTTATATTTTTAAATCATTTATTTTAAAAACGGCAACCGTTTAAAACATATTTTAAAAACTGTAGCAATTCCGGTTGAGCTGTCTTTATGATTGAAAGAATGAACATTTCACATTTGCTTGAATTTATTACTAACTGACATCACAATTTCAGCAATTCATAAATTTCCACACTGGTCAGAAAACTATGACCCACAGAGAAAATGTTATGCTGACCTCACTGCAACAGCAGTGCTAAAACTAGGAAGACACAGAGTTATCAGTACTTTAGCAAAGGCTTGTAAATGGATTCTACTAGTTGAAAAACTACTGTGATACTCATAAGTAAAGGGGCTGTGGAAGATATAAAAAAAAATTAAGATTGGGTGTCCATATTGTTGATAAATACACAGGATCACAGCTCCTTGGGAGAAAGGCTGCGAAGAATAAGATACAATCTACATACCTAGAGTTTATAAATATTAATTTTAAATTATTCAGAGTGGAAGCTGCAAAAAAGAAATTGATACTGAGAAAAACTTGGGTGAAAGAAAACAACCCCAACAAAACCCCTGAACTCTACAGTGGAGGAACCTGGTAAGACTTTTAGCATTTGATTCCACGCAGTCCCTTGGAAAGTTAAGAACTCCTATTCTGCCTCAACCAGCAGTTCCCCACATTTAATTCCCTGTTTCTGTGAGCTATGAGGGAAGGAGATCTCAAGGCTTCCCAGCCCAGGAAGGCAGTGCAGGCACTTTCTTTCAGGCAGCCATCAGCAAGGGTGGTACTTGCCATCAGTGAGAGATGCACCAGGAACAAAGCAGCCATCCCAAATGGCAAACTAGTGAGCAGAACTGTCTCTGGGGGCTGGGGGCCACAGCCATCCTCAGGAGCTCCTGGATGTGCACGGAGCTGAGCTGTGTCCCATGGAGTGCAGGGAGAGGAGCTCCCAGCCACAGCCCAGCAGTGCTGTGAGCCTGGCCCAGCCCCACTGCAGGGCTGAGCACCCCACTGCCCTTCCTGAGAGGGAAATTACCCATTTAATTGCAGGCATGTGCCAGGGGACAGCTCAGCACTGGGTTATCCCCTTTCTTGCCTCGCTGTGTTTTGCAATAATGTTCCATAATTGATCCTGATGCCATTTGTCCCAGGTTCTGCAGGCCCACTTTGGGTGAAGAGGCAGTGAAATTAGAAATGCTCAGAGCACCAGTGCAATTCAGTGAATATGCCTGCCAAGAAGGAACCAAAGAATTAATGCACTGGAGACTAACCTTTCAGGAACAGGGCAGGTTTACTCTGAGCATTAATTCTGAAAGTAATGAGGTTGTGGTTTTTGGTTCAGTCTTTAATAGTCTTCATCATAAAAGCACTACAGTTAATATCCCATAATCAGTGCTTTCTGATCAGGAGAGTCTAATAAGCAATTTTCCATCACATACTGGAACTCAGCTACTGCAGCAATCTGAACAAAACAAACAAAACAATGCTCCAGTGCACATCTAGCAACAGGAAACACAGACAAAGCAATTGAAATATTTCAGCTGCAGAGGGTCCAGCCACATCTTCCATTAAAACTAGCAGCCAAAAACTCCAGTTCTGCCTGGGAGTCTTCCTCATTTAGAGTTTTCTTAGTGTGTACAAACATTATCTTTTATTGTTGCTTAGCAGTGGCGACTCCCTCGCTACCACTCTTGGTTCAGAAAAGTAAAAGTATTCCAATTTAACACAGATTAGTTTGTTATCTGTTTTCCTGGAAAAAACAGTTGGAATTAAAATCAGCCCAGCAGGAAAGTTCAATTTTATATCCTCTCCTTAAAACTAGTGTATGTGGTTATTATTAATTTCTGAATCAGACCATGTGCTCTTTCCTACAGTAACTGCTCATTGAAGTCAGCAGCAGTACTGTCATCCATTTTAATGGGCTGGGATCACGCCACGAGACACAAAATAAAGACACTTCTTGCCTTGAAATGCTCAGGAACTAAACAAGAAAAACACAAGAGACACACAGGGAAACCCAAAGGGATGAATTACTAGAAATTTAATTTCTCGTTTATTGCTAATATTATTGTTGACTCGCTTGTTAATGTAATGTAGCACTTACATTAAGGGATCTGTGTCAGAGTGACCCACTAATGATGATTGGTATCTGCTGCCAGGGTAGGCAGACATAGAAGAGACTATTTTGGTGGTGTTCAGGGGCTATTTCCCTGTCATTTAGGGGATTTAAGGCTCTTAAGCAGTTACAGGCTTGTTTATTTTTTAATAATTAGAGCTGGCTGAATTGTAAGTCAAAGAAGACGGGCAGGATAAGGGGCTTCTGCTCTCTACAGTGCAATTGCTGCACAAAAGAGGAGGCAGGAGGCACAGGGCTGATTTTCCTCCCCTCCTCACCAGCTGGGTTGGCTGGAAGAGCCTCCCAAGTTCCTTCCTCCGCAGGTAGGGCAGCCCCTCGTTGCCAAAGCATGAGAAAAACCAGAATTTCCTGAGCCACAGCCCTCTCAGGGTGTGTGGACTGGTGTTCATTGCTCGCAGGGAGCCCCCAGAGCTGCCTGCTGCAGGTTTCCTGCCCTGCCTGCCAGGCACGGGCACCAGGGATGCTCCTGGCCTCGTGCTGGCAGGGCAGCTGGGGCAGTCAGCTGGACCTGGGCTGCCACAGGAGCACACCCCGGGACAAGGAGCTCCCTGCTGGCAGGTTCCACCCTTTGTGTGCCTGCTGACACATCCCCTCAGCTCCCAGGTCAGCTTGGGCAGCCACTGGGAAGCCCTGGACGTGGATCAAAGGGAAGGGACCGTGGGGAGGCAGAGGGAGAAACCTCAACTTTGCACAACTGAACTAGATTCAAAATGGGATCTCATGAAGCCACGAGTAGTGGCAAAAGGTGAGTTTCAAAAAAAAGCCCTACAAGCAGATACATCTTGCCTGAAGCACGAGCATCAGGGGGTGGCCAATGCCCTCTTTTAGCCAGAACAACCTGAATTCCCTGTGCCAGCAAAGCCCCCCTGGTGTGCATGGACTGAGGGGAATGCACCTCCAGCCAGGCTGCTCAACACCTCTTCCACCACATTTATCCTAGTTAGGGGTCAGTGATCCTGAGTGCACAACAAAGAGCACAGGGGATACACATTCGGGAACACATTCAGGAACACATTCAGGAACACATTCAGGAACATCAGCTTGCAAGAGAGGCAAAACCAGCTGCTTGTCCTGGCAGGCATGGCTGGATGCACAGGGAAGAAGGCCCTAATTCCAGTTTGGATTGGCTTTGATTGCTTTTCCAAGCACTTTCCACCCAGGAAACTGGTATGGCTTCCTGATGGCATCTGCAACCCTTCACCACACCAAGCATTCATGGACACCAGCCTCCAAGCAGAGCAGGCTGATCAAAACAGGCACAGCTAAAACTGTTTGAGTGGCAAATGAACAACTGCAGCTTTTAGTCGATGGTGCTGCTCCCATCTGTGCAAGTGGTGTAAAATTCTTCTGTTTCTAAGGCAAAGCAGTGAGGAACCAAGCCCGTGGCTCACTCACGTTCTCCCGTCTCCCATCCTTGGCTTCTGCTGCGTCTGTAAGAGCCAAGACCAGTGACACGCCAGTGACTCCCTTTCCCTCACATCTGGGTGCTCGTGTCCCAGTCAGGATCACACAGGAGCCCTGTAGCAAACATTGGAAGGAGAAGCAGGCAAGAGATATTATCCAGGCCCTCACAGGGCAGATGCAAACCAACAGCATCTGCATTTCTTGCATTTCTTGCATTTCTTGCATTTCTTGCATTTCTTTAATTTCTTGCTGTTCTCTCCTCAGCTGGCTGGAGCTTTACCCACTCCATCTCTGACTATTTACACTGCAGGGCCAGGGACCACCTACTGTGTGCGTGTTCCTACAGTCTCCGGAACAAGACTTCCATTTTTGCTGCTTCTCCCTCGGCTGGACCATGATAAATATGATTCCTTTAACAATAACACACATTAATAATCGTTAATGCATCGCTTGAACTTCCCTTTGAAATGCAATCTGTGCTCTCCTCCCTCTCAGCAGTTTAATCGCTGGCTGAACTCTCTCAGTTAACTGAAAGTGCCACAGGTAAGATTTTTTCCCTCTATCAGCACTTTCAATCTTTGTGCAATTTAAAGCAAATACATCTTTCTTTGTGAACACAAACGAGCCCAACTCGTTGGGGGTTTTCTTTGTGGCTTTTTTGTTTTGGATTTTGTCGAGGTGGGTTTTTTTGTTGGTTTTTTTTTTACTTTTGTGAACTTTGAAGTTCTTTTCTACCAGCACCCTGGGCTGGCAGCAGTGAGGCAGACAGGACAGAATGCTGGCTGTTAATGGCTTCTCCTAAGGCTGGTTGTCAGCTCTAGCACTCAGGGAGCTCTCGGAGCCTCTCTGTGCTCCTGTGCTGGGCCTAAGCCCAAGCTCTGTGTGAGAACCAGAATATAGTTTAGACTGGAGAGGTCCTTCAAATCTCATCTGGTCCAACCACTCCCTTTAAAGGATGTCTTAAACTAGATTAGCTTGCTCAGAGCCCTGTCCAGCCTGGCCTTAAATGCTGGCAGGGTTGGGGCATCTCGAGGCAATCTGTTCCAGAGTTTTACCACCCCATTGTAAAGAACTTTTTACTTTACAGCTAACCTAAATCAACCCTTCTTCAGTTTAAAGCCATCACCCCTTTTCCAAGCAGCTCCTTTCAAAGCCTGTGTGTTCCTGGGCTCTGCCTCATTTCAGCAGGGCAAATGGCCAGTCCCCTCCAGGAGGAAAAATCCCAGCATTTGAGTTGGCTGGCTGGGCTTTAGAGAATGATCTTCCCTGCACAAACAACTCCCCTCACCTTGCCTCACGTCACCATGGTTATTATTCCTCAGATGGGATGGGACAGGGAGCAGCAGCCCCACCATGGAGCAGAGCCCTGCTGAGCCAAGCTCAGAGATGATCCTTTCCCCAAAGAGCTCGCAGCTAAGCGTAACACCAAAGGAAAAGCTCATTATTTACAGATTAATGGCAATCTGTCAGGGCAGCCGCTCCTCTTAGGAGTTTCTTGAGCAGAGAAGTGCTACAGGGCCCTTATAATTAGCTAGGAATACCCAAACTGATCCAAAAATTGAATAGTTAAAATTAGGGACTCACCTCCATGGTAATATTACGTTAAAACTGGTGAGTGTGGCCTAAGTACAAGGGAACATTTTAAACAGAACATGAGTAACCCCCAGGGAAGAGGTCAGTGCATAGATTTCTTTTGTGAACTTCATAAAAACATGCAGCATCTGTGATCCCAAAATCGGTGCTTTTAAACAACATCTGGGGATTTTTGTCTTTCAGCCCAGTTCACTGAGTTAGTTTTAATACAAATGCTAGAAGAACAATTAAATCCCTGACAGGCTGTGAGTTGGGTTTTGTTTGGTTTTCTTTTCATATTAGTGCCACCTTACACAAATTTGTGAAAAGAAGATTTTTTCCTCTTCTTAATTAATATTTATTAATTATATAAAAAAATCTATATCAGTATATATTATAATATATATAATATATTGTTCTATGTTTATTAATTAATTATTAATTATAAATTCAACTTTTGCTTGACCATCTATAATTCCTTCATAATTATTAAATGTTGGCCAAACGCCCTGCTAAACTTCCTGAGTCACAGAGCTTTCCTAATTGCAAGAAGTTAGTACAGGAAAGGTCACAACTATTTGTTCTGCACACACAAATCACATCCACACGTGGCTCTCACAACACCCTGACCACCCTTGCTCACTCTCCCAGCTGCCATCTGAGATGGAGGAGCCTTTAGATATTGAAAACAACATTTGCCAGGGCTGGCACTTAGATGACATCTAAGTTTATGTCAAGGAACACAACCAGAGGGAGCTTCAGGAAAAAAAAAAAGCCATTCCATCCTCCTGTGGTGTAAATGGGCACACACTCATGCACAGTGAATTTCAGAAAGTGAAAAATCATGCTGATTTACATGATGTGAGTGTCTGGCTCTTTTCCAAGGGTGAGGACTTACTGCCCGAGGGCAAGAAACAGCCCATGACGTTATCTCACATGGGCAGCTGATTTCCCCGGCATTATTACTGTGTCCCTCCCACGTGCCTTCTCCCACCCTCAGGAAGGAATGGTTCTGACCTCAGCTCTAAATGGATTTCTTCAGATCAAAAGGAGCTTGTCCATGAAATGTTCAGGCCCCCAGAACTACAGCCTGCCTTTGAGCATTAGGACTTCTGAATTTTCACATATTTATTGTGACCAGACTGGCTCCTTATCCTGTCACTCTAACACCAGGATACACAGGGTGTTTAGGTCTAATGCTGTGGTCCTGACATAAAAAGATCCCATCCCAAGCACTCAAAATCCTATTTCAATAATGCATTTGGCCATTTGTTACTGACTTGTAAAAGGTGGCTAAAACCAAACATCATGGAACCAGGGAAACTCTTTAGGACAGAAATGCAAAATAAATGCATTTTCAGTAGTTTAATAAAACCAAGGCAATGCTTACAAAGTACTTCCTGACCAACAGGATGAAATGAGTTTGTTAATATGAGAAGCTTGGAATTAAGTGAAAGCATATGATGGAACACAAATGGAGCTAATTCTACTTCTGTAAAAAAAGTTAAGATTCGTAAATTTTGGAAATGACATCCGTTGGTACACTTATAGAAATCTACTTATGGCTTATGCACTGCTTAAAGAAACCTCCAAAGCTGGATAAACTGTTCCAGATTTCATACAGTTGATGTATTCCACCAGAAAATGGCTATTTCTGATGTTTTTCATTGACACACACTGATATACATTATGCCATTGGAAAAAATGGCAGCTTTGTCTGTACTTAATAACTACAAGGCGTGGGTACGAAACAGCTAAAGCATAAAACCCTAAGGACAAGGCTTCATTGTAAGCATTAAATAATTATTACAATGCAAAATTAGTCAGAGTAGTATCTCTGTTTTACTTCAAGCCATGTGAGGTCTGACCCAGAGCTGAATTTACTGTCAACTCCAGTTACAATGGCATTTCACACTGTACTTTTTGCTTATAATTAAAGGGACAAAATCCATTTTAATTTTTAACTAACAGTTTTCATTTATGAAATCCAGTTTCTGATGATGATTAGTATTTTTAGACTTCAGACTTCCCATGGTTTTGTTTGTAAGTGTATTCAAATTTGTTTCTTCTTATGTGAAAAGCTCTTTACCAGAAGAATTTGACAACGCAGGGGAGAAACTGTAGGGTTTCTGTCTGGCTTCCCCCAGAAGTGACAAATAAATACTATCAGGAGTTTTTAAATTAATAATTTGGAGATGAAAATAATGCTCTTTTAACTACCCATTATATTTTTTACACATACTTGCAGCTGGCACTATACTTTCAAATGAGGCCTACATTTAAATTCAGTCAGCCTCTATATTTGCCAAAAGAAACCTGCTACATAAATTCTCCTTGCTAGAGGAGCTGTGGAAGTGATTCATGAAAAACTCTGCATTAAGCTGAATGTTAGCATTGAGAAACCAGTTACATACCCATCTGATTATTATTTATATTAAGCAGCACCCCCATTTCAAACTCAAGAGCAGAACTTCGCTATGCTAGCTTAAAAAAAAGAAAAAAGAATAAATAAATGAATGAATGAATGCACCAACTGTCAGGGCCTCCTACTCCTGCCACAGCTATAGAATAGAAAAAGTGAAAAGAAGGCAGAAAAATCCTGTCAGGATCTGCCACGTGTGGCCCAGCACCCAAACCCCAGAGTGGGGAGCCTTGCCCTCCTGCAGCCTTTTCCTGGAGGAGAGGAACTGCTCCTTCCTCCAGGAGCACACAGATCCCAACGGGCAGCAGCTGAAATACATGGCATTCTAATGGCTCCTGTCACAGCTGGGCAAAACACTGCAATGTTAGCAAGCATTCATCAAAGATATGACAGGGCTTCCCAATTATGCTGCCTTTCAACCCACTGCTTAATAAAAACGTGCAGAGTGACAGAGCACTTCACCTCATCAACAGCACTGGCAGACTTTCTTCGGGGAGCAGCTATGCAAAAGTAACGTGAGTGAACTTCAGAGTCATAGCTACAGAAAGAGGGGGGATTCAAAGAAAAACCCACCTGTGCAACGAGATAATTGAGGAAACTAATTAACCTTTAAAGCAAACAGCTTTAATGGAGTTGCTTGCTTTCCTCTCCCAAGATGAGCACGTTTGCTTTGTGCCAGTCCTTCTGCAGCTCACAGGCAGGAAAGGGGAGCCTGGCCTGAGCAGGGGCTGGAGCAACACAATTCAGGTGGATTTCCCATCCAGGCTTGGATGGCAAACTCTGTCGAGCTTTCAGCTCTACTCAGTGCTGATTACGTGAGACCTCAGCACAAATAAGAGTAAAGAATACACTTCTGTAAGCTTTCAAAAGCCTACTATGAAGACCACCCTTCACACCTTCTACAGTCCAGAGTTTTTGCTCTGATTTGAGTGGGGCCAGGAGGAGTTGCAGAAACTCCTGTACCACCAAAGACACTGAAAAGCTTCCACTAAACTCAGTGGCAGAAGTGAACTCCCATCTTGGGCCACCCTCCAAGCACACACTGCTGGAACCCCAGGCACAGAAAATGTCCCTTTATCTGTGCTGGTACACTCTGTATTGATCTGTGCTCAGACACTCCAGAGAACACTGGGTTTAATCTGAGACCATGGAGAAAGCTTCTAGAGCTGAGTGGAGAAGCTTGGAATGTTAATGTGTGAATTAGATAGAATTGTGTTAAGTCACTGGGTGAGAAAGTTAAGTTTGAAATACAGAAGTGAATGGAGGGCAAGATGGAGGATCCAGGGTGGTGTCCCTTTCTCCTCCTCCTCCTTCTTCTTCTTCTTCTTCTTTTTCTTCTTCTCCTTCTCCTTCTCCTCCTTCTTCTCCTTCTCCTTCTTCTTCTTCTTCATCTTCTTTTGTCACCTTCTTCTGCAAGGGTGTGGGTGATATTGTGTGATCGGGTGGAAAAGTCCGCAGTGCAGAACACTGATGTCTAATTATTGGGTTAAAAGTAGAACTGAGTCAGCTGGCACCTTGCAATTGTGCAGTTTGTGCTTCCAAGGCCTTGGCAAGAGACACCTGGGTGGCCATTTCTCAGTCAGTGAGCGCAGTGTGCAGCCGAGCTCCCTGTCTGTGAGAATGGGATACAGGTAAGGGAAAACCAACAACCAAGGCTGAGCACAAAACCTCTCTCTGCTCTCCATTCCTGACCCTGGGTGAAAGAACAGGACACCTGTACACACCACCACAAACTGGTGCACTTTTACAACACACCAACCATCACTCAGTTTTCTCACATATGCAAGAAATCTCCTCACTGGTCTGCAGGTCAGCAAAGAATGCAAGAAAACATCTAGCTGTAGTTGCTTGGAGGTTTCCTGGCTGGATTTTGGGATGTGAAATGACCTCAGCTACAAGCTTGCATGAGCAGCTGTTTGTAAAGCTCAGGTTACTGAGGTGGCACAGCAACGTGCTGTGAGCATCTTTGTCAGGCAGGTCCTTTCTACTTCTTGCCTGTTAATGGATGCAGAGGTCCAGATTTAAGGAATTTTGTATATGTGTGTTGCCTTTTGGTTCTCAGTCTAGCTGGTACTGCAAATACTCACTGTGATTTAAAGTGTTAAGGAATATAGCACATGAAGAATCTGATTATTAACTTAGTTTTTATATATGAAGAGCTCCACTGCTTACAAATACTCATGTTTCCTTACCCAGCAACTCTGTGTGCTATGGACATTTTCCCTCTGCCTGTCTGGGGTCAAGAACCTAACAGCACATTTCCAGTGCTTAAGTTCCAAATGCTTTACATTTCTCTCATGACCATTTCACACCCTGCCTTCTACTTACAGCACAAAAATAAAGTCAAAATCTATGAAATTTCCTCCTCCAGTCCCCTATTGCTTTATTTCTTTGTTTCTACACAGAGAATTGCATTTGCCTCTAGAGAATATATCAATGCAGGAAATACAGACCAAAAAAAAGAATATATCCCTCCCTGGGTACCAGCTCCTCTTGTCCCAAGCTTGGCCCATCTGCAGATCCATGGATCCACTTTTTGTCCCACCACACCAGAGCACTTTGGCGTCCACCACAGCCTTGGTATCTTAAGTTTCTGAACCAGGAGGGCAATGCTGCTGCTGTAAAATAAACTCACCAGTCACATGCCTCCTCCTGGCTGATTCCTCCCAGAGCTCCTGAAAACCCCATTATGTCTCAACACACACGGAGTGCTCAGGTTTTTAAGGCAGCATGTCAGAGGATTTTGAGCCCCTGAATCAAACAGTGACTTCTTTGGCAAGAAAAATTGATTTGAGCATCCCTTTTCAACAGGTTGCTGATTTCCTGTGGGTTCTCCAGGGGTATTCCAGCCAAACCATGTGTGGCACAGGTGTTCAGTCCCAGCTGCCTGCAGGGGCCTCCAGCAGCTACCCAGGCACAGGATCACTGTGTCAGAAATCAAATTCAAATTCTGATTTGAACTGTGTGTACAGAACCCTCCCAGCCACAAATCTAATTTGGATGGGATGCCATTGCAAATAACCCATCACCTCAGCTCAGCCTTCCATAGCCACACAGTCCTGCCTGAGAGTGCTCCTTTTCCAACATTCTACACCTGAAATAAAACAAACCACCCTCACAGGTTTCAGGACAGTGTGATATCCTGGCTCATGACTTGCCAAAACAGAACAGTAAGAATATAAGCAAAAAAAAAACCAACCTTGTCAGCACTCTCCTGACTGCAGTGGCTATGAGCCAGGTTTTTCATGATGCAATTCCCCAGAGGAGCTGCTTTTCTGGCCAGAGCCTCACCTCCTCTGTGCTGAAGAGACTCCAGGGAGCTGCACAGGTGAATCTGGCATTTCATGTGTAACCTGCTATTACATTTTTGTGCAGAGAATTTTGCTCTGTGTTTCAGCACCATTCTTCTGAAGAACCCGTAAGGACAATTTTCTACAAGGAAAGCTCTTATTAGGCTTTATATCTATGACCTTAGGTTATCTTTTCTAGTTTAATCTACACAACCTCAGAAATCAAGCTTTGCCTGTGGTAGCCAGCCCATCAATCCATTCAATTGTCCAGCACAACTTTCAATTCTCACAAGCAATTTGACAATTTCAAGTATTTTGCACTGCATATTATGAAGTCTAGCGCTGCAAAAAATAATAAGATGTGGAATTACACACAGCACTGAAAGTCTACTCATTTACCCATGAATTCTCAGGTCATTTAGGTGTTTCAATAACAGGCATGCTATAGGCCAAGCTGCCTCATTACTCCTGCCACAAAAATGTCATGTGCCTGTTCCCCAGCTCACACACACCAGCTCTCAGACTCCCATCAAACCTCCCCTAAGTCCAAGGATACACAAGCAAAATACATTATTTTAATGGATGGTTTCATAAAGAGCAGAGCCCTAGAGCCACTAAATTGTGCTCTCAAGTCATTGACTATGGTTTGTAATTTATTAATAGGGATACATGAATCTTCCTTGAGGGGAAAACCAGAAGACGCCAGCTTAGCCCACTGGAGGCACAGAGCTGGATTCTGCTCCTGCTGATTTCTGCCTCCAGCAGGTGAGAAGAGGGATCCCCTACATTTCCCTCTCAGGACCCCTTGCTTGGCTATCCTGGGGTCAAACACCAGCACAAGCTGGGAAGTTCCCACCCGCATACACCCACGTCAAAACCCTTTGCCCGAGGCTTGGACCCTTGTCACAGCTGCTGAGAATGGGACTGGCCACAGCACACCTTGGGCACATCCACAGGGATTTCCACATGCACATCAGCTGGGAAAGTAACTTTGAGGAGGTCCAGCAGGCGGGATGGGGCAGCGGTAGCAGGGCTGGCAGGTACCATGGTAGGGCAGCACGGCCCTGTTGCTCTGGGGAAGAGGTGGCAGGATGGGGTGTCCAGGTGAGCCCCAGGCTCCCAGCAGCAGGGACAGCTGCAGGTGGCAGCCCCAAAGGTGGCAGCAATGGCAGCTGGCAGTAAGACACGTGATTTCTTGATGGAACGTGAAGAATTTGTGAAAGGCTGTGCGAAATTGTACAAATAAATCGGAAAGGAGCAGAAGGCAATGGAGAGGGCACAGCCACCCAGCAGGGATGGCCAGCTGTGCCACACCTCCAGACACAACCTGTCTGCCACCCTCTCCTCCTTCACCCCTGCCTGAATCACCCCGTGCCCGGGGGTGGGAGCAGGGACAGGCTGGCTCAGCACCCGCTCCAGAAACGTGACTTCACAACTGTTTGCACAGCCCAAGTTTAGCAACCTGTAACAACATCTCACATCCCTCTCCCTGCCCTGTTTAAAGTTAACTTTCCTTCTTGCTGCTTTTATTTCTGCCCCTAACCTGCAGCTTGGAGCCAGTGAACTCTGAAACCTCACAATATCCTATAGTATGGGGGTGACCTGCAGTAGCTCCTTAAATTACCCAGATGGTTTAATACAAAGAAAAATGAGCAGGTACAGAAAAGCCAGTCTGAAAGCAGACTGTGAACACTGCATTGCCTTCAGCAAGTTCAGTTCACTTCCAATTCTGACCTGATTCTTTCACAGATCTAATGAATCTGTCAGGCTGATACCATGAAATGGGGCAAGTGAGCAGTCAGCTTTGTAGTTCGGGCTTTGTTTTCATGTTTCCAGTTAAAAACAAAACAAAACAAAAAGAATCCAAGCAATTAACAGCAAACATTAACGTGTAAGAACACAACAGCTTTTAAACATATGGGAGATTTCATCTGAGCAAGAATCTTCGCTGGAAAAGATTGAGGTGAGCTCACAACTTTCAATCAAAGTTCTGTGCATCGATAAAACTTAGTTAAAGCTGGTTAGGGTTGTCACACAATAGATGAATTTACACAGCTCCAGAGGCTGGCTTTACTAGAATTAATTATTGATGTCCCACTCTCATAAGTGAATGACTTGCAGAAACCAGCACAGAGTACATCCCACTGCTGCAAGATGTGCAGACTTAATGCAGCTTTGGAAAAGCGAGCCAAAAATGCCTTCTCTCAATTGCTCATCAACAAAACCAAGACTGTAAAAGATACAGTTGCTTTGGAAGTGGATCAGTCTTTAAAGCATTGAAAACAACTTCTGTACCTGAACCCCACTGATATTTCTGTGGTCTTAGGGCTGTTTTTCCTGTTTTCAGAAGTTTTTTCTCTTCCCTGCTGATTGACAGAAGCTGAACATCTATTTCAGTGGAGCTCTGCCAGTTTATACAAGCTGAGGATGTGGCCCATATTTTGATAAAGGGAGGTCCTTTCCACTGTTTTGCCATCTGCCAAGCTCTACTTTCAGCTAATTAAGTAACATCAAGTTCTAGCAGGCTTTTCCAGGCCATTAGTTTGCCATTTCTGGACCCCTAAGGGTACCTAGCGAGTCTGGCTCCAGGAGAGTTGAGATGCAGATTCAAAGGTGCTGACAACGCTGAGCACGTTCCCAAAAGCTGGAAAATGCCCTGACAGTTTGGACACTCGCTGTGGCTTCCATACAGAGGGAGTTTGTGGAGGGTCTGTGAATGTGAGCAAACAGCCTGACACCCTGGGAGGAGGCGGGGGATTGACTGCCAGCATCTGTTCTTCACCGTGTCAGTGACCAGGAGGGTCAGCACAGCCCGTGTGGCAGCCTGAAGGTGCAGGCAGCTTGCTCTGGACAAACACTGGGGCCATTTATCACACTGCATTCTTTTTTTCCCCACTTCAGCAGCCCTTTTGTCGCCAGCCTCACCCACCCTTTGGTCTGGCACCTCCTCCAGTCGCTCTGCCCAACTCCCCTTCCCGTCCCAAGGCCTCCTGCTCCCTCACATGTGCTGGCTGTGGGGATGAGCAGCAAAAAATGAAAGCATTTTATTCAACTCTACAGCTACAAGTGTAACAGGCACCATCCAAACTCCCTGAGATACAGAAACGAACCCTTACTGCCCGCGAGCAAGGGTGTCCTCTCATCTGCAGCATTTTCTCTCCCTCTCTGCCATCCCTATGATAAACCCTGCTGGTCTTAAAGCAGATTGCCAACAGCTGGAGCAGAGATTGTCTCATCCTGTGAGCAACAAGACCTGCTACAAGGGAGCCTTTATCCTGCCTGCAGGCTTCCAGCACTGCTGGAATTCAAACAGCACTCATGGGGAAAGGGAAAGGAAAAGGGAAAGGGAAAGGAAAAGGAAAAGGAAAAGGAAAAGGAAGCCATGTATGGTGGTGTGGCTGAATGACAAGTTCTGCTTTCTGGTCTGCTTAGGATAAAATGAGAATTACCCCAGTCTAGATCAGCCTCTCATCCACACTACTGCCAGCTAAGAAAACGAAACAAACAAGAAACAAACCACAACAAATCAAGCATTAATGAGCGAGGAAACAGTTCTTCTCACATGGGCTGTCATGCAGTACCATCCTGGTGTCAGGCCAGACACAAATGTTGAGTTGACACACCAGTTAAATTTCACTGGCACTGCAATGACACACTCACACCTTCCAGTAAGCCTCTGCATCTCAGTATGTGGGCACACCTCTGTCTAAAGTCCAAACATGATTTAAATATGTCATCCTACACCAACAAAGTCATATTAGAACAAATCTGAGCCCGTTGTAACTGCCTGAGTCACATGAGTACACAGCAGGTATTTTAACACCACTGTGATGGCTGACATGAATAAATCTAAATCTCCAGCCTATTCTATGACCACCATAGATCTTCCCTTCCTAACTAATTTTTCATATGGAACCACTGCTCACGGGTTTCCCTTGAAATGTTGCTAATATAAAAGAAAAAGGATACAGTGATGGACACAGCTGAGCAGGGTACAGCAGCATCCTCCTAAAGAACAAGCTGGAGCTGCCTGACAGAGCCCAGGTTTGCAGGGAGGCGAGTTTCCTGATGTCCCTGGAGGAAGGTCTGTGCCTGTGAGGATCATGGGTTTGAGAGGATGCTACAGGCAGGGCAACACCACGTAGGCAGGCTGTAAAGCAGGCCCAGAAGTGGGGCAATATTTTAAAATGCACTCTATTCCTGGCAAGCCACACGCCTCAAAACTGGGCATAAATCACTGCAAACCTGAACTTTTGTTTCCTCAGGACTTTTTAAATGTTTTTGGTCCCACACACAGGGCCCTGTTCAGCGTCTTGCTGCCATGGTGTTTTTCTATCTTGACAATTCACTTCCGTGAGCAGGCATGTAGCCAACTCAAATGAGACTCAACGCAGTGAAAAGCCCTTCAGGTAAACAGTGTGATAAGCTAAACTGCAAAAACGAGACAATGTTTTTGTACTATGAGGCAGTTGCTATGGAGATGGTTGCTAATTAACTGCATTCAGCCAAGAGAACAAAGGGTTTAAGGGCAGACAGGACTCTGTATCTTGGAGCAAGCAATGCATAATGTCTTATGCAATCTGCACATCTTTCATATCTGGAATACCTGAGCCTTTGCTTAGGTTGCAGAATACCTCAGTGACAACAGGGGGGTTTATTACTTTAAATTTCAACTGATTTTTAGGTAGTTAATGACTTATCAGTATTTAAAAAACAAACAAAACCCATACTTAAAAACAAACAAACCCCATACTGCCTAACAGGTACCATGAATCAATGCATCAAGTCAGGACTGTAGTAAGCATTGAACTGTTTTATGTTCATTTAGAGCCACTGTTTGCACAGAGTACTGAGTTTGCATGGCCAGGGTTTGGCAGTGAGGGGCTACAGGGGTGGCTGCTGTGAGGAGCTGCCAGGAACTGCCCTCAGCATCTGACAGAGCCAATGCCAGCCCGGTAGCCCCTCACTGCCAAACCCGGGTCCCACTGCTGGTCCATCAGTGACAGGGGTTCTGCTCCTGAGATAACAGACTTAGGAGGGAGGGAACAACCTGGGCAGCTGCAGCCAAAGAGAGGAGTCAGATGTGTGAGAAGAACAGCTCTGCAGACAGCCAGGTCAGTGCAGGAGGGGCAGGAGGTGCTCCAGGCACTGGGGCTGAGATTGCCCTGAGCCCCTGGAGGAGTCCCTGGGGATGCTGAGATTGCCCTGAGCCCCTGGAGGAGTCCCTGGGGATGCTGAGATTGCCCTGAGCCCCTGGAGGAGTCCCTGAGGATGCTGAGATTGCCCTGAGCCCCTGGAGGAGTCCCTGAGGATGCTGAGATTGCCCTGAGCCCCTGTGCAGCCCTGGGGATGCTGAGATTGCCCTGAGCCCTGTGCAGCCCTGGGGATGCTGAGATTGCCCTGGGCACAGGGAGGGCAGGGGATGCTGAGGTGCACCATGAGGATGGATATTGAGCAGGTGGAGCCTGAAGGAGGCTGTGAGACCAGGAGAAGCCCACGCTGGAGCAGGTTTGTGGGCAGGACTTGTGACCCCCATGCTGGAGCAGCCTGTTCCCAAAGGACTGAGCCCTGTGGAAGGGACACAGTGCAGAAGTTGTTCAGGAAGAACTGCTGCCCGTGGGAAGGAATCACTTTGGAGAAGTCCATGGAGAGTTGTGTCACCCACTGGAGCAGGGGAAGAGTATGAGGAGCCCTCCCCCTGAGGAGGAAGGAGCAGAAGCAAAGGTGTGTGATGAACTGATCACAACCCTCATGCCTCATCCCCCTGTACCACTGAGGGGGCAAAGTTAGAATGAGTAACTCTTCAATCCATTCCTAAATAAAGCTCCTAAAAATGTACTTGGGACCTAAATACTTTATTTAAAATTGGCCATCCTGAATTGCATCGTTTTCAAGGGACCATATTTTGGTTTAGTTTGGATGTTATAACTCGTTTTGATGCCTACAACACACTGCAGGCCTACAGCACTCTAGAAAAAGCATAAACCTGTCAGAAGTGCTGTAAATCCCAGAGCAGCCCATTTCCAGCTCTCAGAATGTGTCCCTGGGCAGCACAGCATCCCCTGCAGCCCCCAGGAAGGGCCAGGGCTCCCCCAGACCTGCTGAGCCCATTGGGTGGGCGAGAGCTTGCACACACTGTGCTGGGGCCAGAGCAGGCACTTCCAGACAGAATATCCTAACTCATCTCTGAAAAACCCTCGAGTTCAGCTCTCCTCCTAAGTGGAAGCTGAGAAAAACAGTAAAGAGCCCATCAGAAAGACCCTTCCTATAGAGATGACAAGCTAGCAGATAAAATAGATCTGAGCTAACACTTTAGATCTGAATAAGTAAGGCAGTATTTTTCCTTTATAAGTCATCACACACATGATTTAAATGAAAATTAAACTGGGAGTTTTTGTAACAGAATTTTGATGCTGTCAGGATGTAAAGAGGCACAATCAACTTTGAAGTCAAGTCCTTACTAAGGGGAATGGGATGAGTTCACACCTCATATGAGGGTATTACTTCAGCAAAGCCTGCTGCACACTGAACACACAGTATATTAATTTACTACACGAAGGCCTAAGGTTTGAGGGGTTTTTTTTGACATTTAAAATTATGAGGCATCTGCAAACAGATTCTAAATCTGAATTGCACATGGATTTTCCACACCAGCCAATTCCAACTGCCCCTAGACATCCCCTCCAGCATTAATCACTCACCCACACTACTGTAGTTCAGATTTCTTTCACAGAAACAGAGGTCTGCAAAATTCTTAAACTCTTGCCTAGAAAACAGGAATTATTACTTCTGTGGCAAACTAAGTTTTAACCATAAGGGATCCAATTCTGCCTTCAGTTATACTGCAATAAATCTCTAACAATTCCATTAGATTTATAACAGTGCAACTGAGGAGGAAATTGAGCCCAAGCTATTTTCTAAATCGGTAATTAAATAGCAGAATTTTAGTTTGGCACAGAGTAAAGACCTCTTAGATTACTTCTCTGGATAAGGCTACATACTTTTTTGTTCCTTGAATAATGCTGTTATGAACAAATTAAATCTTCCTATTTTCAGCAGCCTCTCCCTTATTCTGTAGAAGGACCACATCATCTCGTGTAGCATCCACATGGGGCTAAATATTGCCTCAGTTTCCCATCTCCTTTCTCTCTCTCTCTTCTCCATATAAATCTTGGACTCCTTGTGGCTGTGGCTCTCCTTTACTTGTACACAGCACCTCGAGGACCTTTTCTTGTTCAGTTTCAAGGAACTACGATATTAAGCAAGTAAATAATAAATAATAAACAAACAAACAAACAAACAAAATAATAATACTAATAATAATACTAATAATAATACTACTACTACTAATAATAATAGTAGTAGTAAAATGCCATTAAGTCAACTCCCTTATTAGAGGAGCAAGGCATGCTGTGGTCACATTATGCAGAGACTGTCCTCTGCAGAAGATGCAGCCTGCTCTCCCTGCACACAGGATGTGGTGCAGGAACATGGATTTGCCCTCAACTCCCCAAGGGTCACTGGATAAGCTGTGAAAGGACCCCCTTTCAGCATTAAAGCTTAGATGGCACTGAGGGGAAGAGGGCTCCATTCCCAGCTCTGCTATAAAACCCCTGATGACATCAGACAAGTTATTTAGTCCCTCTAGGCTGCTTTTCTTCATTGGGCAAGGGCAGCTTGTAAAATTTCCTGTCTCGTAATTTTAACAGAAGTGGGTTTTTTAATGGCTGTTTTATCTCATTTTAATTTTTGCTCAGTATTTCCAGCCCTAATGCATCTTCCCTGTTAGTGAGCACTGTGCCAAGCTCAGCTGCCAGGCCCCAGGCTGTCCCCCGGCAGCTCTGCGTGTGTCACGCTCGCCGGGGTCAGTGGGAGGCTGGAACCCGGGACAACTGCTCCCACATGGGGGCTGAGACACATCAAGAGCCTTCGGGGCAGCCAGGCCAAAGGGCTTTCTGAGCTGTCCCACCTGTTAATGGCACTCCTCTGGCCACCCAGCTATGCAGCTCCAGTGGCCTTTCCCCGCTGCCTGGCAGGATGGAAAATTCTGCGGGCGGCTCCTCCGTGCGCTATCCCTTACAGCAATTCTCCTCAGCACGCTGGTGATTGGGCCTCCTGCAGCTAAAAATACCCCGTGCAGCCTAAATATGTAGCACACAATGTATGCCTGCATACCTCACCTATCTAAATATATGCCTGCATGCCTGCCTAATAACAGCTACAAATATGAATCACACTATTTCTTCGCAGAGCGCTCTCACAGGAGGCTGCTTCCAGTTGCCAAAGCAAAGCAAGGTCCCAGCCAAGAGGCAGCCAGTTCCTTGTGCATAAACCTACTTGGTTGAGGGCTCCTAAACACATTTTAGTTGGCTGGAATGCATTTTACTCACACACACAAGCCTATTTGCACATATATGTACGTGCATTTATTTGTACGTGGCTATTAGTAAACACTTCTTTCACCATTAATTGTACGGAAAGGTTCATTGCTGACTGTCCAGCCAAGGAAGGACTAAACAAATGAAAATGCAATTCTCGTTCAAAGCATTCAGTGCTGAAGTCACCAGGCCCACATGAAGGCACCTGCTAAAATGATCCAAAGACTATTTTCACTATGGAAAATTGTTAGCTGTCAACTATACCCAGCCTGCTGTCCCCAGGCCCCTGAACTGGGCTCCAGCTGGGCTGACATCTTCCTTTTCTCAGGGTCTAAGACAGCAGTGTTAGCTGCTTAGCTGTGCAAGTTTAGGGGTGGAACTGGTGCTGAATCCAAGTGGCTGAAGATGTGTTCCTCGTTCCCTACTCACTTGCACTGCTAGCATGACGAAAAACGCAATTTAAACCGTGATTTTTATTTAATTAATACTTGTCTTTTCCATGCCAACCAAGCACCAGTTGACATTAAGGTAGAAGTAAGAAAAAGCAAAGCAGCTTCAGGTGTTTTAGCTCTGCTGCAATGATTAGGCAAACTGAAAAAGCTTTTTCTCTATTATATGGAAACATGGCATTCTCTACCTTGCCTACCTCCACACTGATAACTGGAATGTGCTCACTAACACCCCCAGGCATGTTTTCTGTGCTGCTGGCCCCAAAACTGTCAGGCATCAAGGGTGATATGGTTGCCCACAGACAAAGCAAGACTCAGCCCCAGCCAAGTCCATCCCTGCCTGGCGGCTCCCCCTCCTCCATGGAGAGCAACCAAACAAGGAGCTGGGTAGCTGACCTGATCTTTCTGCAAGGCCTAAACACCTGGTAACATCTGGCAAGCTGACTGCCCCCTTCAAGGCAGAAAGGAGATCTCAGCACAAGTCCAGAGACTCCTCAGGAGCCTGGCCTAGCTGGAGAAGGCAGTTGTGGGAAGGCTGGAATTCAGCAGTGCGGCTGCTCACACCAGACAAGGTGTGTGGTGATCACAGCTTCTGTCAAGAGTGCCTGGGCACCCACAGTGTGCTGGTGTTTGACTGACATCCCAGCAGCAGTGCAGTGCCCCTGGGGCTCCAGTTCCCTCAGGAGTTTGGGATGTATTGCTGTCCCTTTTCCATCAGGTTTAACCAGCCAGGCCGCTCCTCTGTGGTTAAAAGAGCACTCGTGATACAAATTCCCAGTTCGTATTATTTTTGCTTTCAAAAACATGTTCTTTAGTCAAACAATGTAAGCACTTTGTATGCCTAGAACAAAACCAGAGGAATTGCAGGGGAGACTTTTTCTACTAACTAAACCATTACTGGAAGTCTGTAAACTGTTAATCCATTAGTGTCTAATTTCTTAAACTCAAATTCCAGACTTGAATCATCTACAAGCCCAGAGCCTGAAGTGTTTCTGTCTGATGTTCCAGACCAAGTGCCCCACATGAAATTGTTTGTAGGCTAGGAAAATATTCATACAATGGTATTAATGCAACTTCTCAAGGGCACCACCAAAAAATAGAAAAAAATTGAAAAAACATCCTTCATGCATCTGTTAGGAAATCCCCATAAGATTCAGATAAGACACATTTTAATTTTGAATAGCAGGCCCTCGGGGAATTGTGTAATATTCATGTCACAACTACCACAGCATTTACTCTCTAGCAGCTAGCCCAGGATCACCCCTGTGAGGTGTGGGGTGGGACCCAAACCTACTTCTTAGGAGACTGCATGTCCCCAGAAAACCAAAGATGCTGAGAAATTCCTTTGGGGAAATTATGGGGAACAATGGCCTTCATTCCCCACAGTGTTATTTGTTATCACACCCACACGGAGTAACCCCCCTAAGGGAACATTGGGATGAAGTTTCCCTTCCAGCATGGCTCAGATGTCTGGTTTTCCCCACTCATCACACTGGCCCCTAGTCCATCCTGAACAGCCACCTAGGACTTCCCAAATCCAGCACTCTCAGGCACTGGTGCAGACCATGGTGATGGTGCTGGCAGCTAAGGGGGCAATTTTTGATCTAATTTTGTTTCTGTTGCTGGTTGTGTAAGATGCTCCCTGCACTGTCCAAGTCTCTCTCTTCACAAAACAACTTGTATGTTTTCTCACCTCTTCTGCTTCCATAAAGGTGCCCAGAACAAGAGTGTCAACATGGATATAACTTACCCTCCCCATCCCCAGCCCTTTACTGGGGATGTGGCTCACTGCTCTGCCCACAACTGTGGGACATAGTTCAGCTGGTGTTTGAAGTGCAGACACTTCTACCATAGTCTCACACCAGTCCCATGAAGAGGAACTCAAACCTCACAGCCCATCATAACCCCAAGTAGGCTTTACTTTGTCCCCAGGTCGCCTGAAGGAGAAGGTGTTTGCCCTGGGAGTGACCCCAGTTCTACAAGGAATGAGATCAAACAAACAAGTCAATTTTCTTTCATGCTATCTACATGCAGGGTTTTCAATTATCTTGATCTCTCAGCACTGTGCAGCCAACTAACACACTACATCAGCCTGATCAAGACTGTTCTAACTACCTCCTAGCACGACAGCTATTTCTTAAAGCTGCAAAACTCTGCCTTCTGCAATTACAGGATCACAAGTTCATCTTGAGAAACCAGTGCTGGGAGAAAAACGAGCTAATACAAATGACAACCACCAAAGTGTGTCCTGGGTGTTCCAGTGAGGTTGCATCACTTCAGTGCTCTCATGTCAATGTGTGTCAGTTCTAAACAAGGGCATTAGCAAAGGAACAATGTCATAAAGGAAAGACACAGTCTTACTCTGTTTAGTATGGCTGCTTAAATAGGATTAGCCACTAAATGACTCTGAAGTGGACAAATGCCTGGTCTGAACCTGCCCTGGTTGCTTCCACTTAGCTTCAGGCAAGAACTGATGCTGCCAACACCTCCTCCATGCAGTGCCTGCTGCTGAGCACTGGGAGGCTGGGGCAGCAGCCACTGCTGTCTTTCCTATGAACAGGCTATGAACAACATTCTGCCAGCTCCCCTTTACATGGGTGACTGAAAAGAACATGTTTAGTAGAGAGAGGACAAAGCCCAAGTGCTAAAAATCACTTTCAAAGGGTGGCCTGCTCTTTCTAGTGCGAAATTTTTCAGCAAAACTTTCTAGTTGCATTCCCATTGCCTTTGGAATACACCATGCTCCCAATCCAACACAGCCAATGGAATACTCCATCCATGGCTGTGCCTTCCACAACATCACTTTCAGCTGTAGTGCTTACCACAGCCTGCTCCCCAAGGAGGAGTTGATACCCTTATCACACACAGCTCTTGCTGTCCCAGCTAGATTTTCTCTTTAGGATGGCAGGTTATGGCAGAGAGGGAAAAAAACTAAACAAAACAAAACAAAACAAAACAAAAATTCTCTGTCTTATGAAGGCTCTGTCACTTTATCTCAAAAGCACTGGCAATTTACTCTTGAAAGGCCAAAGAGAAAGATGAAACCCTGTTCCCCCACATTTCAGAAATCCTCGAGGACGAGCAAGCCCAACAACTCCTCCTTTCCATGGGCTGGGCTCACAGAACCAGATCTTGCCCTCTTGCAAGCACAGCCTGCTGATGTTGCAAGAATATCAGCACATTGCAGAACCCATCTCAGGCAGAGCTGCTCACCACCCAAGCCATTTCATTTCAGCAGTAACTCCTCCAGCAGAGCCCATCTCCCTGGCCCCTGCTGCCCTTCCCCGCTGGCCAGGGCTTGGCCACGCGTGACACGGCGCGACACGCCGAGCAAGCCCAGCCCTGCCAGAGTCCTTCCCCATATAAATCCTGGACTCCTTGTGGCTGTGGCTCTCAAACACTTTTGTTTGCAGCCCCAAAAAACCCAAAGAGTGGCTTTCAGAATAGGAGTCCCATCTCCGCCGCATGCATCTGGTGCGTGTTGCTACCAGAACAAAAAAGAGGGCAAAAAAAAATAAAAAGTACGAGAGCCGTATCTTTGTACAATGATTGCAGGAGCAGATGAATAAACATGAAACCTGATACTTCACATCTGGTATTTCATCACTCCAAATACCTTATGCACATTCAAATATATTTAACACTGTGGAAACTTTATAAGGTAACAATGTCTTTATGGAGGCAGCAACTTGCATGGAACCTTTAAAATTAAAAGCAGTAGTAAAAATAATTTGTAACATGCTACTGTACTCTTCTTAAAGCTATTTACCTCATAGTTTCCTAACAGAAACCCAAAGAAACACCAAATAATGGCAGTTAGCTACAGAATCAGGCAAGCCCACAGAACAAGATATCTTTTGTCAATGTTCTAGTTCAAAGTTCAGTTTTAATACCCAATTTACACAAGGTGCTTTGGAAATGAAGACTATTATTACTCAGGGTACAAAAATTCTATTATCTGAGCAGAAATTTTTATGAAAGTATCCTTCTCCCTTAAAAGTGCATGCCAAGAGATTTTACGTATAACCTAATAAACACACAGTTCTGAAAGGCTGCTATGCAATTTCTCACGTTAATTAGTACTCATTCTTCTCTGTAAAACTACTAAACATGCTAAAAAACTTCCTTTTAATAATCACTACATTCTCCTAAGCACTTTTGTTGCAGAGGTGAATACCTCCAATGCAAACTCACAACTGAAGAGGTGTTTACAGGTCTCAAAAATGAATATGGAATTATTTTTTTGCCTTAAAGGCAAAAGCCACCTTTGCTACAGGCTAATTTAGCAGTGTTGATAACAAAATGTCTACAGGCATATTCCAATTGCTAGCACTCATGGCACTTCGGCGTCGTCCCTAGAGCTGCACTAAAGCCACATCTTGCTATAGCTAAATTTCAGTTTAAAAAAAATATTTTAAAAGCATATTTCAAGAAAAAATTCAAAAAAATGTAAAGAAAGATGAAAATGTGCCCACAGAGCCAAATCCAATCCTGTGGTGACTCCAGTGTTACACCAGGAATAAAAGCAGGGCTGCATTTCGCAGCAGCTCTCATTCTTGTAATCTTTTCCAAAACATACTCCCAGGAGCAAAGACAAGCACAGGCAAACATCTTGCCAAGAAGTGAGTTCACAGGGATTGCTACAAGTCACTAAACTGTCAGCAGTGAAAGAACAACAGTCAGAACAAAGTACAAACACAGGACAGCCAATGCCCTCTAATGGGCTGGAGTTTTACTATGAGCTGGATAAACAAGGAAATTCATCGGAATGGATCTCTGAGACAGAAGGCAAATTACAGGGTGCCCTGCTTTGTACCAGAGGGTGATATCTGTGTTTGATCAATACTTCTTTTGAAACAGATGAGAAAAGCCCTACCAATGCCTTGGCAAGACAAATGAAAATGGGTCTAAGAGCTCAGTCTTTTCTCCATTAGACTGCCTCCATGAAGTGTGTGAGCATCAATTTATAAAACTGTTCCTCTACCCTCCTTCAAGCCTCCTCACCTTTTTTTTTTTAATTATATTTACTTTTAGTCAATACTGTGCAAAACCAACACTGTAAGACCTTCACAACCTCACTCACAAAGGAAAGGGAAAAGGAGCGATGGACAGAGCTTTCCTGCAGGAAACTTATCATCACATGTCCCTTGGCTTTACCCTGTATTCCCTTTCTCTCTCAAGTATTTCAAAACCAGTTTCTGGAATTTGCCATCCAAACCAAAACAAGCATCTTTGCTTCTTACCCAATCACTTCCTATAAATTTATAAACAAGAGTTTCATTAAGCTTTCATTTTGTTTTCTGAAGCTTTCTTCAAGGAGCGGTAACCCTGGGCCAGCAGCAGCCTGCAATGCTCCTGGTCTTGCACAGGTCACAGTTTTGTCTTTGCAGCCTGAAGATGCCCCAAGGCAAGAATAAAAATGCTAGGACATCCCCCTTCCTCTCCCTAGCCAGGGGCCCCTGCAACCCTTTTCTGTGGGCATAAGATCAAAAGCCTTTTGTTCTCGTCATCCTCTTAGGCCTTAAGTTACATTTTTGGGGAAAGCACGGGGAGAGGGAAACACCCTCCCTTTTCCTTGCCTCCTTCATCTGAGCTCTCAGCTGTAGGGGAACAGCTGATGTGATTCAGGCTGTCTGGAGAAGCCACAGATGTCCCTCAGTGCCACTGGGGCAGCTCTGGCCCAGGTGGCACCATGGGGGAGCCCCTGGGCCACCCCTGACTCCCAGACTCCTTCCTTGAGCAATCCTCAGGTCCCCCGGAGCCAGCTGAACACAAATCTCTTGGAAACACCCCTTCCAGGATGATTTTTAGACCACCACAAAGAGCAGTGAAGAAACTCTGGCTGCTTGCTTACATGAATGTCGCAAAGCTCTCATTAAATCAAAGGCAGAGACTTAGAACATTTCTTCAAGCAAAATCTCTGCTCTTCTCAAAATTCTCCCTCCAAAGATCAAAAACTACAGTTGCTTAACTTAATCCACGCAGGGTGATCATTATATTTGCTTCCCTAAAGATCAGATTTGTTCTGCTGCCGATATCTAAGGGTAATTTCAGTCAGAAAATGAAATGGTGCTCTCTTGACCTTTTGTCTTCCATGGCCCATGAATTACCGGCACATTACAATATCCCCCAACACTACGGAAGCTTGGCCATATTGCAATGTCTCTCTTGTAAGTGAAATAAACTTGGTATGCCACTAAAAGGCATTAAATTATTTTCATTATGCCACACAGAATGTAAAACACTTACACTGTTTTGATTTCAAAATCCTTGGAGAACAATTATGCTCTCAGGGCCATAAGACTCTATTAGAAAGTCCTCAGAAACCTAGCATGGTTTCAATAAATCCTCAAACACTACAAAGCAGTCACTCAGTTTGAAGAATGAAAACATGAGTTCATCCACTGCAAAGTCAGGATGTAAATTCTGCTCATACAGTACCCTGCACTTCCTAACACTTTTTTTTTTCTCCTCAACCACGGCAACACTTTTAAGTGAAGTTTTCAGCACCAAGCACGCATAGCTCTTTTTTTGACTGAAAATTAACTGCATTTCATTTAGGATTAGCATAAATATGAGATGTGCCTATGCTTATAGTGTTAGTAGCTACCAGTATTAATCAGCAATTAGATATGCACAAATAGTCTTATACATATATAATTTAACAAATTCAGGATTAGGAACCATTAAACTACATCAGTGATTGTCGCAATGAACGGATAAATATGGTAATTTCTTTAATTTATACAATGGCATAACAAAAAGAAAAAGCTTCAAAACGTGAAAAAGAAGATTTCAGGGGTGACTTGTGTGGTTGTAAGGATCCTGATTTAAAAAAATAATAATAAAAACTGTAGCCACCCTTATTTTGGCTGATGGGCTGCTCAAGCCTAAGTAGGGATTCAGAGCATACATCCACAATAAGCCTGTTTGCATGTACACATGCTTATGTACTCCTCGAAGGAGCAACTCCTAATTAGGCAAATCACCCACCCTTTCCAAAGGAAAATGACAGCACCAAAAAGTGACCCAGACAGGCAGGAACGGGTGAGCAGGAGAGGACGGGAGAGATTTTATCCCCTTGGGCAGGGGGCGAGGGGCGTGTGGGACAAGGAGGAGGGGGAAAAGCAAACACCCAGGCCTGGGAGCTTTCAGCCCAGGGCAGCTGAGATGCTTCATCCCAACTCTTTTTGTATTCTCCCGGCCAGGACGTTCGGAGTGGCCGCGGGGGTGACACGGCAGCTGCGGAGACAGCGGGGTCACCGGCAGTGCCCGTGACCTCGGGGGGCACAGCTGGTGGCAGCTGCAGCACCATCTGCTCAGGCTGGGCCCCTCTGCCCTGACAGGTAGTGGCCAGGGACAGGAGAGCATCCCTGGGGCACTGCCACCCAGCCCTCGGATGTGCCCATCTATCCTTGGGCACTGCCATCCATCCTTGGGGCATGGCCATCCATCCTTGGGGCATGGCCATCCATCCTTGGGCACTGCCATCCATCCTTGGGCACTGCCACCCAGCCCTGGGATGTGGCCATCCATCCTTGAGCACTGCCATCCATCCTTGGGGCATGGCCATCCATCCTTGGGGCATGGCCATCCATCCTTGGGCACTGCCACCCAGCTCTAGGATGTGCCCATCCATCCTTGGGCACTGCCATCCATCCTTGGGCACTGCCTTCCATCCCTGGGACATGGCCACCCATCCCTGGGCACTGCCACCCATCCTTGGGGTGGAACCCTCCATGGAGAGGCTCCTGAAGGCAACAAGAGCTTTATCAGCCAGAAGGTCAGTATTGCATAATCTGCCCCATCACCAAGCAGACTGCACTTCCCTTCTCTGTCTTCACCATTTAGTGAAAAATAAAGAAAAAGGCCTAGTTGTTTTTATGGCCAGGGAGTGACACGTTCAAACGCTTCTTGTAAATATTTGCATTCAGCCACAGCACAGAACTTGTCAAAGGCAACTCTTTAAGGTAACTAATGAGACAGCTCTGTATCAATATTGCTTTCCTCGTGCCAGCACAGAAGGAACTGGCTTGGGCTGTCCTGAACACCCACATCAGCTCAGCTGAGCTCTCTCAGCTTCACAGATGCACTGCAAAAGCACCAAAATCAGAAGCAGGAACATGGTGTAGCAACAAGCTGGGCTATACAGTTCTCATGTTGGAACAGTCATTTCCAAGGGCTAAATGTGTACCACTTACCATACATCTTGCCTTCATCTGATAAGATGATTTTCCTCCTCCCACACGGTGGATAGATAGCTAGAGCCTCCTGAAAGCTCTGCTCAATGTCAGGGCTCCAGACACCTTCTGCATCGTTGTCAATAGGTTTATCTGCAGAATCACTCATTCTTTCAATGTCTTCGGCAGGACTCTCGCTGCCGCTCCAGCTGCTGGGCTCAATGGTGATGGCTGGTGTCTCCAAGCCTAAGCCTGGAGTCTTCAAGGGAACAAACCTGCAACACAAACAGCCAGGCCCAAAGGGTGTTAAAGGCATGCAACTCCAGGCTAGCGTTTCTGCCCACTGCTGATGCAAAAGCAGCAGCTGGGCACTGCTGGCAGGAAGGCCAGGAAAATGAGAAACTGAAAACCATTCCACCCCAAAGGAGCAGAGGTGGAGCAATGAGGCTGTCAGAAGGGGCACCCTACTACGTTTTCTGTGTGCAGCTACACGAGGGCATAGAGAATCAGATTGTTTTTCACAAATAGTCAAAGTGGGGCAAAACTCTGCAGCCACGTTGCATCTGGCAAAGACTGGCACCCTTACAATAAGAAGCCAGATCCTCAGGCAGGGGGAAATCAGTGTACTGCCACTGGCTGGAAGGGAAGCACAACCACTTATGCCACAGTGACCACCAGAGCCTAAACCTATTTGAACCTAAAAACAAAAGCGAAAACTATTCTTCACAATCATCCCAGATGTCAGTGGATTAAATGGAATTATACCAGCCATGCCACAGCTCAATGTAATTAAATGGAAAAGGCTGTAATTTTCAGATCTTACCCAAATAAATAATACAATCAGAATCAAGCCAAGCAACACACAAAAAGAAATCTTTAAAATGATACTACCAGAGCAAGGAATTACAAGACAAGATATATGCCTTGCCTGATTTAAAAGGTCTCTGTCACAGAACCATAGCAGAACAAAAATTACAAGCTTCAAGTTGCTGAATCAATTTAATAAGAAATAATTTAATATAGCTGCACCTGCTCACACCAGCAGAGCTGCAGATCTGTCAGTGTTCCTTTTATATTTCTGAGAGAAATACAACTCTGCTGTTAAGACTTGCTCCAGGCAAAAAAGCTGCTCTACCAGACCACGTTCACCTCTGGTGCAATTCTTCGGGAAGTCAGTGAAATAACACCAGGAACAGATTTGGCTCAACATGTCTAGGCATAATGCCATTTTATTTTGAAAAAAGAAGAAGTTTGGTGGCTCTGACAGACCATCAGAGTGGATGGGAGTGTTCAAACGTGCACACACGAACCGCACAGTTAAAAATCCTGTTTCCTGGCTAAACACTCCAAACACCTAAACTGGAAGATTTTTATCCTGCCAGGGCAGAAGAGAGGGGTTTCCTCTTGTGCACAGCCTGTCCTGCTGCTGACAGGCCTCTCGCTGGGGTCTCAGGATGACAAGGGGTAAGACAAGGGGTAAGACAAGGGGTGAAAAGCAGCAGAACAGCTTTCAGCCCATGGAGCAAGAATGGGAGGGTGCACGTGGAAGGCCATGACACCAACTAAACCCCTTTGGGCTGGGGGACTGGCTGAAAGAGGAAGTATTGACAGCAGCCCTCACCCGAACTGCCCAGCCAGCCAGCCACTGCAGGTAACCAAAACCTGACGCTCCGGTCCCTCCACGGCGCCCTGGAAAAGCCAAAGCTGCAGCTGGCAAACAGAGCAGGCTCGCTCTCAGACCAGTCTGACATCCGAAGCACAGGGTACTTCCACCTCTCCAAGCTCTAACAGGAGCTCAGAGGGATCCCTGCCTGTGACATTGGCTCCCATGAACTCCATTTCCCCTGCTTGCCTGGCTGTTTCTAACAGAGAGGCGTTTCTTGACTTTGCATTGGTTTGAACATTTCAGCACAGCTTAGGAAAATGTTAGTGCCTCCCCTTCCGTACCAGCCAGGCTAATCTCTGCCTCAAACGCCTTTTAATAACTGATAATGAGGGAGCAGATGGATTCACAGGGAGCCACACACGTGTAAGTGGCTGAGAATTCCGGCCAAATGCACTGCTTATTGTCTGGGAAATCCAAAGCACACCAAATGTTTTAAGTTGTCATTGCTCAAAGGGAGATGGTAAAAGAGTAAAACTTCATCCTTCATCATCCTCAAAAGGCTGAAGGGTTGATTAAAGCCCTGGAAGAGCTGAATCCTGTATGCAAGATTTAGCCTGAGCGTGAGCACAGTGATACTGGGAAACTACTGGCAAAAACAACCACATCCACTTGAGCCTTCACATAGAAGGGGAACCTTTGGTAAATGAGAGGCATTTGAATGTTGATGGGGATAACTGGGGGGAGGGGGCAGCTTTATTGCAATAGTGCAGGAGAAAATGGCTGCTGGAGGATTTATTGGCCTCACATGACAGAACCACGACCAGAAGGCAGAGCAGGGTGGGACACATCACTGCCTCTGTTTTCCAAAGGTGACTGCAGCAGGAAATCCTTCCCCTCCCTGAGCCCAGGCCTATGGCTTGCAATGCACAGCACAGCACAGCCACAGGCAGCTTCTGCTCAGCTCAACCACCTTCAGCTTACAAAACCTGCCACAGTCATAGCCCCAAGTCCTATTATCATCCTATAAACCAGCCCTTGTTATTACATTATGCTGAAATAATAATTAAAATGCACAGGGAACACAGGGAGGCTCTGAAGTAATTAATGGTACTTGATAGTCGTGTTATATCTTGCGTTGTGTTTACAGGTGAATTCTCACTAACGCGCTATCTCCCTTCCCATTCCTCTCTACCCACTTGGATATTGTCCTGAGGCACTCACAGCTACTATTCCAGCCTCTAAAATGTAAGATAACCAAGTGTTCCTTGCAGAACATCTGTACAAGAGGGGTGTGGGGCAGCCTGCTGGAAGAAAACCTCTCGTATTAAAGGTTATTTGCAGTGATTTCCACTTCGGTGAATGCTGACACTGCAGATCGAGCCAGAGGGCCAAGGAGGAAAAAAAAAACAAACTTGTATTACAACTGCTAAATGGCTCCCTCTGACTTCAGGAAAAAAATGAGCTAACTCAGTTAATCATTTCCAGCTCAGCTCTATGTATCAAAAGGCACCTCCTCCTTAGCTTGAATTCTAAGGACTCAGCCGTGATGAAAAATTTCAGACCTGTTATGCTGGGGTTCAGCACGATTATCAAAAATTATACAAGCTGTCAACAGATGAGCTTTTTTGCACATTTTTAATAAGCTATAAATCTCATGTAAAAAATGTGGACTTACAATCCAATTTTTTAAAAGACTTGAAAAAGTGAGCCTACTTTATATTAGCAAACTCCAAATCTTGCAATGCCAGCTTTCAGCAGAGGAAGAGCTAAGCTCCTGGGGGCAATTAGCCCCACCTCCCCTGGCCAAAATCAGAGCTTTACACACGACAGATCAAGCTGAAGAGCTCTGTATTTGCTTTTTATCATGTTAACTTTCTGAGAATCAATTCTCTGCCTCCACTTTCTGTTAACAAAATTAGAACACATCAACGCTACCTAGAAAACCAATCAACCAACCAACCAACAAAAAAACCACACAAACACAAAAAATAGAGAAAAAAAGAGAGGAAAAAAATAATTTTGGCTCACCTTGTACATTCTAAGATTGCTTAAAGCACACTCCTGTAGCTTAGGTGGTCTCTTTCAGAGCTTGCCTTTTAACAGCAGCATTACACATTTCAAGACAGCTTCCCCTGTGCATAAAACTCTTTTAGCTTCAAACCAAATGCATCTGTCTTGCAGTTGTAACTCTGCAGTTCAATCAGCTCTAAATATATCTGTTTTCCTCATGTAGTCATTAAGACACTTTTTCTCTGTTTGATGGAGGAATGTCCTCCCCGTCAAACAGCGCGATGTCACACTCAGGAGCAGAGAAACATTAGGGGCAACAGAGGATTTTATAAACATGTTTTATAGCCAGGTCATTGAAGACAGCTTGGTGAGCTACAAGATATGACTCACTGTCATTATGTTCACTCACTACAGCAACTTGAAAAATTACTTTAAAATCTCAGAGAAACAAGGCCAGCTGTTGTCAGAGCCGATCAAACCGATGTGTTTAACTCAAACCAAATGACAGCCTGCAACTTCTTATCAAGGGAATGGCTTCTTTACCTACACCAAACATTCCCTCGTGCCTTTCACTTTATGTGCAATGCAAACCTGGACTTGCCCGGGAAGCTGCTGCTCACAGACCAACAACTGAGATCAGTGACTCCTCACAGGAGTGTGCAAGTGCAGATCTACGGCCTCGATACCTTCCACAACCTTCAGTATCTGCACAGTGAACTAACATGGAAATGCTGTCTTTCAAAAGTCACCAGAGCTGAGTCTGATTTTACAGTGTCTTCCAAAAGTTAAACCATCCTCTGTTTGATTACTTCCTTGAATTTCAGTGTACGGGTGCTGAATGGTGCCTTCCCCGCATTATAAAACAATCCTATAATAATCCAATTAATCCATGGGAAAGGATGGATTAATGCTCTGCAGATATGGGAGCAGGAACACAAGAATGACAGAAAACATGCCTTGGTTCTGAGAAAAAAGCCCATTATGTCTCCCAGCCCTTCTAAACTGTGCCTGCTGGAGGGGGATCAAGTGCAGGTATTTCTGAGACTGAACACCAGTGCAGTTATCCACACTGACCTTCTCACTATGGGCAGCTGCAGATTGCTACCAAATCATTCTTACAGCCAGATCAATATTTCTCAAACATGTCTTTGAGAAAAAAAAATAAATCTTAACTCTTGAGCATTGAAGGGGTAAATGAACTTTTAAGAATACATTATATTTTTAGTTCGTGAACAAACCTCAGTTATGTAAAAACAATGGAAGGAGGAATCCAACAAGCTTTTTATAAACAGTAAGATGGCAATGAGCAGATGAGTGCAAACCAACTAATTCTAAATTTGCAGATGGCAAATTTTCTCTGAAGGCTTGAAAAGCTGCAGGCCCATGGGATTTTTCTTCTGCTTTGTTCAGCGGTGCAAATCCACAGCTGGAGAAGCAAAGCTCTGGAGAGGATCCAGAGGAAGAAAGTTATCAGATCTAGAAAATATGACCTACCAGGAAAGGAATTGGGTTTGTTTAAATTTAGAGAAGAACTGATGTGAGAAGATAACCACTTTCAAATAAGGAAAAGGTGAGGGCAAAGCAGAGAAGCAGCTCTTGGCCATTCCTACCAAGGATGGGATACGAAGCCAAGAACTTGAGTTGCAGCAAGGAAACCTCAGGCTGGGCATTTTGGGGATTGTTCTGACCCCACACACCAGAGGGGATCAGCTCCAGGAGGCTCTGGGGAGCTGCTGGGGCACAGAGGCTGCTCCCAGCAGGTGACACAAGCAGGAGCCAGCTCACCCTCTGTGGGGCAGAGGCAGTGACAGAACAGAAAAGGCCCCAGCAGAAGGAACCCTGCCATGGGAGCACATCCCTGGCCAGGCACGGGGGAACCCAGCTGCCTCAGAGGCCTCCCAGATGTCCCAGGGACCAGACAGCTCTGTCAGCTGCAGGGCAGGAGTCCAGGCACAACCAGGCAGGAGCTCCTCTGCCCTGCACAGCTGCTGGACACTGCTGCAGGGACACCACTGCTGCTGCAGGGACACCACTTCTGCAGGGACACACATCACTGCTGCAGGGACACCACTGCTCCTTGAGGCAGCTCATCAGGGCAGCCAGGATGGGAAGGAAGAGCAGCCTGGGAAGGAGAAGGCTCCGTGTCCTGCTGGCGCTGTCTGTGGGAGCTTTGGGAAGCTTTGCCTCATCCCCAGCCACCCCATCCCACCACACATTTGAACTGCCTGACCCTGCCTATCCCATCCACATTTCTCCTTCTGCACTGATTAAAGTGAATATGGAATTGGTGAGAAGCCTGAATTTCTCTAGGATTTTATCTTTCTCTTTTTCTCCTTTGCCAGTGAAAGTGCCTTTGCAGTGTTTATGCGAGTCAAGCATGCAAAGAAATTACTTTTTTATTTACAAACAAGCTCACAGTGGATTTTGTAGCTGTGTTGTGTAACTGTGTATGGATTTTCCTGATTCTCTAAGGCATTCAAATGGCATTACTTTCAGGAAAACACTAGATCTATTCAAGCCACTTTATATATAATTTCTTTTTACGAGGAATGAATATAGCACAGTACGGAGAATGAAAATGTAAATAATTTACAGAGCATCCAATGGTGAAATCATTGGATTAAAATTACTTTGTATTGTATTTTTGTTACAAGTTCCAGTTATCAGCAATTATTCCCTCTAAGAAGAAAGAGCACATGAGAGAGAAGCAGCCCATTTCTAGGTTAAACCATTCCTTTGAAACTCAGTCAGACTAATTCAGCCACTCACATTTGCCACAGAAATGAAAAAAAAAAAAAGAGGTTTTTTTCTGACTGTGAGAACACTTCGGGAAGAAATTCTGAGGCTTGCTTTTCTGGTGATCAAATATTTCATACAATGGTGCTTCCATGTCCTTCCTACCATTCCTATAAACTAGCTTTGCTATCCTAAGACTGAATTTACCATTTTTTGCTCGGAATTCAAGCTATTTATTAACTGCCAGCTACCTATTTGACATTTGTCCTTGGGATCTGTGCAGGAACAACATGATCAGTCCAGCTACAGCCACAGAGCACCTGTGAAAGGTGAAAAACCAAACATGATGGTTTTTTCCTGAGGTAAGTGCATTATGCAGTGGATTTGGATGCACTTCCTTCTCCTCAGCTACCACACTCAGGGTACTAAAAAAAGCAATAGGAAGACAGTGGCATGCCAGTGTGTAAAATCCCAAAACCATGTAAGTTAACATCAGCAAAGTGATGGTTTTCTTCCAACAGAAGTTGGCAGCCTGCTCATCTGAGAAGATTTACATGTGTACTTTCACAAACCGTGAGGAAACTTCCTGAACAAAGGGTGACTTAGATCAGCAAGAGTAGGCAGCATATGGGCCTAAATGTGAAATTAGGATTATAGGAACTATTTATATAGAGAAACAATGCGTTCTCCTTGAATTGCTCTTTTGCTTATAGAAACAGCTTACTCAGCAAAGAGTGGGTCGATGCTAATACATGGGAATTCTTCCCTTTGGAAACAGCTTTCATCTCTGCACTCTTTATGCAGGAGAAAAGTCTATTTGGTACCACTCTGAGAGCTTCATTTATTTATTTTTCCAAGGGCTGCTTCTGTTGATAGATATCATTATTGTCATAAGGATGTTGAGTCATTAGCTCCAACCCAGTTCTGTTGTCCATTAGTTTTAATTTCAGACCATTAATAAAATGGTTCATCCTCTCAGTGGGGAAACAACTGGATTCTGACTGTGCCTACACTCACAGGCTCAGGAGGCTTTGTGCTGCATCACCAGGATGCCTTCTGCAGGCAGCTCCAGCTTCAAACCATGGGTTATCAGGCCAGTGGCCATCATTCCAGCATGCCAAAGTGCTTTCCAAGTGGCCACACATCCCTCGTGGTCCATGGTCTGCACTGATTACCATGCTACCGCCGGGGAGGTGAATCTCAGCATGCCCCTGGTGAGTCCCTAGCTCATTACGGTCACAGCTGCTCCAGATACAATTCCTTCCCCATGTGTTCCTGGAGCAGCCACACTCATCCTAGGTGCTAGTGCTCATTTGCACCCAGCTGGTTTCAATTACAAGGCTGTTCCTGGGATTTATCCCAGCCCCAACACTGCACTGCAGCAGCGACCAACCAAGATTATTCTAGGCATGGCTTGGCACTCAGTGGAATGAGGAACAGCGAGCAGCACCACGTCTGGCTGGCTTCTCCTAAGTGCCAACACGAAGCAAAGGAAAGGGTAAAACATTTACCAGCTGTGGGAGGGAGAAGCCATTCTTGCTGCACCAGCCCAGCTGCTGTGCTGTGCAGCAGGCGCTGGCCGTGCACCTCCTGTCACCCAGCGGGGCCGGCCCGAGAGCCTCAACATCCACGGCCAGGGCTCCAGCTGGGGCTTCCCCATGGCAAAAGCTGCTAGTCTGTGAGTGGGGACTGCCAAGATTGCACCCAGACCCCAGCTATTCAGCTGTGAGAAGAATGGTGCATGACCGAGGTGGGTCTGTCCATTTGGGGCTGGGGCTCTGCTGCCAGAGCAAGCAGAATAGCTTGGGCTGGCCCAAGGCCTGTCCTTCAGCACTGAGAAATGGTCTGCAAGAAATGCTCCCAGCCCAAAGGCAGAGGTCACAGAAGGTCCCTCAGGGCAAGGTCTGCAGCCACTGCTTTGCCTGGGGCATGTTCATGGAGTGTGTGTTTGGCAGGTCACTGTAATCCATCCTGCTGCCAACACACGTGAACAGAAAATAAAAACTAGTATGTGTGGCTCTCAGGACAATAAGTTCTCTTGGTGTACAAGAACTGGGAAATGGGACAGAAAAATAAAAACTGGTGTGTGTGTCTGTCAGGACAATGAGATTTTTGCTGTGCTGGGAAATGGGGCAGGTGCAGTTCTTGCCTGCATGCAGTAACTCCATTTCTAGAACGCCTGAAGCTCAGTCAGCCCGCGGAGGCTGAGGCAGGTTCCGTGTGCACAGAGGCTCTGTGCCTTCCCGGGCACTCCACAAATACCACCCACAACATAAAAGCCCAAAGAAAAGAGGCACTGGGCCTCCTTCAGCTGCAGTGCTGTCCACCTCTCCATACACATAGCTTTGGGACCCAGACCTGGATGCAGGCACAAACACAATTCCACTGGAACCATCCATCTTCTGCATCTACTGGAGCTTTCCCCATCTATCCCATCTACCTGCGAGCAGGTGAGTGATGCAACTGCAGTCCATGACTTTCACATGGCCAGACAGAGGTTGTAGTTTGCTGTAACTGCCTTCCCACAGGCAATTATTTCCTTTTTGTACCCCAAAAGCCAAGCCAGAGCTATTAATACCACCTACCAAGTGTTATAAATACAAGAATGAGGTACACCCTTGATCTCCGGTGTGTTACTGGCTTCCTGTTGGGACCACATATGATCCATTGCTCACACAAATGATGGACTTGGCAGCAAGTCATTCTGTCTAGATGTAGCTCTGAAACCAAATTTTCTCCCCCCCAACTCCCTGAGCCTCACTAGTTTTATTGAAGTTCCCATGTCACACAGACATTTGCAAAACCAGATGGAATCCTTCACATTCATAGCTCTCTATTTCTGGCATATGACTAACTGGTTTTGTACTCCAGCTTTAGATGATTTTTCTCTTTTTTTTTTTTTTTAATAACTTGTTTTCAGGATGAAAGGTTTTTTTCCACAATGGCTGCAAAAACATGAGTGTTCACTCTAACAGCTCTGAGTGAGGTGGGGAAAGGAACAGAAAACCACCTGCTTGAACAACTTTATGTAAGTCCAGTCAGGAAAGGGAAAACCAATGCTATTTGAAGGGTGGTCCAACATCTGACTGGTTCGTATGTAACATAAAACTTTCGCCTATATAAAAAATACTTTATATAATGATTTAAGTATTCTGTTAAACAGGTACGAAAAAGGCACAGTAAAGTAAAAGGTTCATTCATTTACTCAGGTGCATTTGTTTGAACAAGAAACAGCCACAAGATTAACCCTTTCCCCACACTGAAGCTGAAGAAGGTCCCTTCTTTTATGATGCAGGAGAAAAGCAAATTTTGGACAAACTGCAACCTCCAATTGGCCAAAGCCACCCCTGGAATGCAATGCTGGCACCTTTTATCCCTCAAGCCCACTTGTTCTCTGCTTTGCAGATGTTATACAAACACTCCTTTGTGTAAGTGCAAACACAAACACACACACACAGACTTTCTCAAACATTTGCTGGAAGAGCTAAATTGCCACTGAAATTAATTTTGCAAGTTTAGAAACTCTACCAAGCCCTCTCTGTGAGTTCTAGCCCTCTGAAGCTGCAACAGAGTTTGTGAATGTCTCATGCTCCCCTGAATGTCCTGGTTTTGTACCAGGCAAAACCAGGAGAAAACCATTTTATTTACCTTTGGTGTTAGCACTTGAGCTACAGCCTCAGGCTCTGATTCTGACAGCACAGAGCCATTTCATACATATGAATAATCACTCCAAGTTTAATGAAGCTCCTCACATCTCCATTAGCAATTGTTTTGGCTGCGAAAAGGCCCTGCCTATCAGCTCTGGAGGAGCCTGGAAACAGAGGATTGATAATACTGGGAGGCTCAACTTTGGGAAAGGCTGTGGTTTTCTGGTGATAGGACACGGAACTGCAATACAAAGAAAAAACCCTGAAACCCTGAAGGGGTGAAATCACAGTGCCACAGCCCTCAGGAAGGCTGAGATTTAACCCCAATTTTCTGGCCTTGTTCTCACCAATTCTAAGCAGAAAGGGATTTCAGAAACCAGTGTGTGGGATCAGAGAGGGCTTGGGGTCCGTGTCAACCAGTCACAGTACGCCTGCAGTCTCCATCTGCAGCACTGCAAAACCTACCTCAGGTTCTTGTGTATACAGGAAAATCAAAGCAAAAGTTTTGTTTGCAAGCACAGTAGCTGTCAAATAAAAGTATTTTAACTCACGTTGTTTCCCAACTGCTAGCAGCAGTGTTATGGGCAAATTTCACGCCAAATTAAATTTTCAGTCTGAGGTGTCTGTCTGTCTGGTACAAAGGAAGCCTTCTCTGCAAGGAAATCAGCACTGCTAATGGAGCACTCCTACACTGCAACTTCTTTCTTCCATCTCACTCTTGCCTCCAACACCTGTCCTCCCACAGCTGGGGAATGCACTGGCTCGCTACTGCCCACGTGATGGTTTCATGGAGATCGTGACAGATTCATGGCTTGCACTTTGCCCATAATGGAAAATTTATTTCTTGCATCTCATCTAAGACTGCTCTGAGAACTTAGGGATGCTTTTATGCAGCAGGACTTGCATTTTCTGCAAGGGAGAGGTAGAAAACACTTTCCTGCTGAGATCCTGAAACAATCCTAAACTGTGGCAATCTTTAATTGCTGGACATAAGCAAAACCTGCAATGACTGGCTATAGCATTTTCAAAACTCAATATAATAGTTATGCAGTTATTCTGTACTTCTCTTGTAGGTAGTTATTGCCTGTTGAGGAAGCAATTTCTGTCTTAAGCTCTGACTTACATTTCCAGTCTATTTCAACTCCTTGTTCACTGTAGTTTAATCCTGCTTCAGGGGGTGTCAATCTTCCACAAAAATAACTTTGCTGGCAACCATTAGAATCGTGAATTCACTGGACACCAGTGGAGCTAAAGAAGAGATGGCTGGGTTCAGGCAGCAGAAAACAGAGCATCAAAAAACCCAAACAAAAAGCACAAGCCCGGGAACTAATCCTGGTAATTCTCCTGGACTTTGAAAGTCTCAGATTTAACAGAAATAGCGATTTCACAGCAACACCCATTTCTGCCACAGCACCCCTTCCTCCCCTGTGCCCACCACTCACATTGTCCTGCCTCAAGAACCCTGTCCAAGACCTTGCTCCTGGCTCCCAGCTCTGACTCCAGCCTGGGTGCCCCTCTCAGGAGTGCCCCACAAAGCTGTGATGCCCTCAGGAGAGGCAGAGAGCATCCCCTGCCCCGGATCTGCCTGAGCTCAGCAGAGCCTGGGCCATCCTCCCCTGCTGAGCCACCCTGCATGCACACAGTTCTATTCAAAATGTTTGGTCAAGCTCCAAAAAAGACCAACTCAGTTATTTATATATTTAAATTATGTTAAATCACACTAGCTCTTCAAAATTACCCCTGCTTTTCATAAAATCCATGCACAAGTGTTCCTTTAACTCCATTTATTGTAGTGAAAACCGAGCACCTGTAGCATGGCTTCCCCAGTCTGTTTCAAATTAGAGGTTATGGGTGGCTTCACGTTGACAGCTGAGACTCCAGATTCTACTATTTAGTTCACCACCACCAAACACCATTAAAACCCTGCACTTTTTTTTCTTTTTAAATTTCAGGCTGCAGGCTTTTCAGTCCTTGCAGGGCAGGCCATTCTTTAAGCCAGAACAGTTTCTGGCCTTGCAGGGTCAGCCAATGTCAGAATGGGAGATCTGGATTCATCAGTCCTGAACTATTTAGTGTTGTTTCCAGCAGATCCAACACTGCAAGAAAAGCATTAGTGTGCTCTTGGTTCTCCTCCTGCTCAGCCACTGATTTGCTATGTGGTTCTTTAAACCTTTACTATTTGTCACATCCTCCACACTGAGAAGCTCAGTCAGGTTGTGATCCACTACCCTCAAATCTCACTGCTAGTTAAATCCTTGGAAATCCTAGGCATACATATTTCATCTGACTACTTTTTGCTATTATTAATATTAAATGAATGTAAATAAGAAGGCGAGAGTGAGCCAGGCAAAAAAGAATGACCTAGAAAGAGAAGGAGCCAGCGAATGACCCAGAGAAAAGGAAGTATTTTGGCTTTCTTCCTCAGAATAGCTGTCGGTTTCCTCAAATGACATTTCTAAAATTCTATTTGAAAGCATTAAAAAAATGCTGATGAACATTACAGTAGAAGCAAGCTTAGCTCTTGGTAGAGAAACATTATGACTCAGAGCCAAGGACTTATTTTTCACATCTGAATTATTTTTTGAACAGCATTTCCTGGCTCAATGTCACCGCACCACAGACAGATATGCCAGCAGATAAGTGTATGAGATTTGAGATCAACAAGAGTGTCACTTTTACGGTGAACACATTTGTAGCAAGAGCTCAAAAGTGGGTTTATTTCTGCTGTGCATGGAAGATGTATTGCACACTGTTTTACTAATACACTTTTCCTCTTAAAATGGAATGTAATTCAAATTTTCTGACACTGCAGCTGCAATTTGATGGTTGGGCTTCCTAACCATGTGGATTTGCTGTAACAAACTCTTCAATTTTCTTTCCCACTCTAGCTCACCTTTCTGCCACCTTGATTTATTTCTGTTTCACAGCTGTGCCTACCAAATTATTCTTGCTCTCACTCCACACTTTTCCCCCTCTTCCTGCAGCTGATCCAAACTAAAACACAAATTTTCTGGGAATGTGGAATTAAAGAACATTATTCAGAGCAAGAATACAATGTCCAGAATTGAAGGGAACAATTTACCAGAGGCCAGGGGGAGCAACCTGAAGGCTCCAGGTCCAAATTAAGGGAAATTTTAAAACTCTCAGCTTAGATTCCACCACCAGCAGTCACAAGAGCACAGCAGGAACTCTTCCCTTCTGTGAAATTTACCCACCCCTGGGATTTACAGCACTAACCACCCTAAGCAGCAGTTGCTTGAGTTGCACAAATAAAGCCCCAAATTCTCTCAAAATCGGTGCAGCCGCTTTTAAAACTGGCACCAGCAAACTTTAGCAGCACAAACATTACCCGAAAGGCAAACCAATCCAAATAAACAATGAAAACCAGGCTGGAGCAGAGAACAAGGGAACACAGCAAGGCCCAGCAGAATGAAAATGAATGGGTAAAACAGTGATGAAAAGCGAGGGAGCCTGCCCTCAGCTCCTTCCCCTCCCCAGAGCAGCACAGATGGGAAGGAGAGCTGGGTGCTGCTCCCCATCCAGCAGAGAGCTTCCCTTCCCTAGTGTTTCACAGGGGTTCAAAGGATGACAGCACAGCCCTGCGCTTATGCGTTAATTACTGAAAAGTTACTTAACCTTGAGCCATATCCTCACCTAATGAGCTTGGGCTCTCCTAAGTCTCGGAGAAAGGGCTGAAGGAAGCCCCCGGGCTTGTCTCTACCCAGGAGTGCCCTGGGTCCTTGGTGGGGATGCTTGGACGCTGCCCACCAGGGAGGGGCTCTGGGGGAGCAGCGGGGAGCAGCCTGCAATTACAGGGACGCTGCAGTGGCAGGGCAGCCCAGCTGCCAGCCACGCGGAGATCTGCAGCGATAACAATCACACTTAAAAGCCTCACTACACGTCTGAATGCATTTACACATTCTCCTTTTACTCTCTATTTATTATTAATGGCAGCTCAGCTAATATCAAGACCCTGATGTGCTTGGCACTGTAGGTGCACAGAAGGGCAGCAAGCTCCTGCTCGGAGGAGTTTGCAGCCTAATTATGAATGACAGCAGATGGAGGGTAAACATGGCCAGCCCTTCTGCTTTTCATTAGGAAACTCAACTCAGGTAACAATTTATAACCAGATAGAAACAATTTCACGTTCAGCCATGTGCCAGAGCCCTGGCGGCAGGCACATCTCGGTGGGTGTCACTCTCTGTGTGACAGTGGCTGCTCCCAGGACAGATAACCAGATCCCAGGAGATCCCAGGCTTTACAGACCACCTCCTGCATGGAGATTTCCCAGGAAGCAAACAGGAAAGCACGTATTTAAATCCACATCTGTTCACCAAAGGAGTCCATGTGGAAGCCCAGAATGTGCATCTGATGGCATTTCACACTTCCTCACATTTTAGATGGCATTCCTGAGTCTACCTTAAACCAGCTGCCCATGTAGCTTCATATTAATCACCTATGAAGTCACTAAAGTCACAGGTTACCCTTCTAGATGTCCACAAAAAGAGGATTTTGAGGCCATAACTGATAAATTTTGTCCACCTGAGGACCGGTCTGGTAATTCACCAAGAAGCTGCAGCCTCACGTGTTCTTCGCACCTTGAAACTCTCACTGTGGCAGCAGACCCACACCAGAGGCACCAGGCTCGGTGGGGCTGAGCTGCACACGGACATCTGAGGACCCCTCAGCTGTAGGAAAGCACTGGGGACGGAGCTGAGCCACCAGCACGTGGGGGAACAGCTCCCATGGACAGCCCAAACGTTAGGATAAAGGATAATACTGTGCAGAGGCCCCGTCAGGAGTGGGTTCAGGCCAGCAAGGAGCCTTGGACTCTGGCTCTGCAGCCTGTCCTGTAGGATTGGCAGCTTGCTGATCCCTTCCCAGGGCCTGGGAGGACACCCTGGGAGCTCCTCTTGTGCAGAACCCTCTTGTGCAGATCCTCTTGTGCAGAACCTCTAGTGCAGAACCTCTAGTGCAGAACCTCTAATGCAGAACCTCTAGTGCAGAACCTCCAGTGCAGAACCTCTAGTACAAATCCTCTAGTGCAGAACCTCTACTACAGAACCTCTTGTGCAGAACCTCTAGTACAAATCCTCTAGTGCAGAACCTCTTGTGCAGAACCTCTAGTACAGATCCTCTAGTCCAGATCCTCCAGTGCAGAACCTCCAGTGCAGAACCTCTAGTACAAATCCTCTAGTGCAGAACCTTGTGCCCACCTTTGCCCACAAACAACCAAGCCTCAAGTGCAGGCACCACACGTTCCACTGAAGCCACCCAGAGCCACAGGGGACTGACGGCCCCAGCGTCGGGACGAGAAGCGAATTTGCTAACATGAGGTACGGAATCAGGGCGCCGCTTCCCAGATCTGACAGAAAATGGAAAGTTTGAATTCCCACAAGGGCACATAGCTGTTCTAGGAAGCCAGAAGTACCTAGCAAGCTGCTGATTACCAGCCATATCCATGTAGAAGAAAGGTTATTTATTGCAGCACACTGTGGGGGTGACTGCATCAGCAAAGAGTCCCAGGCTTAAAAATCATTTTGTTCCCATTACTAAATTCACAAACAACTCAAGGAACAGGAGCAAAGGTCTGCTACCACAAGAACCAAACTCTTCCTGGTTATTCTCTACTCTCAGACAGAGAAGGGTTCTCCCAGGAAGATGGGCAGGTCTCTGGAGGAGTCCCAGATGCAGGCAGAGCTCGGTGTCACACACACTGAGCAGCTCCCCGGGCTCAGTGTGTGTGCAGGCCTAAGCAGGGAGTCCAGCCATTGTTCTGGACCAATAGTACAAATTCAGGGTACATTTCCAGCACAAAAGGGTGAGAAAACCATTTTGCTACTGCAAAAAAATTAAACAGTTGACTTAGAATTGGACAATTAATCTTCTTGGATTTGGTCTTGTCAAACATAGACTCCACATTTTACGGAGATTCTGCAGCCTTCTTTATGCCACAGCAACGTGAAATGTGAGAATAAAAGGAAGACCACTCAGGGGCAAATACGTCATATTTCAGACTTCTCCTTCCTAACAAGCAAAATCCTTGATAGAAGACTTTTGTTCCAGCTAGGCTGCAAGAATGATGTTCAGGGCCTGCAGAAACTCTGAATGTCTCTAGAGGATCCTGATGATTCTCACTCAGAGAAAGCACCACGGATCAGCTAAAGAAGAAATTTTGGAGGACACTGCTGCATGTCCAGATTATACTCCTTCCCAGATACTATGCAGAAGGGGGTAAAAAAGGTATATACCCTTGGAAGACAGAATAATTGAATTATCAGTCCCTCCTCTGAGGCAGCCTCAGGATTAGACAACTGATGTAGAGAGCAAAAGATTTGAAGATGGCCTGAGACTTTACCTCAGGACATTTATGGCAAATTTTGAAAAAATCCTCAAGTCATCCTTGAATCTTCTGTTCCTTTCCTCAAATTATTTCAGATATAGCCAGGGGAGAAGGCAATGAGTACGTGGGCACTGGTGATTTCAAGACTGCCTGCAGAGCAAATCAGCACCAGAAAAAGGTGAAATCTTAAAGGCAAGGAGGGTGCTTTCTATCTCCCACACTTGATGTAATTATGAACTAGATTTTCAGGGGAGCTTCTGCCTCTGCTGTAACAGCCAGAGCAGCTCATGGCAGTCCAGGATGGATCCACAGGCAGAGAACCCCCACTCCAGCAGCTGTGGGCTGAGAGGGATTTCTCACCAGAGCCTCACAGCAGAGCTCCACGGCTTTAAGCACTTGGGGGATGCAGATCAGGGAAGCCACAAGTGGTTTCTTGTTGCCCTGCACCCTCCACTACATCAGCCAGGAACTGGCAAAAACCCTTCCCCTTTGGCTTTCTCAGGCTTTCAGCATATTCCAAGCAAGGGAAGGGCACCTTGGCCTGCAGCCTGGCCTCCCCTCTCTCCGGGAACAGAGCTCCTGAAGGACTCACAGCATCAGCCACACAGCACTGGGAGAGCTGCACTGGAGATGGATGTCACTGGGCCTTGTGGGGCAGGGAGGGCTGATCCTCAATGGTTCCTGCCCCTGCCAGAGTGAATTCTGCAGCTGCTGGGACACTTTTGGAAAGCAGCTCAAGACAGACAACGCTCCATATGAATGGCCTCAGTACTGGGGACTCCACACCCTCACCTAAGCTGGGAAATCACCACTGAGGAACACAAAAGCAGCACACAAAAGTTTTCTTTAATATGCGCTCTGATTTCATGGGAAACAAAGGGAAGAAGGAATACATGTACACATCCATGCACAGCTGGAAAACATGAGCTTAATCTTGCAAAGTGTCAGATCTTGTCAGTGACTTCATGCTCGTTGTGAAGCACAGAAGGTTTAATTTCTACGTCCTATTCCAGAAAAGTTGCTCTGATTTTCAGGGAGTTTAGCTTTTACAATTGGACAAACGTGATTATGAGTGATTTGCATGTGGGACTTTCCCAGGCATGCTTTATAAGCTCAGTCTGCTGAAATTGTGTCAGTCCTTTCTGTCTCACAGTAAAACTTTTAAGATTTCTTTCCCAGGCACTTGGAACTGTGTGCACAGTATTTTGCGATTTAGTGAAAGCCCTTCCTATAAAGAAATCAGAGTATCTGGATCACTGTATCTTCTTCCACATCTTCCCAGAGTCGTTCTCCCACCATGTTAATGTTTTAAGTTCTGCAAACAACAGTTCTTTGGGCAAAAATTGGGAAATGTTCTTTCCAGGCATTTAGCACTGAATCGTTATCTGTGTCTATGAGCCCTCTGAGAGCTTCACATAAATTTCAATTGCTTTTCCACTTCATTCTTTTTTCCATTCTTGAAGATGGCTGCTGCATAAAGGTCTTCAGGATTCTATTTTTTTTATTATTTTTTTTCTGTTCTATAAATTATCTATCTGTTAGTCTTTTCCTTTCAATGATTTACTTCCCTGTGAAGAGGAGGAAGGGAAAATCAAGTTTCAAATAGGCAAGTAAATACCAAGATAACTGCAGAAATAGTCCAGTAACTACATGCCATGAGATGGAAATCAGAAACAAAAATAAGAAGAATTATGTTGATAATAAAAACTGTCACTTGTTAGACACATCAGGAGACTGCTGTGACCTCAGGCCTGCGGTCACAGAAGCCAAAATCAGTTAAAACCTGCAGAGAGCATTGCAGATTGTATTCAAGATTTCCACTGAGAACCCCACGTTAGAAACTCTGCTATTATTTTAATTCTCTCAACTGATGATTGAATGTTTAACTTCATTTTGGCTTTTGCTGTTTTGAAAATGAAACCTAACTAATGGCTCCAGTGCAGTCTTGAGGCAGGCTTTGTTTCACATGCAAAGCAAACACTTAGCGAAGGGTATGGTTAATGCCAGTAAATGTTTTACAGAGACAGTTTAGAAGCTGCAGCACAGCAAAACAAGTATTTAGTTAAATGTTGAAAATCTGACCTGTGTGCAGAGATGCCCCTTTTGTCTCCCCATCTTTTTTCTTTTGGTTGTTTTTTTTTGATGTTGTTGTTTTGGGTTTGTTTGTTTTTTTCTTAATTCTGTTCTTCTGCTTGGGATTTTATTCAAAACCACAAAGAGATTTTTTTTTTGCAGCCCCAAAAGGAGTTCTGGTGCCCAGCTTTTCAAGAGGATGTTGCCAGTAGTGAGCAGGCTAAACACAGTTTACTGAAACTGCCTTCAGCAAGTATGGCAGAGTGCAAAAAGGGGGTAAGGGGAAAAATCTGTGTCTTGCAGGAAACTGCCCTCAGCATGAAAAGTTGCTTTCCTGCTAAACAGGGCAAGCAGTCCTTGGGAGCAGAGCTGTGCAAAACCATTTGCTGCACTTTTGCATCTAAGGGGTTTTCCTCTCTCCTCAAAATAAAAAAAAAAGAGTTCCCAAGAAATCCTCGCTGCTGCTGTCTGTAAATAGGAGTTTATGGAGAGGAGGGAAAACACAGGACAGGCAGTAAATCAGCCACTAAGTGATCCACAGTCCATTACCAAATGTTTTTCATTACATGTATGGCTTCACTAATTTCTGCAATGTGTTGTAGGCTATTTCTGGAAGCTTTAAAAATGCATGATGCTTCTGCATTTTAATACTTAACAGTATGGCTATTTCAGTTTATTAAGCAAAAAAAAAAAAAAAANTTGGCTTTCATGTTCCAAAAGGACTAAGCCAGTGCAAAAGCATCCAAGCAGGAATCCTATTTAAGTCCAGCATGAAGAAAACCTTTCCAACCTCTTACACCAATTAGGATAATCTGGGTCTTTTGATGTTAAAATCCCCAAGAATCATATGGAAGTCATAAAAAGCACAGCATTTAAAACAGACTCAGAATGCAGATAAAATCGTTTTTCCCTCTCAGCACTGGGGCTTGCTCTCGGACAGGGATGGTGAGGGAGGCTTCCCTCAAAGCAGCCAATGACAAAACAAGGCAGCACCTGGGAGGCAAGGCTGGGATGCAGCTGGAGCTGGGCCAGGCACCCAGGCCAGCCCCAGGCCGGATGGAAACTGCTCCCAGCCAAGGAAAAGGAGTCTGAGCAAGGACACAACATGATCCAGAGGACAGCCTCTGGAATCCCAGCCCCTGGATGCCTTGGTGGGCTTGCACAGCCTCCCCTGGGGGAATGGCATCCTTCACAACCACGAACAAGGCCAAGGGAATGGAAATAACGTGCTTGGATCATCTTTAGCTGAAAAGCACTTCAGCCTAGTGTTGCTGCTGTACACTGCACTGTTTCTGAGGCATCCACATTTCTCCAAGTGTCTTGCTTCCAAGGAATCTCAGGGCAAGAATTCTGTTTGCCTTGACGATTTAAAAAAAGACCAAGGGCAGGAAAACAAGGGATGTTTTGCTGGATAAAATTTTGCAAAGCTGGAGGGGCTTTTTATTCTCTTCAGATCGAATCCTGATCGACACACTTTGCTGTGAAATCTGAGGCACATGACAACAAACCTCTATCAAAGCCACAGACATACTGAGAGAGACAGAGAAGGGGATTTTACAATATCCTCCCTGACCATAACATTGCATTTTCTGGGGCTGGTCACTACACATCACTGCTACATTTCTGTATGATGTTGTACAGAGACAAAGGGACAAGGAGGTGACAGGGGCAGAGGTGGGGACACCCAGCTCAAGAACCTTAAATTGGCATCTGAATAAACTGAAAAGTAAGCAAAACTGTCCGTGTTTATACAGGCAACTTGACTGTACTCTAAGAGAAGACAAGGGTATGAAACAATGTCCTTATAAAGTAATGCTCATCTTTTACTTATCTAACAAAAAGAAACACAGGAGAGAGGTCAGAAGCTGCTGAAGAAAAAATACCAAAGTGTTAAGGCCAGAGAAATTGAAAACAAAGTTTAGCAAGGATAGGAGTATAGGCAGATGGAGCACTCAGAAAACCCCCTTAAACACAGCTTATTTTTCTATAAAAATAAACATGGAATATTGTTGTCAGTGGCATGCACACCTCTATCAGAACCTGATATTCAAATTGTCCGTTTGACAACCAATAAAAATAACAGAAAAAAAAAAGCACAGCATTACAGCTCTTATACATCTACTAAAAGAAAATGGGTATTAGTGTTAAATATGAATGTGAAATCAGCCTCCTAACTGATCATCACGATTTTAAGTTGCCTTACAAAATTCTCACACAGGTTTTGAATTTACTTTTATGTCTTAGAGTAATACCGGAACCGTAATTAATATTAATTACAATTTCCATAATTTCACAGTGCCTGAATTGCTCGCTATTCTTGGCGTTTGTCGGAAACAAGCCACGCAGTTCCTGGCACAAGTATTATTCCTTATTAGTTTTGCAGCTGAATAATGTTCAGCCTGTAACAGAATCCTCCTAGGACTGAAAAGTACTCTTGTGCACACGGATACACGCACAAAAACAACAACTGAAAGCTAAAAGCAAACTTGCCGAGAACTTCTGGGTCAGCTTTTGACATCACCCATAGGAATGAAATCAGACACCGACCAATCCGGCACCATGAGGCTGGCAGCACAAAATAAACAAAAGCCGGGCCCAGGGCTCCACAATGAGGAAGGGAAGTGGAAGAGACTATTGTTCCCAAAGCTTTTAAATGATGTTGCTTTGTTTATTTCTTTTGACAGCGCCTGAACTGAATTTTTAAAAAGGGAAAGGAGCCTGTCCGCCCTGCCTCCCGGGATCTGCTCAAGCGGAGTGTGGGGGTTCTTTCCCTCTCGTGGGTTTTTTGTTCCCCCTCTCTGTGTTTGTTCTTTCGGACAATGTTGATGCGAGCGCTGCAAAGCGCGCAGCGCTGGCCGGGCCGGCGGGAGCGCAGCGCTCCTCCAGCCTCTCCCCACAGCCCCAGCTCCGACACGGCCTGCCAGACCTCCTGAAAAGCTGGGCAGGCTGGGCGCTGAGCTCTTTTCAAAATCTGACCCTTGTTTAGGTGCCTTGCAGGAAGCTGAGGTCTTTAGAAAGCTGGCGGCGAGCGCAGCCCCCGAGCGTTCGGGGAAGCCGGGGCGGGCGCGGCGCGGTGGCTCCGGTGGCTCCGGGCGCTGCTGCCGAGACTCCCCAAAGGGACACGGGAAAGGCTCTCTGGGCCTCTCGGCTCCGTGCAGAGCTGAGCCTGGCCGGGCTGAGCCCCTGCATGAGCCCGCGGGTAATGACCCACAGCAGCGGGCCGAGCAGGACCATGCCCGCGGCACAGCCCGAGCATGGCTCGCTCCTCGGACGCTCCAAGCCGGCGCCCAACACCAAGGATTCAGCACCAGAGCTCGCTGAAAGCACATATGGCGTGGGGCTTTTCTCTTCGGTTTTCTCAGCTGAACAAAGCTGGCTGAATGACTTCAGTCCTCTCAGCGCTTCCCCAAAGAAAAAGGGGGAAAAATTGGAAAAGAAAAAAGCAACGTGTGCCTGCAGATCGGGCTGAAGGCGCTGCCCCTCTCCCATTCCTCTATACGCTGCACAAACAAGTGCATTCCAGAGGGAAAAGATAAACCTGGACCCTGGAGCTGGACAGGTAAAGGATATCAGTCATTCTCACATCTTTAATAAAGCAGACCTTTCTCTACTCTTGCCAAGAAAATTAGTCCTAAGGTGCGCACAAATAATTACATATTGTGGAACGGTAAATTATTGCAAACGCCACAGAATTCAAGCACCCCAAGTCTGGGCCAGGTTTCCAAATGTTTTGCAGATGTTTATGGTTTGCTGCAAATCTTTTGTCAAGTTACCCACACAACACAGCATTTACTGGAGGATTTTGGCACACGGTAGTTCATTTTCTTTGCACAGGTGTTGCATTCCAGAAATATTTTGTCTTCTCCTAAAAGACTGCTGGAATTTTACTTTTAAAAAATCATCATGAAAGAAACCAGGTCCTCTCACCTGGGAGAGGAAGAAAAAAACCCCAAAACCAGTTCATTTGCCTTTTCTTTCTTTTCAGGTAAAGAAACCCTCTGTGTCAGGTAAAAATACATTAAAAATACACTGCAGATACTTCTGGTATTTCTGCAAAACTCACCAACTGGGGAAGCACAATCCACTACAGGGTGACTGCAGGGATATAGGATTGCAGTATATAGGGTTGTAAGTATACAGCATTGTAGTATATAGGGTTGTAGGTATACAGGAATGTAGGTATATAGGATTGTAGTATATAGGATTATAGGGTTATAGGATTGTAGTATATAGGGTTGTAGGTATACAGGATTATAGGGTTATAGAATTGTAGTATATAGGATTGTAGGTATACAGGATTGTAGTATATAGAATTATAGGTATACAGGATTTTAGTATATGGGGTTGTAGGTATGTAGGATTGTTGTATATAGGATTGTAGGTACATAGGATTGTAGTAGGGTTGTAGGTATATAGGACTGTAGGTACATAGGATTGTAGTATATAGGGTTGTAGGTATACAGGATTGTAGCATATAGGATTGTAGTATATAGGGTTGTAGGTATATAGGATTGTAGTATACAGGGTTGTAGGTATACAGGAATGTAGGTATACAGGACTGTAGTATGTAGGGTTGTGGGTATATAGGACTGTAGGTAGATAGGATTATAGGTATACAGGACTGTAGTTATATAGGATTATAGGTATACAGGACTGTAGGTATACAGGACTGTAGTTATATAGGATTATAGGTATATAGGACTGTAGGTATATAGGATTATAGGTATATAGGACTGTAGGTAGATAGGATTATAGGTATATAGGACTGTAGGTAGATAGGATTATAGGTATATAGGACTGTAGGTAGATAGGATTATAGGTATTTGGGCTGCAGGTATATAGGATTATCGTTTATAGGATGGTGGGTCCTAGCAGAGTGCCAGTGGTTAATTGCACTGACTGGGAGCTCACAGCTGTGGGATTGCTGGGGTTTGCCGTGGCTGGAGCTCAGCAGAGGGGCAGCAGCAGCAGCAGCATCCCCTCGTGCCACACTCCCCTCAGCCCCACCACAAAGGCACCAGGGGCACCCCTTTGTCCCCAGGCTTTGTTGCACACGGCGTGGGGCAGGAAGCACAGCACAAAAACGGGGCTCTGCGGCTCTTGTGGGCCTTCCCTTGCACCAAAAGGTTGCCTGGAGGCGAAGAGAAATGAAACCCTTGGGACTGAACAACTTTCCCTTTCAAGCATATGGAAATTAAACATTAAGCCTAAAAAATTTTCCAGGAGCAGATATGAATCCAGATATAATGTTGCTTTGTAGATATGGAAAAATACAACCAGCTATCTTCAGCTTCCTAGATGTGCAAGCCACCAAGTTTTCCTCCAGGGTAGGAAAGCAAAGATGAAAATGCCAAAGGACTGTTAACCTTTAGAGGCACATTTTAAGAGATAACATGACTGAGCTCAGATAAATCAGAATTAAATTTAATCAACCTCCCACTCTTTAGCTGCACTATCAGAAGAGAAACATCTACAATTAGGGAAGAAACAGAAGGAAATTTAGACATCTTAAACTGAGCAAGCTTCCATCTCTGCTGTGCAACTTCCTGATGATACTAAATCCTGCAATTCCCATGTGCAGTGTTACAGACTTGCTGTCTTAACAGTCCTCTTATGAGTAATCAGTGGAAGGGAACATTTAAATAATGTTTTGGAGTGCATATTATCTAGATTTGGCTGTTGTGCTCTCATTTAGAGCAAAATGAGTCTAAATTTACAATTTAAATACTTTGCCACAAATCCTGAAACCGCCCTTCTCATGTTCAGTGAATGGAGCTGTTAAGGTTTTTGTGCTCCACTACAGCACCTAGGAATAGATAATCCTTTAATCTTTTGCTCTCTGACTCCACCCCAAGTCCCTGGCACTAATTTCAGAGTACAGGCTGTGATGTTTCTAAGGAGCAGAGCAGCAGAGTAAGCTGGGCTGTCAGAGCCAGGAATGTGTGGCCAGAAGTGCTGCCATGAAAATAGGTGTGAAGGAGCCTACAACGGGAATCTTGGTTTCTAAGGGACAGGTGAGGAGTGCTCCAGCACGAATATTAAAGCCTATTATTAAAAGAAAGTTAAAAATAGTTAAAATTTATATTATTAAAATACCGATCCTCCTATCCACTGCATTTTTTTGGCTGCTCCAAATTAAACTATTAAGTTAATATAACCTACACCACTCCTATCTTATCCTAAACTTGTTTTTAAAAACATTCATGTGATTTTACACACGTGTCACACTGCTCACTCTTAATTTTTCTGGAGAAAGCTAAGCCATTGAGCAGACACCTCTCACTGCCTAGGCGTCTAAAACAGCTTCTTGAAGCTTTGCCCAGGGCTCTTTATTCAACAGTTTGGTTTTTTTCTGCAAGTTACAGCAACAGCTCTCCTAATTTTCAGGTAGTTTGGTTTATAATTAGTTCACTGTAAGTTAGGAAAATAATAAGAAAAGCAGGAAAGTTTGTTTTCCCCCTTTGCATTCAGGAATAAAATTGAGATGTGCAATTACAGACTACACAAGTGGCTCACAAATTTTGAGGCACTTGGTGCTCAGAACCAATGGGCTCAATGCCATAGCTGTAGATACTAGTTTGGTGTAGCAGATCAGCTTTAACAGCACAACAGATTTCAATAAAAATTTTTGCCTTGTATTCTGAAACATCAAACATAGAACACTAAAGCAGTCTGGAAACATCACTCAAGTATTTTAATTGAATTCAAACTACTATGAATGAATCACATGAGACTAAAAGATCTATTCTTGCTACTAAGAAATGTGAATCACTGTTTTCTAGCAAAAGGAGGGTGTAAAAACGAAGTAAATGTGAGTGGAGCACGAGTAAATGTCTGTAAGCAGTGCACATGTGCTTGGAGAAACCCGACTGTGTTTAACAAACAGCTCTGGTTAGCAAATTATATTGACCAATAAAACTGAGCCTTTGTTTAGGAAAGTAACTGGAAAGCAAAAATGCAAAACAAGATTACACTTAATTATTTAAATCAAAGTGCTCTGCTTGTTGATTTAAATTGTGATTAAAATCAGGGATTTAAATTAATCCACTCTGGATTGCACAAACACCGCCTTAATAAGAGGGAGCAGTGGCTGCATCACCCAAGCCACTCAGGAAAAGCGCTGTGATGGAGCTCCAAGGAGGCTGAGGAAGTTCATTCCTGGACATCCCCCTGCTGCCCAAATCCCCACATTTTCCCAGAGAGACAGGAAGCCAATGTGTGAGTGGGAGGAAGGGTGGGCAGGAGCGTGCACACGCAGAAACACGCGCAGGTTCTGCGAGGTAAAGCAATTTTTCATTGAAAGCAGGAATTGTGTCTCCCACAGAACAAAGCAATTACTCACACATTCCAGCCACCCTTTCCTTCTAGCACTGAGCTCCCTAGGCCAGTCCATGAGCAGGAGCAAGAGCACTCTCCCTGTGAGCCTGGCACTCCGTGTGCCACTCGGACAGCCACCAGTACTAAGTGTCACCCTGGAAAGGATTCAGCTCTGCACTCACCCACACCCAATTCCAGCTTCTACCAAACCCTGGACTCAACATTTCTCCCTGGACAGCAGGGAGGCAGGTAGCACAAAGCAAACAGTACACCTTACTCTTGAGGGAGATGTGCTGCAGCTCCCCTACATGCCCCGTGCATTGCCAAGGTGACCACAACACCAATATAAGGACAAAGGAGCATAAACTCAGGTACTTGACAATGTGGCCTACAGCACATTTACTCCAATGATGCTTTAATGTCTTACATGAGAACATCCTCTCAAATAATATGCTTTAATTTTCAGCAGAGGTCCAATTACAACTAAATGAAAGCAGCTAAGCCTTTCTTCTTTCTGCTTCGCAGCTTGATTTTGAAGGACAAACTACTCTGGCTGAGCCTACTTCTAAGGAACTATGTTTTTTCTTTGATTTTACAAGAAAGTGTTTTACAATCCAGAGAGGATGAGTCATCAGAAAATCCTTGTCTCGTTGCCAAAAACCTGCCCCTCTTCATTATGAACGTAAAGATAAAAGCTCTCACAATACATTAGCTGGCATACGCCTACACAGACAGTACAAATAAATTAATTGTGCCTAGCCTCAAACATCCAGAGAGGTGCAGTAGGAGCTCAGTCCATCTTGTTTCATTAACAAATTAAACCATAATACAGCATCAACAGCTCTCTTATGTACATAAGCTTGGCTGTTGTATGGAAAGGTTCTGCAGGTATCATGAATCCTTACAAACATACGTGGCAATTCTTCAGCTACTCACATTAGCTTGCACAGACTACGTGAACACCAACAAAAATTGTGCTTGCTGGAAAAAACTCATGGAAGCTGGAGTAGGGATATGGGATGTTGGTCTCTTCAGAAGCTGCACAGGATTTTGGAACCCGAGACTGAGGTAGTGGTGTTTATTAGAAAGGGAGTTTTGATTATGACACTATTGCACACGTGCAAAAATGTACAAATCATCTTGCACCTGACAAGAATGATAAGTGTATTTGGACTGTGCCCACTCTGCTACATTCAGGTTTATACTGCAGAATTTGAAAATCTGCACCACCTGCAAACATAAGGTTTATTTCATAAAAATGTACACACAGGTGTTTTCCACAACTCAGACAACAAGAACACAAATCAAAAGGGAAGCCACTGGGTAAAGTAGTGCACATGGACCAGGGGCCAGAATTACTGGAGATAATCAACATTTACCATCAAACTCCTGCTACAGATGAACTGTTTTCCTTCTGGAATGCTCACAATCTTCAGCATGAGAAAGTTATACACAACCAACTTGAAAAACAAGTTTAACTCTACTTAGCCACAAGCTAAGATTACACCCTCAAACACACCTTTCTAAGATTTCTTATGAGAGGTTTGTTTGTGCAATACAGTTAAGGGCAATTTGTTAAAATTGCTCGGTGATTTTCTTTATCCTTTAACTGCATAATTTAAGCAACCTGCATTTTATAAGTTCAAAGAAATTTCTTTTGTAATTACGTATCCCTGCTTTTACCTCCTGAAAATAGAGAGAGAATACAGAAAAACGAAAGGACGAGAGAAGCTGAGCTCAATCTATCACAGAAAGCAAGTTTTTAATTAATGAGAACAGCAAGTGAGTTAACATAAAGCACACAAATATCTGCAGTGTGTGCCACTGCTGCTCTGCCCCTTGGGCCTCTGCCCCCAGGGCTGGGAAAAGCCAGTCAGAAAGGCAAGGCCAGCAGCTCCTGCCAGCCTGCAGTGATCCCTAACAGAGAATTGCACCCTGTGCTCTGCCCAGGTCCCAGCCAGCGTCCAGCAGGGCAGGGCCATGGCTGTGACATTCTGGACAGCTCCCAGCTCCATCCCTGCCTGAGCTGCGCTTCAGCCACACACAGCGTTCCCCTTCTCCTCCTGCCTGAGGGAAGCACACTGCTTGCTGCTCTCTGACCTCAGGGGCTCTAAGGTGGTGGTGCTGCCCCCGTGGATGCAGCCTCAGCAGCTCCTGGATGAGCTCCAAGCTCCATCTGCATTTCCATTTTTCCCGAGGTGTGACCAGAGAGGTGGATGCACGCCTTGGGGCCAGCTGCGGCTCCCCGCTCCCATTGCACATGCACTTTGGTTTTTTCCAGAGATAGTTCTGACAGGCACCAAGGCCAGTGCAGACACACTGGCCCAGACTCGTGACATCACCTGATTAATAAATCCAAGGAAGGTTTGGCAGCTCCGGCTGCGGGCAGCCGGCCCATGGGAGAGCAGCAGCCATGCATCAGATAATGCAGTGCTAGCTCAGGGCCCTGTGCACTGCTCCCACCAACAAACAACTTTCTCAGCAGCCCCTGCAATAACCACCTCTTTGTAGGGTCTCTCTTGCGAGCCCCAGGCAGACACCAGACCCTGCTGCCAGAGCTCCCACTCCTGGGATATGCAGGGTGCTGAGGATGTCACGCAGCTGTGGCAGTGCCACAACGGGGAGGTGACAGAGAAGCTGCCATTCTGCCTCACCAAACAGAGCCCAGAGCCTGCCCCAGCACCTTCCACCCCACCAGGGCACAGCCAGGCTCGTGGCTCTCAAAAATGAGGCCACTCTAAGTCCTCTTCTTTCCCCGTTCCTTTATGAACAACACCTCATTACTGCAGAATGATAGGAGCACTTAATTAGTGCTGTGGGGTAATCACCCTGCCCAAGGAGCTTCCCTCTGCTCCATGAATAGAGGAAGCCAGCCCAGGTTCCCGTTATTCAGCTGCCAGCAGGGGCTCTAAGAAAGCTCCATCCTCAGCCAAAGCCAACCACAACCATCACACAGATGCACAATGTCTGACGGATAACTGGTGATATCCTCTCTTTTATGGGGTTAAGATTTGCCCTCGGGGATAATTGTGCAGGACTTTAGATGAGAGATTCCCATAAAAGGCAGGAAGAGTCACCCAGCAAAAACCACACATAACTCAAGCTAGTTTACCCCCTTTGCATTATTTAAATGTCTCTCCTTAATGTGACTACATCAATTTAAAGGCACGGTGCTGCCAGCGCTCCGGGCAGGCAGTTCTCTGACGACCACATGTGTCTGTTCAGAGTGTGAATCTGCATGCATTTCAGAAATGGGTTCCTGGCTGCCCTGGCTGCGCTGCCCTTCCCAGGATTTCAGGGAAGGCCAGGTGTCAGACTGGCTGTACCTGGGTGCCGGGCAGGTGGGGCTGAGCCCTCGGACCTGCTGCGGGCAGCAGAAGCCGGCGTCCTGGCGTGGATCCCAGCCCAGCGGCGCTGCCAGCTCTCCTGGCTCCAGGGGACATCCACGAGTGGCTCCAGAGGAGGAAGAGAAGCCCCTGGCCCTCCCACTCTGCTTCCTGGCTCATCTCATCCTTGCAAGAGCTTCTGCTGAATCAAAATCCACAGCAGTCCACGCAGGTAACCGGAGACTCTTACCAATCACTTACAGCTTAGCCTTCCATTTTAAGATTACAATTATCTTTTCCCCCAGGTTTGTATCTATACAAAGACTACCACAAGGTTCAAGTTACAGCAATTAATGAAATTTAACTACATCAATAGGGAGAGAGCCTTTTTAAGAACAATTTTGGTTTTAATGTTAAAAAAAGATGCAGTAATAAGAGCGAGGTAGAAATATTTTCATTTGATTGCCCGTTTCTTTCTCTGGCTGCATGTACGAGCTTGTTTCCTGGTCAAGGGGAATTTTTGCAGGTAGAAAAAAAATAATTCTGCTATCCACTCAGTCCTTGAGTGTCTTGTTTTTACAAGGCAGGAAGGTTTTTTTCAGTCAGGTTACCTAGGAGTGAAAGTTATGTCTCATAATCCATAATTCTATTGCCCATTACACACCATCTGTGACACACCACATGTACACAGCCAAAGATAATCTGATTCTTGTCCTTTAAAAACACCACATAGCTGTATCGTATGCTGCATGCAATATGAAAAATTACTTCTTTAAATATGCTATTTCTGTGCACTTTACAATTTCACAGCCACTCTCAGCTAACACTAAAGCAGCTTTGAACAGGGTTTTTATTGATTCTTATTTCAAACATCTGAATCCTTAACTGAGGTTTTTTTACCTCTTTACAGTTGCACCTAAGACTGTATGATTAAACAGCTAACATCTGACCAACCTTTAAGAAGCTTTGATTGGAACTGACAGTTTTGCATCTGTGATGAAACAAACAGCACGACAAAGCTGCTCCATGTCCCAAAAGCAGCAATGCCTTTTCACAGTGTCTTTACCAGAAAGAGCCTGATAATGATTTAATTCCAGACTACTCACTCAGTCTGATGCAGGAGTTCTCAAGTGTTTCCACAGATTCTGGGAGTCTACCCAGAGAAAGCTCCTTGCAAGGTAATTGTCCATCAATACATCTGCAGGTTTGCATTTGTCACTTTATTTTCAGTCCCCAAAATAGTTAGGTGAGCTGCCAGAAGTTGAATCCTCACAAAATAAATCAAAAAAAGAGAATCAATCATGCTGGGCAGAAGAAAGCTCTTACACAACCAACCTGGAGAAGGGAAATAGGCTGTTCGGTCTTGCTCAACTCCTTTGCCAAACTATTTCACTGGCCCTTACATTCTCCAAGGCCAAACCTTCAAACAACAACCTCATCCCCTTCTGATGCACAAGGCACACCCAAGACATTTTCAGGAGGGGTGGAAAGCAGTAAAAGAAGATTTCTGTGATTTGCAGTCAGGTTCTGCTGGGAAGATGACATATTTCTAAGAGGCTACAATGCACACACGCATCTGCACCTCCGATACAATCACATAATCACCATTCAGATCTAAACAGCTATTTTTCCATGCAGATTTTTATTACCTTGTCTTCCTGGAATAATTAACCACTTTCAGATTTTTTATTAACAAAGGAGAAGACTTAATTTTCACCTGACTCTTCAATTACAGCCCTGAATAATTCCCATTTTCCTCGCAGACTGCTGAGCTGCTGTGCCTTTTGCACTGGTAGGTTTTGTTCACAGCAGAGCCTCTGGGCAGAGCACAAGCCTACAATAATCTCATTTAGTGATCCACCTGCATCGCTCACCAGGACTTTCCACAGGCTCGGGCTTCATTTGGAGAGAGGAAGGCAGCAGTGCTCCACAGAAAGCCAACTCCTGGTGGAGCTTTGTGTCCCAGCCCAGCTGCTGGGATGCTCCATGGGGAGGCAGGCAGCATTCCCAAAACCTGGCAGGAAGGGGGACAGCACAGGAGCCCCAGGTGCCAGGTCACAGGTGTTTCCACTTGGCTGCTCCTCTCCTGCACGCACCTGCAGGGCCCTGAAAGCACCAGATCTCACCCACTGAGCTCTGCCCATTTCCTCTGCCCCCCAAATCCCATCCTCCCATCCCTGCTGCCCCAGGCAGCTGCCCATGCCTGTCAGGTATATTCTGCTCCTAGGAGGGACTTGGAGAAAGCATTTAAGTGTCTGGCAAGCATTTTCTTCAATGAAGACATGCTAAGAGCTAGGCAATCGTATTTTTAACCATGCCGCCTGCCAGAAGAGCGCACAAACTTCCAATAGCAAAGAAATGAGGTCATTTTGGTCACCTGCCAAAATCAGCACATTTCCTCTTTTGGTTCTGGATGCTGCACTTCCACACTCCAGAGCGTGTGACAAGTCGTGAGCGGGAGGTGTAGCCTCTCAGGAGCAAAAAAGAGAAGTAAATTGGTGGGTGTTAGTTTTTTTTCTTTAAAAAAAACCCAAACAAAAACCAAAATAAATGAATAAATTTTTAAAAATAAAAATCTCTTTAAAAAAAAAAAAAGAAAAAAAGAGGGGGAAAAAAAATCATGAAGTGTCCTGATGTCACGTGCCCTCCTCCTGAAGATCTATTTAATTGGAGTCTGGTATAACCTTCCTAAGAAGATGCCAATACCTTGTCCTGATGTTACAGCAGTGTAAAGCCTCATCCTGTTAAGGAATTCAAAGGGCTTACAGCAGGGATGCAGCTCTTGGTTAGAAGGCTGGACTGGAATTTAGCAGATCAGGATTAAACCCTCATTTTGCCACAAGTTCCTGTGGGGCTTTGAGCAAGACTCCTAAATTCCCTTGCCTGAGACCCTATCTTGATCCTGGTCTTGGGTCTTTAAAAACTAAGTTTTCCCGAGTTGGGAATATCTCTTGGCAGCAGAGCAGAGTCCAGAACAGTGGATTTTGGATGCTCATTTGGGCCTCTTAATGCCAATGCAGCACAAACCAAAATGACAGCAGTAGTAGTAATAATAATAGTAATTATTATTATTATTATTATTATTTCTTGGTCTTTATTTTCAAGTTAATGTCTGCCAAAAATGTTAGACAAGTTTCTCATTGTGGCAACTACTGTATTTATGGGCATAATTTACAAGCAGCTCATCTGAATAATCTGAATTTTTATTAAGATTCTTTTCTCATTTTCCATTGAGAAGCCTTCTTAGATACTGACTCACTTTCAGCCTTGCAGGGAAAAGTGCCAAGCATTTGTTTTTCTTCTGTCTGCAGTAGTCATTTGACTCCTGCCTTAAAACTCAGCAAAGCTGAAAGTGAATAGGAACAATCTTAATTTAATTATTAAATATATTTCAAGCTTCACTGTGATTTTAAAAAGCACTTTCATGTGGGCTAGTGGAAATGGGCCAGGGAAATCTAAAAGAACTGTGTGTAATCCTCTGTCCCCACCCCTCCTTTCTTCCAGCCTCTCTCAAAAGGAGGCGAGGTGAACCCAAACCTAGCGGAGCCAGGGTGAGACAGTTTCACTTTAGGTTTGCTTGGCGAAAAGTTGCCAGGGCATCCTGCCAAGCCTGCCACTTTTGAGATAAATATGACTTTCTTTCAGGGCAGTTTTATGAGGGGCACAGCAAGAGGCTCATGTACTCTGGCAATTCACTTGCAGATTTAGCCACACAGCAGCTGCCGCTGCTCCTTTATAAACAACAGCTCGCTCTGAAGTTCCCCTAAGAAGTTGACAAAAGGGACAGTGTATTTATCTGACGTCTGTTACAGTGCTGGGCAGACACACAGATGGCCTTTGACTCTCACCTTCTGCATCACACCCAGCCAAGCCCCGTCCCACAGAAAGGGCCAGGCTTTCAGTTTGCCCGCTCCTTCCCTGATGATGCTCCCTCCATCTCTCTGACAATCAGAGCCAGCTTACTTTCCTTGGGAGGGTCAGATGGGCAGATGAACTACAGTGAAGAGAGGAAACGTGTTAACTGTGAAAACATTCTCCTAAGCTCCCACAGGAAAAGGATGTAGCTAACAATAAAAAAGAACCCTGCGTTTCTCTGCCAAACTTCATCAGATGAGATTTTGCATTTCCAAAGCTTACACCCATGCCCCTCCAATTCCAGTGCTGCTACATCCACAGCAGGCACATTCCAAAGCACCCTTCCTACACTGCCCACAGCCAGTTCTGGAGGTTTCCTTTGGAGGTCAGCATCAGGCACAGGGATCACCACAGGATACTCCCACGGAGCAGCAGGAGTGTAACTCCCCCCAGAGTGCTGGGGGCTCCAGCACTGCCTGACCAGTGGTGCCGTGGCTGATCCCTCTGGGAACACCTCCAGGAGCCACAGGGGCTGCTTGAAGCAAGCTCCCCAGCCCTGTGCTGGCAGCCTGGCCTCGTGCTGGGCACCCACACCCTTTGCTTGCAATTGGAAGGGTAATTGCTGAAAGTTTGTCCTTGCTGCTCTGGAGTCCCCTGTGCACTTCCCCAGATCTGCACAGCTGGACCAGCCAAGCCAAGGGGCTGATAGAAGAATGGCCTGGGCATGGCTGTGAACAGCTTGCCTTTCCCTGGCTCAGTGACCACATCAGTCCCACTGCAAAGCTCCAGCTGTCCTGTCCTGGCCAAGTTTCATGGCTTTTTGTACCTTTTCAGAGAGCTTCCAGAAGGAGCTTGTTGACAGCCCATCCCAGGTCCAAGCACTGCTCCAGGAACACAGCAGCCAGCACAGACCCACTGACCCCGCTGTGGCTCCCCAGCCCCGCCTGGGTGGCTGATTTTGCTGCTCCTCACCCTCCTACTCACCTGGGGACAAGTCTGCCAGGCAGGCAGCACAGGTGGGCTCTGCTGCACCCAGGCTGCTGCACACACTGGTGCAAGCTGCCCTTGGTTCACAGTCAGTGTCTGAGCAGTGGAGTGAATTCCCAGGTCAACACCTGTGCTGAGTTCTGCCAGATTAGAACAGGAGAGGGGAGAAAGAAAAAGAGAAAGAGAAAAAGAGAAAAAGAGAAAGAGAAAGAGAAAGAGAAAGAGAAAGAGAAAGAGAAAGAGAANAGAGAAAGAGAAAGAGAAAAAGAGAGAGAAAGAGAGAGAAAGAGAGAGAAAGAGAGAGAAAGAGAGAGAAAGAAGCTGGGGTGGGTCCCTCAGAAGGGATCCAGGGCTCTGTAAGTTGCCTTCTTCTCATGGATCTGGAATCATGCATATGATGAAAGCAGTCTATTAACAGGTCATCATCAAACAGTCTCTGAGATTTTTATGTCCTAAATTACGTATATGACTGTTTGGTGGCTTAATGTAGTGGGAAATCTAGATCACTGTTGTTACACCTCTAACTAAGGATTTTTAAATAACTATTTTAATTAAAAATGGAAAGGAAAAAAAGACAAGTTCTCAGAAAAGAAAAAAACAGCTTCAAAACAGCTCTGGTCATTCTTTGAGGAGCCTTAAATATGAACTTGATGTATCTTCTGGTCCTGGGACACACCAGTGTCAGCATGTTATTTCTGCAGGGGCTGAGACCTCTGAAGATATTTCTGCACTTAAAAATGGTTCTTCACATACATTTCCATAATAAAGCACTTTATAACTGTCACCTAATTATTGCTTAGAGCATTAAGTAACAAGGTATTATTACTCCAAGCTCACAGAAGGGAACAAACCATGGAATCCAAAAGACTTATTCTGCTTTTGCGTAGGCTTTCTCATATTAATTAATTATGAGACTTAATTACACTCAATCTCACCACTCCAAGCCAATTATAGAAAATTGGGTAAAGTAAAGAAGCAGGGAAATCTGTCGTGGAGACAATCACTTACACTGACAACACTTCCCACACAGGTATGTCAAACGACTTTGCAAAAGTCAGCTTGCCCCCTCGAAGCCACAGGATGGATTTTTCTGATTTTTCCCTACTGTCCTACACCAGTTATCCGAGCCATGATCACTTCTCCCAGCTTCCTCCCTCAACTCTGCCCCAGAAACAAAATGAAAACCTCTGCTCCCTTACTTGTGCCTTAATCACATGATCACCCTTCCTTCACAGAAGCAGTAAAAAAAAAATAAATCACCAAGCATGTTAAAATCCCCAGATTAGAAGAGCTCTAATCCAATGATTTTAAGGGTTGGTCAAAACTGGTATATGAAATTAGACAGACAGACAGACAGATAGATAGATTTATAGATAGATTTATAGATATATAGGCAGAGAGATAGATGCTGCAAACTATTTATAGCTTTCTGTTTATTTTGAATCTACAGCAGTTTTATTCATTGAATTTTTTCCCTCAAGGGGAATGGTAAATCCTCTAAAGCATCACTTTAGAAGTTTTTCTTACATCGAAGTGTCTGTGAACATCCTCTGCTGAAACACTAATTCAGTATTTCCCACAGCACTCAGCCACAGGGACTGACACCACATTTCAATGCCTGCAACAGGAGCAGCATTCCACAGGGAGCCATTCTCCAATTTCCCAGCCATGGCTCTTACAAAGATAGACTAAGCCAAGGCAAACTGGCCTTTTTATATTGGTATCACCCATAAAATGTGTACATTTAAAATCAGAGAAACAAGAGCAATTCTCTTCTGCAGTTTGTCTAAGGAGCTCAAGTAAGTCTACTTTGTTAAAACTGGGGAGAGATATTGAACAGACTGGATTTTTCTCTGGTTTTTTTTACTCTGTTTGCCAGTGAGTAAAGTCTTCTGCAAAACACTTTTTGAATAAAGGTGCAAATGCAAGCGGAGGAGACTCCATGCATTTATGACTTGGACTTCTCTGGAGCCAAGATTTCACCCAGTGAAATCACAGTTGTGACATTTTGAGCTCAGCCTGGCCTGTGCCAGCAGAACGTTCAGTCTGTGCTCGTGGCAATTACGCCTTGTTTGCATCACACCACGACACGCGTGCTATGAGAGTTTCACACCCACAAGGTGCCACAGCTTATTTCAAATGCTCTCCAAGTTCTGGAGTTCCAAGTGAGCCTCGTGGCAAGGCAGCAGGATTCAGTACAATGGGATCTGGTCACAGGACTGTGTTGTACAAACAGGCAAAAGAAACATTTTGACTGTTCCTTGTCGTTTTTCTAAATATTCTAAAGTAAAACAGAAAATACTTTGCCGAGCCCGAAAAACCAAAGGATTTGCAAATGCAGTCAAGTTGGGCAGTTTTCAAATCCACATTCTTCCTTACCCAGCAAAGCTTTCCCCCTTCTTTGCCCAGTGATATTTCCTCCAGGCCAGCCAAGGGCAGCCTCAGTGTAAAACACTCAGAGACAACCTGGGCACCCAGAAGACTGAGATGTTCAAATCCTAATGACAGCTTCACCCTCTCCCAGGTAAACTACTACATCTCCTAAGGCCCACCCAGGCACACAGGGTGGGGACCAGGATGTCTCTCTGGCCAGCCTTCAAAGGCACACAGCTCTCTCCCTGAATATACTGATAACTAGAAACTTTCATGGCTGAGACTGGCTTACCATGCACCAAAAATTCTGCAATCCTTTCAGTGCACAGTCCTCTTAACTTGGCTCCCATCTTCCAAGCTTCAGAACAGACACTTCCCTCGAATATGCAAGATGCAAATGGAATTGTTAAAACTAATATCAGCAGAAATTCTGTGTTAATGAGAATCATGTTTCTTCCATGCTTTTAATACTAACCCCTGAGCTTAATTATTATATTTAACGTCTAGGGCAGCAACACTTCCTACTCAGCACCTGTCATGGGTCCAGCAATTAATTGCATACCAGTGATCTTCACAGAACACCATGGAAATTTTATTACTGTACAACTCAATTGCAGTCGTACAACACCGCCCCAGAACTATGTCTTATTACTGAAAAATCATGTGCTTACAAAAGGGATAGTTGAGCCAACTGAACTATTTCTAATTTGAGAGAATAGAAAAACATTTCACAAGGTTTGCAACATACATACATACACAAAAAAAAATAAGTATTTGCAGCCTTAATACAAGACAAATGTTACCGAGATTCACGTTATAGACAAAAGCGAAATGGAAAATATTCCCCGAAGTCATAATGGCAGGGTTATGCAGTATGCTATTTAAAAGCTATTCACCAAGGTCTTCTTCCTGTTAGCCAGAACTCTATGGTAGAAATTCAATTGAAGAAAGTCAATTAATGGGAATTGTGGTTCCAGAGCAGAGGGACTGGATGTAAGATGGAGCAGCAGAAGGCAAGGAGTGCACTTGCACACCCAGCTCACTGCTAGGCCAGGGTTGCCCCTTGCAGTTACCTCTCTGCCAGCCTGCTGCTCTGAGGGGGCTGCATCCTGCTCATGCCTTGCTGCTGTGGCTCAGCCCCAGCTGACAAACCCAAAACACAGCAAGCACGAGAAAGAAAATTAACTCCATGCCAGCCGAGAGCAGCACATCTGCCTGACTCTCCTCTAGGAAAATGCTGCAACTCAGCACATTTCTTCTAAGTTCAAGAGTTTCCTTGCTCCCTTCCAAACCAAAGGGCTCACAACATAAATAATTGTTGCGTGGCCACTCTAATTTCAAGCTGGCATGCTAATGGAAGCCAGGGCAAGAAGACTTTCTGCCTGGTTTCTAGGGCTGTGTCCGGGATGAAATAACTCGTCACGCCCAGAATTCCCATGCCAGCTTCCAAGTTCCCAGGCTGGAGTGACCCAGCAGGACACAGCCCCAACCCTCCACAGCCACACATCTGCACCTGCTGCAGCCTCAGGGAGGGGAAGGGATGGTGCAGGAGGTGTCTCAGTGTTGGAGGCACATGTGCAGGAGCTGCTGTTTTCACAGCTGGCACCGTCCTTGTGCGCTTCCAAGGCGTTATCCGAATTTCCTGCTGGAGTGACTGGCAGGCAGCAGGCTGGCAGCACACCCACGTGCTGCATGGTGAGGCAAAGCAGCCATCCCCTAAAGCCCAGACCCAAGAAGTAACCCAGAGGTAACCCTGGGGCAAATTGGAGGTCACTGCCAAGACCTCGTGCAGTATTTCACTGGAAGTGTGATATCTTACTGAATTTGCATCTCCCAAACACCCTGTTTGATTTTCCACATGCAATGAAAAATGCTTCCTGCCACAACAAATTCCTCACACCTCAGGCAATGCATTGAATTTCACCAAAATGCAGTTACAGCTGGGTTTGCCACGCCAATCCAGATTCACGTCTTTTTATGGTTAAAGGATTTGTAATCTCTAATATCAGAAGAAATTCCCCCCCAAAAAAATTGGTTTTTCGATTCAAGATTTGTAACCTCTACTGCCAATGACAGTAAGACTACCTAGCAAACAAAGCTCATCAACAATGCTTTGCTTTGAAGAATCAAAGGATTTGCAGGAGCACGTGGAGTGGATGGTATCTGCAAGGCAATTCAGGGCTCTGTGATGGTTGAGATTTTGTTGTGAGGGGTTTTGGTTTTTTTCCTAAGAAGTTCATTAAAATTTTTCAGTTGATACAATAGATTCTTCCATCTCTTCAATACAGCAGAGGAAATGAAGTGAAACTAGCTTCATTGTAATGGAAAAGTGATCTCACAATTTAATTCACTTTGCTCCCTCATCACAGATGCTCAGAGGGCACAAGCCAGGGAAGGAAGGTGTAAAGCCACGCTGCAACGCATCACCCTCAATTAAAAATCTCCTTTCCTGAAGCAGCCTGGGTTGCAAACCAGAATGGAGCACACATGGTATTGAGATTATTTGCTGTGGGCAAGGCTCTGATTTAGAGGCCACAACCCTGCTCTGTTTGAAACTAAATCCAAAATTCCCATTGATTTTGCTGACACCCTGGCTTAAGATACTCTTGAGGCCGGATCACGGAGCATGTTAATACACAGAGGGATGCCTGCAATGCAAAAAAGAAGTTACAAAATGAATTCCAAGATGACAGACAAGGCTCCCCTCTCTGGCAGCCAGGAGAGCTTTTATTGCTACCTCTTCAACACTTTCACTTCTGCCACAAGCGCCCTCTGCCCACCTGGCCCCTCCAGCTGTCCAAAGAGTCTCCTCCAGACAGCACTGCTGAGCAGGCAGAGCCTGTTCTTTTGGTCATCTTGTTTCCAGCAGTTTAGGAAATCATTTTTCCTGTTGCGGATATTTTTAAGAAAGGTAAGGGAGAGGTTTCAGAGAAAATAAATAGAAGTCCCCAAGATCAGAATAGATCAGAAACTTGACAATACTTAACGTGTCATTGTGACCATGAATATGTACAGAAACACACACACACACACACAATTAAAGTCAAGTATTTTGGAGGAGGCTTAAAAAAATAAAATATGTTCATCAGGAAGGGTCTGCTTAATGTAGGATTGAAGCAAGGCGCTTCCATTTGCATAGATCACTTACAGCAGCAGCAATTCATTAAATTCTCCCATAAAATCGTGCTATATTTTGTCTAAAGCAACACATTCCTTGCAGATCACAGTGCCCTTCTCATGCTGTTAATAAGATAATCTGTTACATGAGGCTTACAAATCCATTTAAATTGATTTTAATTAATGAATCAATCACTAGCCACTGATGACTTGGTCTACAGACAGCAAGCAATCCAAAGCCCCAGGCTTCTAATCCAAAACCAAAATCCACATTAGAGCAACAGGACATCTCCCTGATCAATAGCAACACAAAGATGTTCAGTTCATACACACTAGAAGTGCACAGACTTGATCAAAATGTATCTCCAGATCTTATGCATTACAATTCCCAAATTCAGGACTGCTCAACTAGAAAAGCAATATTAAATCATTTACATTTCTTTGCAAGGGGAAAAAATTAAACCAAGCACAACTATAACCTGTTTCTAAACTTGAGATGCTTATTCCACTTGAAGGTTTTTCCCTTTGTTCTCAAACAATCTGTTGTCTAACATTAATTACTAGAAAATTGCCCTTCTAATAATCACAAACAGGAACAATGCTTTTTTTACATTTGCTTTGATGCCTCTGCTGCTCTCCACTGCTCGCGTGCTTCCAGTTTCCCTTAAACAGAAAACAGGAAAGAAGTGAGATTTCTGCCCCGAAAGCAGCCAGCAGAAGTGGCGGGAAGAACATCCTTGTTATTGTAGTAAGTTAATTATTATAATTATTGTTATTACAAGGAGTTAATCACAGTGCAGCCAGTTACATCCACGCAGGGCCGGGTGATGCCCAGCACTGCCATCCCTGCAGCCTCAGCATCTGGCACAGGGGACACACCTGAGGGAGGCTTCTCACGCTGTGTGCACACAGCTGGGGCTCCAGCACAGCACCTGTGACTCCAGCACCACTGCAACCAGCCCAGAGAGAGGCAGGAATGCTGCACGGCCCCAGGAGCCTCCTGCAAGCAGCTCCCAGAGGGAGGGATGCTCCTGGGACGTGGCTGAGAAGGAGGGGTGGGCCAGGCCAGCTGGCCCTGAGCAGAGCTGAGGCACCCTGCTCCCACCACGCTCTGCTCTGCACAGCCCCGTGGAGATCACTCTCAACCTCCCAGAGAAGCTGCTGCTGGGAATGGCAACCATGGGGCAGCCACACTGGTTCTGATTTCCTTCAACGCCCTCTGCACCTTTATGGCCCACCAGCATCCCTTTAAATATCCTCAGAGAAATCCTGATCCCTCAGATTCAACAAAGCAGCTTGCTTGGTTGCTTCGCTGTCATTCCAAAAGTCCCAGCTCTGCTGTTTAAAAGAGGAGCCTTGTATTTGCTTTTAACCAATACTGCACTTACAGTTTAACTAACTCTCTCAAAAGTAGACTTTCTTTCCCTTAATGCAGCATCTGCTAATCTGTTGATCTCAATACTCTCATTCTTCCTGGTTTGTTAAAAACAAATGATGTTTTGGAGGGAAGAATAAAAAGAATAATTAAAGACGGTGGGTTTGGCCTTTATGTGCTGCTAATTAATTAAATTAATAAGTACAAGACACCAAACTATCTTTCATAATATTTAAGAAAAGCATAAAGGGTTGAACACTTTCCAGGTGTAAACACATTAAGATCAACGTTGTACTAAGGCTGAATCTGGCCCCATTAGCTCCAGAAGGTAAACAGTTCATCCCCTTGCACAGATGTCAGAGCATACAGGCACTCCAGGTTTAAAGGACAGCTTCTGCAGCCAACAATGCTCCACTGACACAGAGACAATCAATGTGTCCTTGATTATGAGGAGGCAAACAGTTTTCACCGAAGGAGAAAAAAAAAAAACCAAAAAAAAACCCCCAAACAAACCAAAAAGAAAGACTGAGAAACAAATCATGTGTTCTTATTTTTTAAGTTCCAAGTTTGGGTTGGGTTTTTTTCAAGCCCTTTTGGAGCGCTGAAACAGAACAAAAATAGCTTGTTGCACAAGCATAAAACAAAGTAACTACTAAATAAACATTTTAAATTTACTCCTATGTGCTCAGTTCCCACTCCCGTTAGTCTTCGGGAGCTGGACCATCTCACAGAAATATCTTCCTGTTTTCTGGAAAACTGATTAGATGGGCTTTGTCCAAAAACTGTGCCATAATGTGCTCCCTTTATTTCACATGCTGAATATGGCTGCTGGAAAATGTACTGCAGCACAGAAGGCCGTATATGCCAATGCATCCTGACATTCAAATCAAGACCACAAATTATAAACAGTTTCAGCAAATTCACTCGAGTGCCTTTGTTCCTCAGACATACATCTTCCTATTGCTTACAAAAGCAGCATATACTAACCACGAACGCTGCTATAGCCAGTACTGGGAAAGGAAGTTATTGAAGCCTGGATTTCCTGCTTTCAGCCCAAGCCAAGAACTGTGAGGCTTGTAGTGGTTTCAGGAACTGACTCATCTAATGATTCATGGATAAGATACTGGTTTTAATATATTTCTGATCATAAGACTCAAACTTCAAAAACAGCGATGCTTAGTTTTTGTTTTAAACTAAAAAAAAAAATGAAAAGTACATAAATCAAGCAAACAAATATTGCCATGGGACAAACGGGCTAATAATTGTTAATGTGTTTTACAGTGAATTCTATTAAAAAAAAAAAAAAGGTGTGTTAAACATCCTGGAAATTCATTTCAAGAGAAATAAAAATCCACTGTCAAAAACTTGAGTACTTTCACTGCAGTCCTGACAGAGCTGAAAGAGCACCTGGGAATATCAATGCATTTTTAGAGATACCCTTAGGTCCAGGTATGACTGCTACACCCTAACAAACCGCTGTGAATGCACCTGGTTTCCCCAGCAGTGGACTTGAGAAAGCACCATCAAAAGCTGGCTGGCAACGAGCACTTGGGGAAGTTTTGTTCCAGGAGTGACTGAAACTGCCGAGGTCAATGGTAAAGCAATGACTAACGCTGGATTTTAAGTGCTCTCACACACACACACCCCTGCATTTTGTGCTAATTCAGAATTCAAACCCAGCCGTTTTCATGCATTGAGTTCTTCCAGGGGAAAGCTCTCCTTCCAGAGCATCCAAACCCTTTTTGCCCGCAACACAAATCTATCTCATCAGTATGCTGTAACTCGAACTGCCAGGCTCTTGCACCTAAAAAATAGCTGGTGATGGAAGCTGAATTCTGCCAGGCTCATGTATGGAAAAGTACTGGTTTACTTTTTAATTTCTGAACTGCGAGCTGCAGCCGCTGGGTGCAGCATGGTGGGGACGGAGTGGGACGTTAGCATTTCTGTATTTCACCCTGCACACAACTGGAGCAAGGGCAGAAAAACCCACCAACAACAAAAAAAAAAAGAAAACAAAATGCATCTTTCTTAGAGGAAAAGAGAAAAGAAAAGCAAAGAAAAAACCAGCAGTTAAAACACTTGACAAGAAAAGGCCAAAGTGCGCTCCATGGCTGGCAGTCATTTTATGGCTCTAGTCCTACAGCAGATTTACTTAGATGACGTCAGTGGCTCCAATCCAGCTTTTCTTTGGTAGCATTTACCACTTGCCTCTTGAAGCCTCCACTATGCTACAGAGCAGTAGACCATAATCAAAATTCCCTTTGTGAAATAGAGTTTACCTCAGGGCACAGAGGCATTGCGAGCTGAATTGCAGGCTCTTCACCCTGCACTGCATGCCCAGAAATAAATAACCTACAATACTGTACTCTCCTTAATACAGAAGAACCATTAAAAGCAGCCTGCTACCTCAAAAAGGGTTCTTTAATTTGTTTCCAAAATCTCAGAAGCCAGAATATTAGTTAATTTTCCAAGCAACCAAGAACTATCATAATTCTACTACCCTTTGGATTTCTTCATATTGTTTTTAGAGATTCTGGAGGATAAAGTTATTTATGGGTCACTGTTTCACCAGCAAAAATTATTACTAATGCTAGAGGCTAAAGTGAATCTGCATAGGAAGCTGAATATTTAAAACTGCCTTCCAAATGTGCCCCTTCAACTGCTTATCTACAGCTGCTCAGTAAGCATATAGTAAATATGCCAAGAAGCAGAGCAAGAAATTACTCTGCATAAGTAATTGTCAATTTAGTGAGCAAAACACACATTATTTGGAGCTGTGCATTTCCTATCACAGAGCAGTGGCTGAAACCAATGGAACACCAGCAAAGCCAAGTCGAGGAGATACCAGACAAACTAAAACTTCACAGGCTCTGAAAGTTTAATCAAAATAACCCCCACAAGCCTACGAAAAATGTGTCTTGTGGTACCAAATAAACACAGGTTTGTTATGTTTTAACGGAGCCACTCTCATTATGGGTGGTAACTAGACACATCAGTGAGCTGAGAATTGCCTCTCACACTTAAGCACTTAGAAATAACTCACAGGGAAGATGCAGGCATGCTGCAGAGAGCTGAAAGCCTCAATACTCCTCCCTTCCCAGGCTCCTGCCTTACCTTGCCCCTGTCACACCAGGATGAGAGGTCACAGGTAAACACTACTGTCACCAAACTGCACCTAAACTCCAAATCTGAACATAAAACAGATTTAAAATTTGGGGGCAACCCCCAAACCAGCTCGAAGGGGACAGTCACACACATTTCATGTCCCTGCAGAGAAACCAGAAGCCCTCTAGCAGCCTCAGATGCCAGGCCAAGGGCGGGAAGCCTCTCTCATTTTCTGCAGGTGCCAACATCAGCCGAAGCAGAGCAGCAAGGTGGGAGCATCACCTCTCACCTCCCCACCCACCCAGCTGGCCCCGGGTGCTTTGTCAGCAGCTCCTGCCTTTTCCCAGGCAGTCCATCTGGGGGGACTTCAGTGAAATGGTGACGAACCAAATGAAATGCCCACTGCTCAAATTGTTCACATTTCTCTGCTTCAAACGGACAGGAGAAAAATTTGCTAAAAAAAAAAAAGTAGCGCCAGCAAACAGATTCAGAAGATGACTGTGAATTTCTCTGAGAGAGAATCCAAGTCCTTTCCTTGGCCATCATGGATGTGGAAAGGCATGGCAAGCACAAGCGGCCCTTTCTTCTCAACACGCGGGGCTGGGAGCAGCAGGGAAGGGACCCCACGGTGCCCCCAGCCCCTGAGCAGCAGAGGGGACACGGGGCAAGCAGGACCCGGCCCGAGGCACTGCCAAAGCAGGGAAACCAAACAAAGCACGGGGATCCAAAGGCAGCAGAGGCGCTGCCCCGGGAGCAGCGAGGGTGCGCGCTCCCAAGGAAAGGACAGCCAGGGACAGCCCGGGACAGCCAGGGACAGCCCGGGACAGCCAGCCAGGGACAGCCCGGGACAGCCCGGGACAGCCAGGGACAGCGGGCAAGGAGCAGCCAGAGCGGCAGCAGCGAGGGGCTGCAAGGGCAGGGAGCAGCCCTGGCACAGGCAGCCCTAGGGACACGGCAGGCACTCCCCGGAACACCGCGGGTATGGCTGGAGGCTTCTCCTGCAGCCAAATAATCACCCGCAAAAAAGGCAGGGGCTAGGGGGAAGAGGAAGGAACTTCCACTGACACTTCCAGTCTTCTCCAAAGCTTTCAGTTGGTGGTGGAAAAAGCAGGGGGGGAAAAAAAAATCTTCAGAGACCAGCTGCCAGCAGATATAGGGACGTGGCCGTTTTTAAAGGTAATTTTTTTTGAAAGAATGAAGGTAAAACCAGAGATGTGGAAAATGAAACTGTTTACAGAGTTTTGCTTTTTTTATTTTAAACTGTAAAGCAGCTTTAGGATCAAAAAAACCCAAATTATGCACTGATATTGGTGATGGATTAAGTGTGAATAAAATTTCCTTTCTCCCATTAATTGTTGTCCCAGATCACCATATTTTTTTTTAAATTGAGATGCACATAACAGAAGCTTAAATCCTCTAAACCTCGGCGAATTTACCTTTTTTCTTCCAAAGTCAGTCTTGACATTTTCTCCCCTCAAAACCAAAATGTCATTCCTGAATTATAATCTCCCAACAGAAAGACAACCACGTAAAAAGGAAAAAAAAAAAAACCCAACAAAAACCACCAAACAAATCATGCCAGCTAATTCCAAAAATAAGCTCCACTGCCCACAGCACCATGAGGTGAATGAATGGTGAGAGATTCCACCAAGGGAATAATTGTGATGTCTATAACGTTAAGGAATAATTTGGCACCAGAAGTACCCAGGGCCGTACTGGTTGGCGATTCAAACACGAAGCATATCAAAACACTACTGATAAGCTAAATTAACAGATAGCTTATCTGAAGCATATACTGGCCATATGGTGCCACAACTTCTGTTGCCTGTTGCTGGCATAACAATAGGCTACTGCAGCCTTAGACTGGAAGCACTATTTGACAAACTGTCAACAGCGTTTTTATATTTTTTTTTTCAGCGGAGCTCTAGGGCAATGGCACACTCGCCTATTTGCATTTTTTTTTTTTTTAAACAGGTGAACAAAGAGTAAACCAGATGTCGACTTTAGAAATCGAGCTGTCTGGATCAGGAGATTTAACAGAGGCAGGCATACTGCTACAGCTCAAATCTAGACAATGAGCTTTTCTAAAAACACTCTGGCCTAGGGGAGTGGCTATTTAAAACACTTGGCTTCTTTTATTTCAGCACTATGGAAGTGAATTCTACTCTTAAGTGCCAGCTCAAATGAAGTCATTTTGTTTCACTGGGGCTTTCTTTGCATTTCAGAAATGTAGCATGTACTGTAGTAACGGAAAAGACCAAAAAAATGGGGGGAGTGTGTGATGTGGAAACCAGCAATTTGATCACATACAAAAAAAAATCTTTGAAAGGACGATTCAAATGCAAGTTACATGAAATTTACTTTTCCCTCTTAGGAAAAAAAAAAAACAACTAAACAAACCAACACAACCAAAACAAAACTAACAACAAAAACAACCCAAGCCACTTCTGAGTGCTTTACAAAGACCTGATATTTATAACACCCTCAAGCTCCACAGGCAAACAAAACTGACCAGTAAGGACCACTCGCAAGGGGACTTGAATATGTTACAGAAACACATTAATACCAAAAGTACCATGAAAGTTGTCTCCCTGTTTCATTTTAAAAAGTCAATCTTACTATTTGAGGAGAAAAAAAAAAATCTTTTCATAACGACACAGCAATCTACTCGATCATTTTGAAATGTGACAAAATAAAAACTACCGTCAATCAATATATAGTAGGTCTGTCTATGATATCCAGTTATGAAAATGTGCTTTTAGCTGTGTTCTGTAGGAGTGTGAAAGACATAATGAGAAAAATAGATAACTTTCTGTTCTAATAATCTGTTCTGCTTTGATAGGCAGTTATGGGAACATATTTATTTTTTGACTTATACCCAGCTAAGTATGTAGCATTTTTAGATTATCTTTTCAAATTGTTCTTGAACATTCTCAGTGCAAAAAAAAAAAGAACCAACCTCCTTTCATGTTAAGTTGAGATTGCACTTGAACTCTTTCCAAAAGCCAGAGCTGTACTGAATTATGATAATTAGAAAGCTGTGCGCATAAAAGGCAGCACAGTTGATGCATTTAAAAAAGTTCATGCCAGAGAATATAAGTTCAATATGTTCTCACATAATTAACATTTCCCATCATTAGCAGCAGTTTTCAGTTCATGTATCTGTAAAAACAACAGCACTCGTCATTGTTTTAGATTCCCAGTCAATAGCACTTTAATAGTTTTACACATAATCCCAAACTTTCCTTCCCTTCCCCCTCCCCGCACATGGAGATTTCACATTCTACCTCCTGACCCGCTAGCAAATCAACTCGGATGTGTGCTCGTGTGCTCCTGCTGCCACACAGCCCGCCCCTGAGCCCAGAGTTTGGGGAAACCCTAAGGGGAGCTGGGAACGCGGGCAGGCAGCCCCAAAGGTCCGGCAGGACGCGGGGCTACAGCCGCCCTGCTCCCGCAAACAGCGAGCAGGAGACAAAGGGCAAAAAGTTGTAGGTGATACCTCGGACTGGACAGGAGCCAAAGTAAAGCAGGCTGCCTCTGACAGGGCAGGCACAGGCTGGAGGGACCAGGAAATGGGGCCACAGCCCTGAGCCAAGCGGGCAAGCAACAGCAAACCCTTCACGCACCCCGCGGGCTCCCATCGCGCCCCGGCCGAGCGCGCAAATCCGCCCAGCCAGGGAGGGCACGCAGCACAGGATGGGCAGCTCTTTGGGACTCCCTGGGAACAGTAACTCCAGTCAGTGTCAGGAGCCCGATTCTCACCTCAATCCCCATGCTTGGAAATGAATAGAATTCTGGTGGAACATTAATAACCTGATCCAGTATAAAAGTTGCTCAACACAGAGAGAGATTTTGGCTTCACCAACAAGAAGATGAAACTCACAGAGATTGCAGTGGGATCAAGACTTCACAGAAAAATGAGAGGTTTGTTGCATTAAATCAGAAAACACTTAGCTGAATTTTATGTGATAGATATGAGGAGAGGATTTGAAGTTGCTGCCTCGAAGGACTTAAGTCTGCAACTTTTCACTCTCTTCTGTTTTGGAAATGAGCAATCAGTAAAACCAAACGGACAAAATTATTCCAGGAAATATTATCCCATCCTTGTTTCACTTGCAAAAGTCAAAAGGAGTTTTGTCCAAGAACAGAGAACAAGATATGGCCATAAAGTGGGAATTTATAACCGAGATTTTTCTTCTAAAACTGTGTCTTCAGCACAGCTTAGAGTCAGTTGGCTTTACAATTAATAACACCATTAATCTGTTCATATATCACAGGATGCAATTTAAATTACACAGCACTTGCACAGACTGCCACGAACCCTCTAACAGCCCTTGCTTGCAGTGGGATGATTTACCTCTTGAAAGCTCTAAAATTTTGTTGGTATTCAAATAATTTTTGAACAGCAAGGGACCACAGTTCAGGAATATAAAACATCCTGGCCCACAGCAAAGCGCAACACGGCGACACAGCAGCAACCAAACCTCACATCCGAGATGATCTCCCTCATGGAAAGGTAGGACCCTCAACGAGCTGGGGACTTCAAAATCATTTTTAATGGGCCAATTTGCACCCTCGTTACCATCAATGCAATCCAGCAACAGGCAGTATGATGCTGGTGGAATTAACCTGAATTCAGACCAGATTTCTATAAAGTCAGCCCTCAGCTCATATTTGCACATGCTGTGAATAAGAGCCCGAATGGAATGAGTAATCAGCTGTTAATAGAAATTTGCCTTCGAGTCTTAGGCAGATTACAAGTTAAGCAGAACATAAGCCCCAGGAAGAAATTTGAAAAAGTATGTGTGTCAAATCAATATCCTTTTAAATCAAAGATGTCCTTCTTTAGACATCAAATATCACACTAACCATGCACATAAAGCACATGCTGTAAATATCTTAGTATTTGATCCAGTGAATGTTTATTCCTATGAGTCATCCTGGTCACTTTAACCTGAGCAAGGGTTGGAACCAGCCAATATTTTCTTCTTAAAAAGCGGAATCACTACAGAAAGACATCTCTGGAGGGGTAAGGGATTAATGTTAATGACATGAAGAAATACCAGCTAGAATGAGTGATATGCATATATAAATATATATATATTTATATATGGTGTGTACCTGGTAAGAAACCACGTGCTCATAACAGGTTTGAAGGTAAGCTTCTCCCAAACACACACATCCAGAACTCTACCGTAAACCTCCATGTTCTGGGAACAGTCTTGGGCACCTTCTAATAAAATCAGATTACTCCTGGTGAAATTTTTCCAGCAATGCAACCATCCTGCTTTACAGGCTGAAAACTGACAGCTGTATTGTGATAAAACTGCATGTTTTTACCTTCCTCTTTTTTTTTTCCAAATGAAAGATGCCAGTATTTCCCTGTAGCTCTGGAAGTTTTTATCCCTCTATAGCCTGTACCATACCTTGAAAGTTTGCTGACGATATGATCACAAAGGCAGCTTAAACAGAAAGAAGGAAGAAATGCTTTTTTTCCCCCCTCAGCATGTGACTCAACTGAACTTAACTTTTCCAAGCATGGACAAACAAAGCCCAGAAACCACTTTAACGCTATCCAAAACCACTACAGTGTCCAGCGGCAGCAACAACAACCAAAGCCCTCTGGTTCCCAGTGCCACCAAACACACTACACACATGCTCACACATCCCCACACATCACACAGCTACCACTGCTCAGCTGGACACTCCTGGCCAGGGCTACTTGGTAATTAAGTTTCTGCTGTTCTTTCCAAGCTGTTTAATTAAAACTCCGTTAAGCGCATTCTGTCTTTACCAAGACTCCTGTCAAATCAACATTTTTCCTCTGCTCCAGTGCTCCTGTGCACCCCACTCAGCATAGACTAAGAAACCATGGAGAATATAAAGCCACAGTTTGAGCCTCAAGAGCTGTTGTTCTGCAAAGGCCAATCACGTTTACTTCACCCAAGCGCTGCATGCAGGATCAATGCTCAAAACACAGCGAATGTGTTTAGCCACAAAGTACTTTCCAAAGGTATCTGCAGATTGCTAAGAACTAAAATTGAAATGAATCCATTCCATCCAAAATTTCTGCTTGGTCAGCTGATAAAAACCTGGAGCAAACAAAATGCAGAATTATCCCTACTGGCATAGAAAACGCCTTATGACCTAATTAAACACCAGTGCAGTGTGAAAAAACGTGTTTTACCAGAAAGGTGAAAAAATAAATGCCTCTGCAATATGTTTACCCTTCATCACAATAATTTCAAGAAGTTGATGTTTAAAAACATGCAACTTCAGAACGTGATCCAAATACAAAATCTTCAGTTTGGTGTTTCAAGAACCAAATCCACTGTGTTAAGTCCCGTATTTCAATTCCCAAATAAAGGAAGCATTATGTGTGTATGTAAAAATATATATGCTCACATACAAACAAACATGCAAGTTTCCCTCCCACCCCCAGAAGTAATTTAATATCCAGGTCTGTGTCATTTTTAATAGCACCATCTTACCATCAGTACAATCCAATATTCTGTAATGGTATTCCCCAACTATTTATAGAGATAGAATACATCATACATTACAGACACACATGCCCAATCTGGGGTTGTAAGAAGAAACCCACATAATTTTAAATTAAGTCCTAATGCAATTATAATCATTTTAGTTTTCATATTCAATTGCAGGTAGCACTCAGTTATTTACATGGATTTTCCTGTTAGAGGCATTCCCACAGAGATTTCCATATGAGATGTGCTGCAGAATAACTGAGCATGCAGCGAGGCAGAGCAGCACGTTATCCATACGTGTTCTCCAACTTTGCCACTGCCCAGCTCTGCAGAACCGCTAACTGGCAATATTGCATTTCCAAACTTTATCAGCACGAAGAGAAAGCAAACATGCTCCTGCTCACACAGGAACACAGCTGCATATGTACTCTTTCTCCCTGAGGCTCTGCCATTTCGGCTTACATTTCTCACAAACGCTATTCTAAGTCAGAAAACACCGGTACAATCTGCTGCTTCTTGGCCTTTCTCGCCTAGAAAGGAACAGCTGAAAAACACAGGGAGCCATTTACATTCAGAGAGCGCAGGGCAGAACTGCTCCCTAACTTTCCAGCACTTCTGGAGGTCACTTTTCATTTCTTCGTATCAAAGGCAGGCACTTGTTTCTAATAAGTTAACAACTCTCCTGAGAAACGTGGGTGGCTGGTATTTCATTGTTTCATAAATATTTTTATACTGGTAACGCCGTTCAACTTAAAACAGATTTCGGGAGGAGAGAAATCACGACTAGGACCGTGCTCAACAGAGGCAGGAGCGCAAACTTTTTTATGCCTTGGTGAAAACAGAGATATTTCCCCCCTCCCCTCGCTTTATTTCGCCTCGCTGTTTTTGTTTGGTTGTGTGGAGGGGGCCGCTTTGTTTTAATTTGGGTACAAAAGGCGCAGTGTATAAGTTTTCCCTCCCCCTTGGAAGTGTACTTCCTTTGAAAGCGCTCCTCTGCGAACAAAGGCTGCCACCGGCCCTCCGCACCAGCGCCGGGGACAGCTGTGCGACGGAGCTCTTCAAAACCTCGCCGAGAAACGGAAAAATAAAAAAAAAACAAACCAAAAAAACCCCTGCGGTTCCTACCGAAAGGAAGTTTTCCAGGGACAAGCTCCTCGGTGCTGCTGTAACTGCGACTTTGTCTTTTTTGGATACAATGTTTCTGCTGACTCCCGAAAATTTTCCACTTGAATGTGCAATTAACCAGCAGCGGCGGCGGCAGCAGCAGCTCTGGAGAAGGAGAAGAAGCAGCGAAAAAGGACATTCCTTCTTTCATCTTTTAGAGGAAAACAAGCCAGGGAGGGAGGCGAGACCGGGGGCAGCGCCAGGCCGGGCGGCCCGGGGATGGCTGCTGAGCGCTGCGAGCCTCCGCGCCCAGCCCGGGGCTGCTGCCGGCGTGCTCGCTTCCCCGCGGGGGAAAACAAGAAAAAAGAAAAAGGGAAAAAAAAAAAAAACAAAAACCCCGACAAAAAAATGTGAAAAATGCCAAGGATCGGTGCGCGCGTGTGCGAGGGGGGAGAGCCTCTGTGTGTGTGTGTGTGTGTGTGTGTGTGTGAGTGAGTTCGAGCGGCGTGTGAGCGCGCCCGGTGCCGGGCGGTGACTCAGGCCAGGGAGTGCGAGCGGCGGCGGGGGAGCGGAGCGGAGCGGAG
>VWYI01003890.1:159549-251446 GCA_013399455.1 Anthoscopus minutus
GGGGCCGCGGGCGGGGCCTCCGCGCCGCGCTGACCTCATAGGGGAGCCCGCGGGAGGGGGCCCGCACCGGCCCGGCCGCACCGGGCTCGGGGCGATGCCGTCCCGCGCCCTGCAGCGCCGGCCCGGCCCCGGGACGGAGTCCTGAAGGATGCGCCGGGCCCGGGTCTGCCGCCGGGCTCCCCGGTGAAGCTCGGGTGCGTTCAGCCCCCGGGTGCATCCAACCCCCGGGTGCCCTGCAAAGCCCCGTGCGAACCCGCGCCCGTCCCTAAGAAACGCAGATCCGCGTCCAAAAGGGCCCGGCGGAGCCCCGCAGCGAGGGAGGAGACGTCGCGCCCCAAAACGACGCGGACGTAGCGCGGCCCAGGGGTCCGGTCTTCACCCTCCATCCAGATCATGACCTTTCTCACAGAACTGTCCCCAGGTCCAGATTTCACAACGCCGCTTTTGCAGCACTCCAGATGAGCGAGCCCGAGTGGCACGGGACTCTCTGTACCCTTCTCGCCTTGTGCAACCCACCCCCCAGGAACGCTCCCCAGGCAGCATCCCGGGCACGTCTCCTTCGGCTAACAATCCGCTAACCTTATGGAAATAATTGCAGGGGAGGCACAGCTGTTGTGCTTGTGAAAATTCGCATTTGCATAAGCAAAACGGATAACTGGACACCTCGGCGTTTGTGAAATAAATTGCCTGCTTTGATGTGCAAACACACATTTCTACCCACCTTTGAAAGTTTGCCCAGCAGGGCTGTGGCGTTGGGAGCGATCACAGAAATCGCGTTACGGCCTCAGCAGAACAATGTGCCGGCGTCACCGAGCAGCATTTACGCTCTCACACCGCACCTAAGTTCATGGCACGCTGGTGGAACCCTCAATAAATGCCCCGCCGTGTTAATTTTTTTTGCAACGCCCAGAAGGGATGCCCAGCGTGTGTGAATACCAGGAACGTGCTTGTCCCGCTGCTTTCCCAGCGCCAATCCTGTGAGACAGCCACGCCTGTGGCTGACCCCTTGAAAAGGAGCCCCTCGGAGCTCCCATTGCAGCTTGCAGGGAGGCTGCAGCGGGTTTTTACCTCTGTAGGGCAGCGTGTGTGACGGGCAGAAGCCGCAGGGCTCCCGCGGGTCACGCACATGACACTGATGGAAACCTGCTAGAACAGCCCTGCAGAAAAGTGTGCAACAAGTAACACAAAACCAAGCCAGAGTCTGAGCAGGTCGTGGTCAAGGGTCTGTGAGAACACAAAAACAAACCTATTTCAGGGTGTTGTTTTCCCCACACCACGCTGGCTGAAAAAAAAATTTCTGCCCCAAAACAGGCTACAAGAAGCCCCTTCACACATGCAGAATTTCTTTTCTCTCTTTCTTTCCAAATAGCTGTGGTAATATTGTCTAATAAGTGTCTGAGTGCCTGCACAATTGGTAAAATTCAATCACTTTGCAGATGTCTGCACAAAAGCCATAGTCTCCTGAGTGCACTTCAAGATTACCAATTCTTTTCCAAAGTTGGAACAGAAAAATGGGACAAAACATTGCCCCCTAAACACCTATAACATAGGGGTTTTTTTCCAGTCACTAGGCTTTAAACTCCCTCTGCTATGCTCGCAGCACGCACAGAAATGTGAAATGTCTTTAAAATAAATGTGATTTTTTTTTTCCCACAGGGCTTGCAGAGGAAGTACCAAAAATACTGACACTTAAATGTTAGGCATGTGCAGGGCCCAAAAGGTATCACAGCTCTGTACATGCAGAGGGACAGCAGCAAATCTTGGGGCAATGGATTAGTAGAGTTTGGAAACTTCTATAGCAGTCCTCACAAATGAAAGTGGTGCAAACTTTGCAGGATCATGCTCTCCTGGTGGGAAAGAAAAAAAAGAATTGTTTCTGCAGCCATCGTTGTGAATGAACACAAATCAGACTCAAACGAGGTCGTAGCTGTTTGCTGTACCTGCAGACACGGCTCGCTAGCTCCTTTGCAATGCAGAATTCAGAAGGATCGTGGAAGAATAATTAAATTTACCTGATGCCTGCGTATTTTCCTGTTAGCTGCAAGCAGCAGGGAAGGCTCACACAGTTGTGCCTATTTCCCAGGTTCTGAGGTTCTCTCTGAGTGTCCTTCAGAGGAGGAAATGCTCCCATGGAAGCCAGGCAAAACCAAATGCTTGGGGAAGGCTGGAAGCCTGCAGCTGGCACAATGTAAAGCTTCATCCACAATCCACAGTTTGCAGCTCAAGGCTGGCTCCTGAGCTCCCAGGCAACCTTACAGAGCCAAAGCCGAGGCCAGGATGAGCAGCAAAGCAGGGTGGTGAGCAAACTACGGCCCTTGCAGAGCACAGGCAGCAAGCCCCAAACAAAACCCATGTGCTCTGAACGCTGAGGGAGGGAAATTGCGGGGAGTACGGATCTCCCTGGCTCCTGCGCTCTGGAGATTGCCCTGTCACACCACGCCACACTGGCATCCACCTCGCAAAGCACATACCTGGAATGCCCAAGGCTTTCTGACAGGAAGAAATGGCTGGGGAGGGAGGGGGGTCTGTGCATTTTGGCAGATGGCAAAGACGAGGTGAAACAAGAGCAGGATCAGCCAGCCCGTTAGCCCAGCCTCTTCCTCCGTGCCAGGGGAGGCCTTGGAGGCCCGATGGATGAGGAAGGGAAGTACATCGGCAGCCCATTCATGGACAGAACTTTGATGAATTGCCTGCCCTCTGTTTCTTGACGAATGGCTTCTTCAGGCACACAGGTGCGCTGCGAATTACAAAAGCTGGAGCAAACAAAGGGACATTGGGACAAGCCCAGGCAGGGACATTTCCTGGGGACAAATGCTTATCTCAGCTAGAAAGGAGACATACAAGAGGGGAATACTAAAAATGTGGTGAGAAAGGGAAAGAATGACACTCGAGAGACAGACACACAAATAAAAGGACTTCAGGGAGAGAGACTAGGGAAAGGGAAAAGACAGAGAAATGAGGGGAGAAAGTGAGAGCAATTTTTGAAACTACAGACAGAAGACAGGAAAAATGAAAGAAAGTTTGAAAAGGGCGATAAAAATGGAGAAAGGAAAAAGGAAGGGAATTGACGAGGCAGAAAGAACAGCTGAAAGGAAACCAGCTGGGAGAGCAAGGGAGACTGCAGCTTAGGAGAAGAAAAAAATAGGAAACAGGAGACAGCAGTGAGGGAAGGGAATTAGCTTCACCATGAAAGGAGTGAGGTAAGGAAGGACAGGAAGAGCAAGCAGAAGAATTGGGGGATAAAGGTCTGCAGCACTCTCAAGTCTTGCATTTGTCAGTGAAAAGCTGTTTTGAGTGCAAGTCCTATTGAGTCTGGGGCAGAGGCAAGTGTGGACACGCTCAGAGATAAGGGGGAGGCTGGGCTGTGCTTTACATCTAGGAGCCACTTCTGTCTTTATTAATGAGACCACTGATAGCAGGGGCCACAGGAACGAGACTGACACGGCCCAGCCCAGCCTCCCAAAAACAGAGGGTGCTTCCAAGTCGCCCAGGGATGAAACAGCACCCAAAGACCCACAGGGTTCACAGAATTCCTCGCTTGCTCCAGGAATAAGTAAACTCTCATCTTCCTAGAGGGCACTGGAAGATGAAAACAAGATGGAGTTTGCAAATTCTAGATCCAGAGCCCGTTTTGGACTTGGAATGAACCTCAAAGCTCAACAGCACTTGGACCCAGTGTTTTGGTTACAAACACTGCAAGAATTTTAAAACTTTGTATTTGGATTGCAGTTCAGATTAGGGAAACTGCTAATCCCAGGAAATGCTTAAAGCACTGCATAGATTAGGGTTGATCTAGAGTGTGCAAAGAATTAAATATCCAAATCAATGTGCTGCTGAGCATGCCAACAAAAAGATGCTGTGGGGAGGCTGTAAGGTAATGGAACTCTCTGTATTACAAATGTAGCTGCTGAGCCTTGTAAAGCAGCAGACAGCGTAAAGAATGAAAACAAGTAACAATTTCATAATGAATTACAATAATTGAGTCGAGAGGAAGCCAGGGCCTGAACCATGGCCTCAGAGCCCAGCTGAGTTAAAATAGTACAGAGAGTGGAAATATATAATTTCAGACAATCCTGGGTGCTTATTTCCAAAGGTGAACCGAGAGCTTTTTAAAAATGACACGAGCAGAGTGCAGGGCTGTGTATTTCTGCTGCTGATGAAATCACTAACACCATAACAGTGTGGCTCAGGTCCTGCTTTAGAGCAAACAGTGTGGGCACAGCAGCCCCTTCCTTCTCCTGATAGCAATAATTTCCCAGTGCCACTGATTGAAACGTGTTGCTGTCGAAACCACTTGTGTGGTTGGGCTTTTAAAAATATTTTTTCCACTACAAATGTTGAGGCGTTACCATCCTTTTGTGCTGGGAGAGGAAAAAAAATAAAAATAAAAAGAGAGAAAAATATATTCCTGTTCAAATTCCCAAAGTGTCTCTTTGATTCATGAAAATTTCAGGTTTATGAGCATTTCTCAGCCTGCTTAATATGCAAATGGCATATTTTGTTCTCTCCCTTCCCTTTGGCCCAGATTTCTAATGGTGTTCAGATGTTTGAGGTTAGGTGCAGGTATTTTTTAATCCTCTTCGGTATCTAAGTACCTAATTTATTTTGGTTTCAATGGGATTTAGGTGGGAATTCTATTCTGGGAATTCTTAATGCTTATCCTGACACATTAATAATAATAATAATAATAATAATAATAATAATAATAATACAAATAGCAATAAAAATAACAGTAACAATAATAATGAAAGATACCTTAAAGGCTTCTCTTAACCACTGAAGTACCCTTAGAGGCTTCCTCTGGCTCATGGTTGAAATCTGCATCCAAGGAATATTTCAGAGCACTTAAAAGCACCATCTGCTGCGAGATCTGCTGCACAAGGTCGTTCCCCAAGCATCCACTTATCTCACCAAAATGACTCCACAGGTGACCTCTGCAGGCAGGGGCATTCTGCCATCTCAACACCAGAAGTGGAAGATATTTCACTGGAGAAAGTGCCAGGCAGCTTCCCCAGGGACAAAATGTGGTCCTGTGACACCAAGGGCAGCAGACACAGGCTCCCCTGCAGCTTCTCCTGATCCCTGGAAAGTCACACACTGAGGGAGAAGCTGCCATGTGTTAGGAAAGGCCACCAAGACCAGGGAGCTCTTGGAGCCCTGGGCATAGGGAATTTCAGGCTCTCTGTGCTCACAGACCCACAAGAGAACTCTGTGTTTGACCTGAGCCCGTGGAAAAGGCTTCCAAAACTGATAGAACTGAAAGTGGCAGTGTGTGCTTTGAACAGAAGTGTGCTCTGTCACTGGGTGTGAAATCTAGACTTTAAGGTTTTAGAACACAGTAATAGATATGTGACAAATGGAGGTTCTAGGGCATTGGCTTGCCTTGCTCTTTCATCTTCCTCTTCTTGGGTTTTGGGCGATATTGTGTGATTGGACAGAAAAATCCACAGCACAGCACACGGGGGTTTGGTTATTGGGTTATAAGTAGAAATAAATTAGTTGGCATTTCATAATTGGGTAGCTGACACTTAAAAGGCTTTGGAGCGATACCTGGAGCTCCATTTTCAGTTTGTTAGCCAAGTGTGCAAACAAACTCACCTTCTGTAAAAGTGTAATATAGATAAGGGAAAATAAACTGCTGACTTTGAATGTGAAAATCGCCTCTCGGCTCATTAATCCCATCCTGAGGAAAGAACAGGACACTTTTACAATGGGCCACAAGTGACTAAAGTGGAAACAAACTGTCCCAGACATGAAAGAATTGTTTAACAGTCCCTATCCATACAAAACCCAGAGCACCACTGGCAGTTCTGATAAATACAAAGCCAAACCTCCTGTGAGTGGCAGGGGTACCCAATAAGTGATCAAGGCAGGCAGGACAGGTTGAATGCTGAAGGCGCAACTAGAATCCCATCATCCTTATTTTACACCAATTTTTCCATTCCTCTGCTCACGATGCAGGTAGGATCACACATGGTAAATAAAACAAACAGAAGTGAGAAGGCCTGAGCTCTGCAGAGGTGTTAGGGGTGATATTGGTAAGAAGGAGGAAGTCAGAAGATATCTGCCCTCTTGTCACAGTCTTCTATGCCCTCTGCATAATGAGACTTGCAAAAAGTACCCCAGCTTCTCGTGCTTCATTATTTTCTCAGTGTGTTTCCTTCTGCTCCAAGAAAATAAAAACCTGTTCCAGACACCTGCACAGCTCAGAGCAGAGCAGGGGAGCTGAGAGCACAGCAGTACAAACCTAGCAGGATTCAGTCTTTCCACTTTTGAAGGTGGACAGAGGGAGAGGAGCGGCAAAGGAAAGGGATTCTTACAAGAATATATTCCCATTTCCTGGTAAACTCGACTTTTTTAGATGTTCAGATGAGTGTAAAAGGAAATCTAAAGAGAGGTAACCCATTCCCTACTGTAACCAATTCTTGAAGGCCAGATTTACTTGATAGGAAAATTACAAAGCGTAATTTGCAGTTGATTGGTAATGAAAGAAGAAAAACTGACCTAAAGCTGCTGGGAAATCCTGATGGTGTATGGGTATGCATTTAGATGGGCTCACTTCAGAGGGATGAGAGCCACTGCACCGAGCTCCTGGCCTGGCTGTTGCATCAGCTGTAGTAGTGAATATCACTGTGAAAATCCCAACCTTTCCCATCCCTCCCAGGGGGGAACCACAAGTGCTTTTCATCTAGCTGGAATTTAGGAAGATGGTTTAGAAACAGAGGTGAAAAAAGAGCCAGCTGAAGATGTAGGAGCCACTGAGGCAGGCTGCTGCTCTAGCCCATCAGAATGGGATCCCCACTTTTCACTTCAGCATCACACTCTCTCTCCTCTCACCGCTTCTTTTGCCATGTTCCAGAAATGACCAACAGTAACTGGAGCAACAGTGTTACCTGAAATTAAACAAGTTTAATGCATGTAAAGCTCAGAGTTTTGCAGCTCTGTGAGCTCCAGTGGAGAGAGTGGCTGCTATGAAGCTTAGTCCTGACTGCAAACGCTCTCTTTGTCCTGGCTCTCCTGCTCCTGTGCTCACAGCCCATCCAGAGCCCCTCAGGACACTGCCAGGGCTTGCAGGGATCCATGGCAGTGAAGGATTGCCCCAAAGCAGCGTCCTGCAGGATGAGCAATGCCTCCCAGCTGTGGGGGAACAGCTGCCAGTCCCTGCCAGCCTGGGCAGGAGCTGCTCAGGGAATGCTGCTTGGGCTGTGTGCTCTGCCCACAGCGCTGGCACAGCTCCGTGGGACAGCACCTGGCAGCCACAGGCCCTCCAAGTGGCCATCACAGAGCTGGGCAGGACAGTGTCAAACAATGAGATGGTGTCATGGACAAATGTTTATCACAAATATAGAGAATCCTCCTTTCACATGGGATTTCATCTTAGGTGACCTCACAGCCTCACTTACTCCACCACCTGCCCAGCCTTGTCTGTTTTATGTTCCTTTTACCCTCTAGATCCTGGGGAAATTAATTCATTTGTTATTTTTCATCATCACTCCCAGATGGATGGTAACTGTCTGCATTTTCCAATTGTGTAACATTTATAATTTTCAAAGCACTTTATACACACAGAGCAGTTCATCCTCAAGCCACCCCTGTGCCCTAAGCATTAGTATTTCCTTTTTAGCAGCTGGAAATCGTATTGGGCAGTCAGAGCAAGCCTCACAGTAGCTAAGGTAACAACAAAATGCATCCAAACACACCTGTGGTACATCAGACTTTCCCAATGCAAGCACACACACCACACTGGCCTCAAGTAGCTTTTCTTTCTTATTTATTTATAAAAATCCTCTCCTCAGCTCTGTTCCCCCAGCTTTCTGGTCTCTGGTAGAGTTGAAGAGCCAAGCTCCCAACTTGTCCCCAAGTCAGCTTCCAAAATGCTCTAAATGAGCACATCATTTTTGTGCCTTAAGATGTTTTATCCCAAATGTATTCCAGGTACAATCAATAGTTTTTAAAAGTCATCTTTCTAATTTATCCTCTCACTACGAGGTCACAGAGTCATCTAAATTCCTTATGGGTACAGAACTGAGGTTCACTGAAAATCAGGCCCCAGCTGATCTTCGGTGAATTTTTAAAGTAAGCAATTAAATGGCTTGTAAAAGAGAGGTATTTCCAAGCTGACATCAGTAACTCTTGGAAAGAAGTGAAACCCAGAGGGGCTGTGTTCTCAGCTGCAGTAGAGCATTCAGCAATGTGGAACTCCTTCCAAGCACATGCAGCAGGGACCAGTTTGAATCATTAATAATGGTGGCCCTACATACACAGCTCTAGGCAGGTAAAGGATTTTGAGTCACTTTTAGGCAAGGAAAGAAAAAGCCTTGGGTAGTAGTTAGACAAAATTCAAAGCCTGTAACCCCTTCCTTGGGCAGTGTTTCCTCCTCTGATGTTGTCCTTCTTAGCAGAGGGCAGTGGTACCTGGCTGAACCCTGCCAGAACACCACCCCTGCCACCCCTCAGCACAAGCCCTTCTGTGACCCCTGCGCTCACGTGAGTCACTCACACAAAAACCTACCTGAACAAAACCTCCTGAACAAAAGCACCTTTCCTTTTTCCCACGAGAATACATTTTCCTTCACTCCCTTTCAAAATGTTTTCCCTGCACTGGGAAAGGTGCTCTGCAGGATGCACCTCCCCAGCTCTCGGCGCTTTTGGGGGTAACACTGCCTGGGGACAGCGAGTGAATCAGAGGTGCCCAGGACCAGGCAAAAGGGAAGGAAGCCCTGAGGACAGCAGCTGGAGGCCTGCCTTCTGTCAGCACGAAGGCCTTTTTTGGCACAGTTGTCCCCAGTGGCCTCTGCTGAGGGTGCCTGTCTCTGCTCTGCTTAGCAGAGAGGAGAAATGGGCCATTGCCATCCACTCCCACGCAGCCAGGTGGTTCAGCTTCACTCAGCACTGAAGGAAACTCCAGTTCACTGTCCTGCTGAGCTAAGCCCACTGCTCCAAGCCCCTGCAGGAGGCTGAATGGCAGATTCTCCTTCAGAGATGCTGGTTGTGCTTTACTGTGCTCCTGGCAGAAGAAAGCAGTGGGTTTCTCTAAGCATTTCTGGGCAAGATCAGTGGGTTTTATATCCATTAGTGGGTATTCCCCTCCAAACTGGGAGCTGAAGTGGGATATAATCCCCCCTTTCCATGAGACCAGGAGCATGGCCACCAGTGGCCCCTTCAGAGAGGAAAGGAGGCTCCATCAGGTGTGTGGCCTCAAGGTGGCCTGGGGAACATGAACCTCTTGGCTTCACCTGGGCTGGAGCTGGGCATGAAGGGACCTCTGCATTGCAGCTCCTGCTCGCTCTGCTCCCTTCTGCCAGAAAAGAACTGAAGGCTGAAGAAAGGCACAGGGAAATCTAAAGCCAGGTGGGAAGAACAACTGCTCAGAAGGAGCACTCATTGACTTTACACTGCCAGCCCCTGGGCTGGGCTCCTTCTGGGCAGGCACTATGGCAAAACAGTCTGGGAAAAGGGACTTGCATGGGATGGAGTCGTTTCAGTAACACATCAGCATAAACATCCTACACGTGAAAAACAGCCCACACCTCCTTGTTCTGCTTCCTTTTCTCTGGGTGCCTGCTGTCTAACCTGCCTCATTAATTCAGGCCAGTGCAAAACAGTAAGTACAAACAGTTTGTTGGAGGCATGGGCTTGTTCTGCTGCCCAGGTGTGAAGGTTTGTGGCTGTTTAGCAGCACCTGAGGAGCGCTGCCTCCCAAATGTGAGCCAGCAGCAGCGGCTGAGCCAGGCACTGTGCATCAGCTGAGCTGGGGCTGCTCAGTTATGTCAGAGCTTTCCATGGCATCCACGTGAGTCCCGCAATCAGGAAATGAATCTGGCATCCAGGCTGCAGCGCCGGGGAGGGACTTCTATTTCTGCCCACTTTCTAATCTCCAAAAGCATGAAAAGATCCATTAAATGTGGCAAACGGATGACACGTGCTGTGCTCTTCCGTGGCACCACCACCACCAACTGATGGCTTGTGTTATCGGTGAGGAGGAGAGCTGAGCTATTAAAAACCTCATTTACATCTCTTTCTTCTGACTCAAACCAGTTTTGCAATCAGTTACAGGTTAACTAGCCAGGGCTAGGCAGGGTGGGGCTGCAGAAGATTGCAAAACTGGTTTATTCGATTCACAGAGTGAGAAAACACCCTCAAAAACAGGCATTCTAGAAGAAGACCAGATACCTTGCTGTCAGTTACGGCATGTGCTGCAGTGAAACAGATTTTCAGGCCCCTCAGGCTGGGTGCCTCGCTGCTGGAGGCGGCTGCAGGGCTGCCCTGCTGCAGCCCAGGGCACACCTCCCGTGCCAGGGCAGCTGGTTAACTCATCCCACATCGTCCCACATCGTCCCCCATCGTCCCCCATCGTNTCCCCCATCATCCCACATCACCCCACATCATCCTCCATCATCCCCCATCCCGCTGCCCCACACACGGAGCAGGGTTCAGGTCTGGGGACACCCACAGGTAGGGATCCAGGCATGGAAAGACATGGAAAAGAGCTGTCCTGTTTTCAGCAAAAAGAGAGAGGGGCTGCAGTCTGTTGTCTCCTGCAGGGCTCTGCTCTCTCTGAGGAAAGTCAGAAGGTGAGGGTTGCAGGCTGTTTTTACCTGCACAGCTGCAGGTTATCCCTGCATGCATCCCTGTGGATGTGGGATGTACCACACGGTGTGTGAAAGCTCCCCTTCAGTGTTAAACTGAGGGAGATGCAATACTGAAAGCATGGGAAAGAAATAATTAAATCACATCAAAAGTCCCTTGTATATGTGTTAAAATACGTGACAGCTGCTTTCAGCATCTTGCACCCCCTCTTGCTATCAAGGCAGTTCTTTTTATTATTTCCAGACAATACAAATGTAGGCAATGTACAACACTCAGAGAAAATATGAAGTATGTGATCTTGTTTTCTTCAGTAACATCATTGTACTTGGGGGGTTTTCCAGTCTATGGCCTTATAAATGCCATCAGAAACAGAGAGCCCTGCTCTCACTTGTGTTACTGGGCCTTTGGTGCCGCTCCAGCAATGTAAAAATGTCCTACATTTTAAGTCAAAAATGCACTTTAGCCAATTTCACAGATATCACCGAGTATTCTGAGTTGGATAGGACTCACAAGGACCATTGGGTCCAACTCTCAAATGTAACATTGTTGTAGCAGTGGACATTTGCTGTGGTGACACCAGGACAGAGCGGTGGGTCAAAGGAGCTTCCCTCAGGGGGGCTTTTGGGAAGTCAGGATGTGCCAGGGTAGTCTGGGAGCATCTGATCCCATTTCAGTGCAGGGCTAGACTGAGTGATTTTATGAAATCCCTCACAGTTCTACGGTTCTAAACATTTCTGGTTTCTTAGGAGACAATTTCTTTGTGTATCAGTCAGTGTGGTCTGGTTCTATCCCCAGAACATGGCTCCATATTCTTGTAAAGGCTATCAGCTTACCCACTGTAGCAGTGAAAATTAAAAACTGCTTTCCTGAAATTGTCCCACTTCCTAACAACATATCAAACAAAAGTCCACAGAAAAGGTATCACACATCATTGAATTGGGATGGCTTCTTCTGTGTTGGTTACAGTGTAAACATATTTTCACTTTTTGCTCCCCCAAACAGTCCAGCCCAGCTGAGTTGTGAGCTGTGATGCTAAGGGCACCCCACTGTTGTGCTTTCAAAAAATATAATTCAGGATTCCTCCTTTCATCTATAGATCCCCCAAAGCTGCTTGAAGTCCTGCTGGCAGGACTTTTTTGTCTCAGAAGATGTCAGGTTCAAAACCACCTTTGGTTCTGAGCACAGCAGCCCCCATTTCTTTCACAGTAACACCTTTTGGGAAGGCAGCTTCACAATGCTTCTTAGTGAAACTCCAGCTATACACCTTCAACATCTAGAACCAAAATCAGTGCTCAGGTTGAGTGCTAACCCACATCTCTGCTGTCCCTTGCCCATGGAAGGGGCCAGTTTTACACCACAGCCCTTCCAGTGTCCCTGTGCTGCCCCACGGGAGAGGCACGAGAATACCCTGGCTGGAACCTGCAGAGCAGTGGAGAGCCAGGGGAGCACTCTGGCTTGGGAGCCCCTTCACTGTCACCCCACAGAGCTGCTTGGCAGGGTAGCTAGCCCATGTGCTGGTCTGGGGAGCAATACCAGGGGCCTCTCCAGTGCCAGTGCAGCCCCAAATCCCCACGATGGAAAAGAAACTTCAGGTTGTGCAGACATCGCTGTCAGCCTTCTGTAGTGTCTTGTTCATGCTGGAGGCATCAGTCCCAAGGGAATCAGAGCAGAGCGGGCATTTCCCTGCCCTGGAAGGGAAGTGGAGCAGCCCTTGGTCAGAGCTGCACTCTGGGTGACTGGAGTAATGAGGTTCTGCAGTCCATAACTTTTCACTGTGCATTTCCTCCCCAAGGAGCCACAGGCTGCTTTATTGAAATCACACACAAACATGTCTCAGTGCGTTTCTTGGCGGTAGATATTAGGAAAAACCCCTCAGATAATTGTGAAATGCTCTGGTGGAACCTGCAGAAATGTGGCCTTTATGCTTGGCTATGGGACCAGCTGCAGGGTTGACTTCAAAGGAATCTTTTAACCCGTTGGTGTTCCCGTCCCTCTCGGTGTAGAAGAGGGACTTGCTGCGTGCTGCTGTCATGCCAGCATGGGCTGAGCTCCTCCTGGGAGCAAGGCTGGCCAAGCCTGCTGCTGGCCTCCCACCCCGGTCCCTGGGCAGCTGCAGCTCCAGTGGCAGCCAGGACAAGACCTTTACCAGCACCCTGATCCACAAAACAAGCACGTATTTTTACTGCTGTTATGACTGCAGCTGGTTGACAGAAATCCCATAACGCCTGAGGTTGTAAAAAATAATAATAAAAACACTGAACGTTACAAAAAGAGTTACTTTGATGCCGAGTGCCAAGTTGGCACGGCCAAGAGTGACCTGTCACAAGCAGCAGCACTGCTCCTGCTGCCTCCACTCGTGGCCACTCTGCACATCCCCTTGGGCCTGGCTCCACCTCGGCTCACCCCTTCCCAGAGAAACCCTCAGCCAGCCCTCCCTCCTCTCTAACCAGCTGTACAAGTGCCTCTTGCTTCCTCAAGTGCAGTTTCTGACTTGGAGTTGAGCAGCACAACTCAAAGGCACTTTGCCAACACCTCGTGCTCTGCACCCTGTGCCCCTGAAATGGCCATTCCATGAATTGGATCATTCCATGGAAGCCAAGCTCCTTGCTTTTAAGCATCATTAGATTTGATCTGCAGTTCTCCCTCATCTTGGAATGCTCCATCATAGCATGTGAAGTATTATGAGAGTTAGTATTTTTCTAGGGCAATAAAATCTGCCTTTCAGAAAATCTATGATGAATATTTATGAAAAAAAATTATTTATTTTTTATGACTCCTCTGGATGGCAGGACAGCTGTATTGGCTGCATAACATATTCTTTAGAGTTAGAAATATGTTATTTTATCTGGCCATCTGTTCAGCTCATAACATGTGTTAACAGGTATCTCAAACTTCAAGGAATAAACATTTTAATAAATAATGTGACAGCAAGAAACTGATGGAGACCTAGCTGTAGCAGTAGTAGTAGTAGCAGTGCATCTGTTTGAGTTACTCATCACAGAAATATTCAGGTACAAAGTACTTGGCTAAATGGGACCTTTAGCTAAAAAGCATTAAAAACTGCATTTCCCAGAAGCTTGTGACTGAGACTAAAAAAAAGACCTGGCAAAAAGATTTCCAGGTTTGTGTTGACACTTGGACACATTTCAGAGAGATGAGACACCTCTAGTAACCATTTTCTCACCCAAGCTTCATACCCTTCTCCTATGGTCTTGGTGGGCCAGAGATGGCCCTACAGAGAACTTCAGACCCAGCTGGATTTGGAGTTCAGGCCCCTAACTCTAGAGAAAGAGAAAAATCCCTTGCAAAATCCATGAGTTAAGAGCACCATTACATTAATCTCAAATTGTGCAGCCCCTGCAGGACAATATCCTGCTGAAGTGTCTCAGTGCAGACAACAGTCTGCTCTGAGTTTGCTCTGGAAGGTGAGCTAGCTCTGGGTGATTGCACTGGGTAAGCTGGCACAGGTGAGCAAGAAAAATAAAGTGAAAGTGTGGTTTGGGGCTTTTTCCTGCTTCAAAAGGCTCTTTTTGCTGCACGGGAAGAAAAGCGTGAAGAGCTGCAGCTCCAGGTCTTTGGTTGCCAAGATGAAGAAAATGTCACTCTCAAGCAGATGGTGCTGCTGATGCAGAAGGTCAGAGACTTGGAAATTCATTTAAACAGCCCAAAACAAAAGCAAGGGAACGGTAGTGATGGTCTGTTATTATCTTTGAATATTGAAAAGGAGGCACAGCAGAAAACCAAAGCCAGTTTATCATCAGATTAGCTGCATAAAATGTATTTGACTTCCTTAACAAGAACTGGGGGAACCATAAGCCACCAAAAGAAATCCTGGGCAGATCCTTGGTGCAGATCTCAGCTGGGCATGGGGAGCCACAGAGGACACAGAATCACTGTCAGGAATGGCCTTTACACCCTGTTCCACTGCAGGGGTCCCTCCCACCTCCCCCCTGGGCTGGTTTTGCACTAATTAATGTCTAGGGAAGAAGGCAAAAAACACCCTCCTGGGTGCTGGAGGGGCTGAGTGCCCCGGCTGATGCTGTTCCTGGCCCAACCTTCAATTTTAGGACTGAGAAGAGCCCAGAGCAGCTGACAGCTTCTTCTCCCATCCCCAGCCAGCTCAGCAGACTGGTGAGTGAGTTCCAGTCCTTCATGGCTAGCACGGGGCAGCTGTGATACTGGAGAAGTTACAAGAATATGACTTTATGATTTCATAAAGTACCTTCACAGGAACTAATTAGGGGCTATGTTATTAACGGAGAAACCACCAAGTTATGAATGAACTGTCAGTAGCTGTGCCAAGCAGCTTGCATCAGCAATTACAGTCCTAAATGTTCTGGGTAAAAGCACACTTAATGGGACCCTTTCACGGGCTGTGCAGTCTCTGTCACAGGAACAATTTAGTGGTTCCTTTGTCTGTGCCAGCCACAGAAGGGCCTGGAAGATCTGTGATCTCTATTCAACTTCTGTGACATGAATTTGCACCCATCTTTGCTATTCATTAACCACTTCCCTCCCCTCCCCCAGCTTTTTACCTCTAGAGCCTGGGGAGAAAATGTGATTCAAGCATATTTTGGAACAGCAAGATCTCCCTGAGTCTGCAGAGAGCCTAATAAGATGCTTGTGAATATAAACTGCCCTATTCCCCTTGATCAGAACCTTCACCACAGAAATGCTAATTTTTCAGCAGTGCCCCAAAACGAATTGAATATCAGCAACATACCAAAACTTACGGAATTTTTCATGTGGGCTTTGCCAGAGACATGGGACTTTACACTTTGTTTCTGTACTCTGCCACACCCTCCCAGCAGCAGTTCCCCTCTCAGTGGTTTTCCTGCAAGCAGGACTATTTCAGTGGATTTCCTGGAAGCAGGGATCTGTGGCGCATCACTCCCACTCCCTGCATTCAGCCAGGCACCTGCAGAGCTCACCCCTGGCGCAGCCCCTGCAGGTGTGGCCGCACTGGTGACACCAGGAGCCCACACCAAAGTCACAGCTCCTGGCACCCACACCATCCCTCTGGATCTCCAGGGCCCCAGGGGATCACAAATGGGAATTCCCAGGGGCCAGCCCCTCCACAGGAGGCAAAACCAACCAAGGAACTGTATTTGTTCATGCTCTCCTTATCCCTAGAACAGCTCAGCAAAACCCGAGCAGCCTCTAAGAGCTGCACAGCAGAACGCCAGCATCGACAAGCTTTTGCAAACACACAGCTCCAAACAGAAATAATTCCCACACAAACAGCCTGCCATGGCTCAGCAGCACACACAGAGTTTGAAAACTCCTGCAAATAGAAAGAGATGTGGCATCTGACTGGAAAGAACAACTTTCTGTCTTGGCTTTAAAATGGAGTTTAAAAAAAAAAATTATCTTCCATTTTTATCTGTTCCGTATTAAGAATTACATTTTAAAAAAAAAGAAATAAATATTAATCCTAAAGTTTCCTGTGTAAGAAACTAGCTCTTGGTACAGTATTTTCAATGTGTTAGTGTTCAAGTACTTCCAGATTATGATTAAAACATTATGAGCTACTTTTATGAGAGCTGAAGCCATGTAAGGAGATTTATATAGGCTATTGCAACCCTCCTATCAACTGCAACTTTGCTTAAGGCTACTGTTTATGCTTTCAGAAAATACTGGCGATATCCAAGGTCTAAGGCCCCAGAAAAAAGGAGACAAGCAACTGTCGTGCTGCATGGAAAATGAATCCTTCTGGCAGCTCCTGCCCAGCCTTAGATTAATATGGATTTACAATTAACATCATCAGTGAATCAAGCAGCCTCGTAATTGTTTTTGCAGCTATTCCAAAACTTTCTCCTGCACAGACATAACCTAATTCTAACTTAGTGAGACAGAACAGCTTGACACTTTTTGTTATCTAAAGACCACTTCAGCCAAAGAACATAATGAAAAAGCATGGGAACTTGACTCAGAAGCAAAGGCTCTTCTTTAATATTGGTTCTAAAAATAAAAAAGCCTCTCCCCCTTACAGCTCTCATTATTTCTTATTCTTGAAGGTCTAATTTTGCCGCAAGGACTGCTTCAAAAATACATTCTCTTTGATAGGATTGCTCAATATTGCTCAGTCAAGAGGGATTAGAGCCTTCTGAGGAAAAGAACATATTTCTTATTCATTTTCTTGACTAATTAGTAAAGGTGACTTTGGGAAACCTTAGCTGTAGATGTATCACTCACCTCTTCTTCCCAGTGGGGATTAACAAGCAGTGGGCTCTTGCCCAAGAGCAGTGACAGACACTTCTGTGGCACCAGAGCTTCGTGGAGCCCATGCTGGGGCTGCAGTCCTGCAGCAACCAACAAAATCCCCAAAAACTTGGGTCTAACCAAGCACAACCCCCTCTGGAGCCATGCCTCCAGGGAGAACTGAGGGAATTCCCATCTCATGCACCAGCTGAATCAGTTTCATGTCCTTTCTTCTCTGTGCTGGGCACAGCTCGTTTGTGAGGATGAATCATATTCCTCCAAGTTTCCTCCCTTAACTGAGTTTCTTTCCTTGAACTCTGTGAATTTGTACAGACACACAAAGTAAATAAAAAGATGTGCCTGAGTTTCTTCAGCTATGAAGTCTAAGAAGCAAACAAGGACTCTCACTTTGTGTGGGGCTGGGTTTTCACTGTGTATGACACCATCAATACTTCTAAGGTATTGACACAAGAAATCATTTCTCATAAGGCTGGGACAAGACAAAATCATACCCAGGGGGTCTGAGTCTACAATTCTCATTAAATGCAGGATTGTTGCTGACATTTATGCTAAATAATGACTCAGACCTTAACAATCCAAGATGCTGGCTTACATTTGTGATTTTTCATTCAATATACATGGCTGTGTTTAGAGTTCTATGCAGGGGTCCAAGAATAAGACCTGGTCATTGCATTTCCTGCAGCTAATTTGCTGGAGTGTTTTTGTAATCCAGGAGATGAAACTGTCAGGGTGTGAGGCAGAAAAACAGGCTTTAGGGGAAAAAAAAAGCATGAGACAAAGCTGAACTGAACTTCCCAGCAGGAGGAGAAAGGGGTTTTTCCTGTTCCTCAGCACCACTGCCCACCAGCTGAGCTGGGACAGCCACCCTAAAACAGCCACCCTAAAACAGCCACCTCAGAGGTTTGGTTGAGCCACAGGCCTACAGAAAGTCTCCTGACTTCTTTGGGAGGCTGTAGCTCTAACATTTATTCTCTGGCTTTCTGGTCTAATGTCAGGCAGATGCTCAGAATTAAGACTACAACACTAATCCTGCAAGAGGCATTAATCTTTCTTTTTGGAGAGAGAAAAGTATTCTAGAACAAAACTCCCATTTCTGAATTTCTGAAGAAAGGAGGATTTCTTCCCTGCCTAAGTGTCTGGTCATTAAAAGCACACTGACAAGTGGTCTTTTTGTGTAGAGCCATATGCACCAGTCTGGGTAAGGACAGGATAATGTTGGGAACTGCCACTTCCTCATGCCCAAAGAGCATTTTCCACTTGCTGGCAGAGGTCAATAGATGCAAAAAACCAAAAAAACACCAAAACAAAACAAACAATAACAACAACAAAAAAAGAGGATCCAGGAACATCATTCCTAAAGCACTGCCAGAGCTTGCACTTAGACAAGAGTGGCCGGGTCTGTCACAGCAGGTGATAAAATCCATTTCTCTTCACTTGACAAAATGGGACCTGATCATAGGATTCAACTGCTTGTTTCTTGAAGTTCTGTCCTAAAAAAGTGGTCTCTGAGCTTGACAACATTAGTAATATTAATTCTGCCCGACAGTATTTTGGGACTTTTGCAAAGACCCCTCAACTAGAGTTGAGCTGTAAAAAAATCCCCTTTTCTCCTAAATGTAGCAGAATGTGATGTGTTGCCCTGTCCACCAAGTGCACACATGACTTTTCACCAGCTCCAGGGATTGCTGTAATACAGCTGTGACCAAGAAGCTTCTGGGAAGCACAACAGGACCTCTGGAAGCCTCCCTGACACCTCCAGAGAGGGGTTCTTTGGACACGATTTTCTGAACTTGAGAGAGTTTTTCAGCTTGACAGTAGTCACTGTGTTCCCAAGGGAAAATCTTCTGGGAACTTTTTTTTCAAAGATTGTTTTTTATAAACAGGTTTTGGTTCTCAAATTGGGAGAAATGCTCAACATTTTATAAATACGTTTTGGTTCTCAATGTCACACAGGTGCTCTGAATGTGTTTTTCTCTTGTTCCACCAGTGGGGCCAGAAAAGTGGTTCCTTTGGCCAATCATGTTAACTTGTATGGGAACACCTTATAAAAAGGGTTGCAAACCCCAAAATGAAGGCTTTTCTGCCTCATGGGGATCAAACCTCACTGTTGTGATGTGAATCCCCACGTTTCTATTCTGTGTCCTCTAGCAATAGGGGTCCATGCCCAGATTTCTCTCTCAGGACTAAAACCACCACATCAGGCAGCAAGGACTCTGTGAAGGGCTCCCAAGCCTGCAAGGCTGCACTGCAGCATTTTACCTTCCCCCAGAAATATCAGAGGGAATCTGAGGAGGCTGCTGTGCAAGCCCTCACTAAGAGCTGCACAAGGCAAAGGTGCTGCAGGGCAGAGCTCAGGCTGTGGGACGTCCCTGCAGGAGCCAGCAGCACTGGGAATTGGCCCCTCTGGCTCTGTTTGGTTGCACTCTCACCGTGGATCATGGGAATGGCTCTGGGCTGGCTGCTGGGGAAGCACAGCTGGCATTCTGGGGCTTCTGCTGAGCTCTGGAGCAAGGAAGGGGCAGCCCCTTCTCCTGACAGACACCCCACTGTCACAGGCTGCTGGGGGGCTCCTGCTGCTGGCAGCCCCTGGCTCTCTGGGTGGATGGAGCAGGCTGACAGCAGTGGGGCTGGGGCAGGAGGAGGGGGCAAGGTCCTTGCTGAACATCCCCTGGAGCTCACCAGGAGTTCCATGTCAGAAGACGCGGAGGTTCCCGGGCCTTGGCCTCCAAAGATGCTGCAGTAACAAACCAGAGGGCTGTGAACAAGAAAAGCCTGGCTCCTCAGTTATATTTGGGCACCTAATTCCTACCTGTATTGGCCTTTGAGGATGTAGGAGAGCAGTTCAGATTTAATGAGAGCAGAGACCACCACAGTCCTCCTGCTTCAAGCTCCTGCTTCTCTGCCTCGAAGCCAATGCTTGACACTGCTTGACTGGCAGTGAAGTGGGAATATCTGAACAGTCCAAGTAGATTAGCCATGGTCTGGATGGAAACATGGTGGCAGAGTAATGAAAGGAAGTAATTTTATTGCCAGAGACATGGTTCAGTGCCTAACCTTCAGCATGTACTTCATTTCAGAAGTCATAAGCAGCCATAACAGAAGAACGAAACCAATCAAAACCTTTTCAAAATGTTTCAGATAGTAATGTAACTGTTTCTGGTTCCTTGCTACAACCAGAAACAGATGTAAATAAGAACAGTAATACAATGAATTGTTGATACAAAATGAAGTTAAAACAGTAATCAAACCCAAATCTCTATATAGCAACGTACATTGCTTATTAATCTTGCTAGGACAACATTCTGGCTAGGAGGCACTTGAACTGTTGTATTTTGAATTTGATCTTGTCATGAAACGCATTTGAAATCTCTGTAGGTGGTATCTATTAAAAAACTTCCAGCCTGAAGCACGTGGCTAGCACAGCACAAATGCTCTGCACTGATATGCAGGAAAGATTCTCCCTAAAAGACCTTCCTTAAATCAGAACACTTAAATAAGCACACCTTCTCTGTGTCCCCGTTGGGAAGCAGGTCCTCTGGCCAGGTAGGGCCCTGTGGGCACAGAGAATGGAGAATGGTTCATGTGCATCACAACAAACAGCCACACCTCAGGGAAAAGCAGCTCTGCCATGGTGTGCTCTGAATTACAGGCAGGCCTCAAATGCTCTCCAGCTGCCAAGTCACCAGTTCAGATATCCCATCTGTCCCAATGTCTACTGCACCTCCTCAAAAATTTAGGCATATTGTAAAAAAAAAATATATATGTTTGGTGCCTCTCTTTTTCCTCTCACCCTGCTCCTCCAACATCACTTCCTTTAGGCTGTTAAGCCTCCAAATGGCTTTGGGGGAAGCTTTTGTAAAGGAGAACCACTTTGGATGCTGCTCTGACTCACCAGAGGAAAAAAATCCAGTCTTTTCCTCTCCTCACACAGTAGTGTGCACTCTTAATTTTGCAATACAAAATCCCTGATCCACGTACAGCCCTAATACAGCTCTTCTGAAGTGAAAGGAACGACTTCAAGAACTGCTTTGGCCGTTGACTTTAACACCAACAAAAGTGCCTCAGAAACTTCACACAAACTTCGGTGTGTTAGACAGCCCCGGCACCACAGCTCTCCATTTGCTTTTGAATAGGTTCATTATTCACATCCCAAATCTGGATATTGCATTTGTTGGGCAAAAAAAAAAAAAAAAAGAGAGAGAGAGAATTAGTTTAACTGCTCGAGACAGGGAGCACTGAGACAGCTGAGCTCCAGCAACAGCCCAAGCGCCCTCGGTTCAAGAGACACTCAGACCTCCAATAAAATGTTCCTCTCTAAAGGTTTCCCCGCCTGAAGCACACGTAACTCCCATGTACCATTGCCATCTAGTGGAAAGGTAAGTAAGGACACAGGTTTTCTGCACTTTCATACCCTGATGGCCCCTGAGGATTATTTCAGCTGATTTGGGAAACCTCTAAGAAGCGTACTGGAGACCCAGTGCCTGCCCTGCTCCCAGAGAAATCGATACCTTCCCATTTTTCTTACCTTTTGGTGCTTGGTTGCTGTTAGCAATCTGCTGAAAAGAGGGCTGTTTTGTTTTGTTTTGTTTGTTTTTTCCCTGAAACACAGGAAACTTAGCTTGCTTTCTTATCTTTGATTAAAAGTAACATTAAATAACAGAACCACAGCGTGTCAGTGGATACCCAGGGCCGATGCCAATGTATTTCAGAGACAACTGCTGTGGCAGGGGAGGTGGGGGAGCAGCAGAAATAGAAAGAACACTGCAGAAAAGCAGCTTCTCCTTGGCTCGCCCAAAAGAACGAGATGAACGCCACTTTTTGCCATGAGAGGCTTAGGGAAGTTTTGGGAAGGCTGGCAGATGAAGCAGTAAATTGAGGAGCTGCTATACAAAAACTCCAGTCAGGCTGGGGGACTTATTTTTTGTAGGCAATTGTTTGACGAGTTTACATCTGCTGCAACGTTCAGACAAGTCAGCAGAGCTCAAGTGTTTGACAGCTGCTCTTAAAAAACCCAAGGAGGATGCACTTTGCTCCTCTTCCTCACAGCCTTTAGATAAGGATGAGAAATGTTACACAGACCCAGTGGAAAGCCTCAAAGGCAAAATACACGATATCTAGTTTTACTAGATTCTTATCATTTACAGTTCACCCTAAAACTCCCACACATTTGTTTCTTAATGTCCCTCATGCTCCGTTAAACCTCACTACAGCAATGTTCCCATAGGAATGTGGCCACTTGCCAGACTCTCTCATGAACATTTCATTAATCTTCTTGGCTCTCATACAAACTACAAAACATTATTTGTTAGCAATTTAACTGTTTTGCTCCCAAATGTGCCAGAAATGTGATCTTTGCTATGCTTTCATTCAAGAATACACGAGGATAATTATAGAGTAAATGAAAAGAGTTTTTTTTTTACATTTAGCAAGATGCAGTGCCAAGAAAGGTGAACTGATTACATCTTGTTTCTGGAATTAATTCTCATGCTATCCTAGATGCCAAATCACTCTCAAATGTTAAGATCTAACTGAAACTTAGCAAAGTACATATTTAGATACAGTTTTATTTCATTATATTACACAAATATCTCTGACTTCTTTGAATAATTCAGATCATACCATGCAGTCTCCTTACTTCAGCGGATCACTCCCCAGAACAGATTTATCTAAACATTTGTTAAACAGAAAATATCATTTCTGTTTGCCGGAAGTCAGGCTTGACCCAGGCCCAGTGGTGTTGAGAAAAGACAATTGCTGGCTCTGCAGTAAGGAGGAAGAATCTTGGAAAGCCTGCAAAGCTTTCAAAGCACACATGACTTGCTGAAGAGAAGGAAAGTGATTTAAATAAGGAGCTTCATCTTCTGCAGAGCAGGGGAATTAATTCTACACATGCCAATACACAGCTTTTATTTCATAAAATGGGAAGCTTCAGAGTGGGATCTGGGTAAAGCTGTCCTCAGGTGCACAGGACACTGTTAGGAAAGAAGCAGTTTCATGTGGGCTTAAAACCCAGCAGTATCACACAGACAGAAATGCAACTCAGCTTTCAGTGAGAAGTGTAACATCTTAATTTCCTAACTTCCATTACCCTCATATGTGTAAACTCCATGGGGCTTGATTTCTTTGTTGTTTTGTTTTGTTTTGTTTTTAAACTAACTTGTAAGAAATACAATTACTGCCTCAAATAACTTTGTAACAAGGGGACTGTTTTCAACAATGTGCATCCATGGCACTGAATGCAGAGAAACGTGCATCAGCAACAGAGGGGTGAAGAGGAAAGAGTTAATTAAGACTACAGCCATTTAAGTGGACAGGAACAGAGAATTAAAGGGATGGGGAGGAACAACAGCACTCTTATGGATCTGTTTTCTCTTCTGACTTGTGTAAGTGCACACAGGACACCAAAACACTTGGGAGGTATCCAAACCCGGGCTCTTCTGAGGTTTTCCCAGCACATTTCAGACTTAATATTGTTCTGCAGTGTGATGGGCAGACACATGGAGCCACACTCTTCAAAGTGTGCAGGCACCAAACTTCAGTCTGTGAGAGCAAGTATTTCTGACCAGCCATGAGTGAAGCAATGCCCACAGCCTGCTCGCTGGCTCAGAATTTGGACATTTTTCTTCAAACAATCCCTCGGAGAAAGAAGAAGGGATTGCAAATTGTGTTGCAGGATGTGCTGGGTCATGGCAAGAAGGGACTGGCACAGGTCTTTCCATCCTACCTTTAAAATTATAGCAGGAGGATGAGTGAGAGATTGTTCTGAGTGTGTCCACAGAACATGAGAGGCTGATTATAGGAATAAGGAGCTCTATCAGTGGTTATATGCAGCCAGAAACCACCCAGGGCCTTTCATGTGGCCTGGAGAAAAGCAAGAGGAATGACATGGTGTTTAAGAGCAGTTTGGAAAGGATGGGGGTTTGGGGAAACAATGGCACCATCAGCTGCATGGTTTTGATTGTTTGGATGTTGGGTGCAGCAGCTGCCTTAGCCAGGGAGAAGGGACAGAGAGAAAACAAGGGGGTTTGGGGAGCTGGGGAATTCTAGTCAGGAAAAATTCGGTGCAAAGGCTCATACAAGATCTCAGGAGAGTCAGTCAATCAGGAAATAAGCAGTGGCCCCCAGGGAAGTACCTGTGGCTCTCAGATGGTGACGGGAGAGCTGCTGCAGCTCTTTCAGCATGGGATGGAGAGTAGCTGCCTGCAGAGACAAGTCCATGGGATTTCTGTCCATGTGCACCAGCCCTGGGACAAGCCCATTTGCAGCTTGCCTCTTGGAATGAGCACTCCCAGTTCAGCTTTCAACCAGTGGCAAGGCCCAGCCAGAGCACTGAGGTGCCAAATTCAAATTTAGGCAAAGCCGTGCTGCTGCACACTCCTGAAAGCTGCAGGACTGGGAGGCTACAGAGTATAACTGACCTAATTTCTTATTTTGATTTCATAACTAAAAACAGCTCCAGGGAACCCTGAGCACAGAGCCTTGCTCAACCCACGCCATAATTGGACTGGCTGATTGAACTAGCTGGTTGGCTAAAATTGTATTCTGATTAAATTGTAAGACCTTTTCTCCAAATGGCAAAGCTTCCCTCCCTGTAATTCCTGAGAGATCTACCCGAGAATTACAATCTAAAGAAGAGAGTGCACAGTGTCAGGCAGCCTCTGTTGTTCCCCTCAGCAAGTTATAAATATAGAATACCTACAGTGCTCTGAACTAGAGAAAGACAAGATCAAGGCCAAGTGTCACAGTCCTCCCTGAAAATAATTGCAGCATGCAATATAATCCCACATGCTCTAGCAATAAGTAGTCTAAATAGAAATGAGCAGCACAGAACTGGGTTGTGGGTGGTGGAATTGTACCAGACCTTGGGAATTTTATGTTAATCAAGAAATGCTAATAGAGAATGGCAAGTTTTAGTAAGCCAGTAATAAAAGAGAAGTTACATTTAAATATCAGGCATGTTAACTGGGGGAATTCACCTAGTGGAAAACTTTGTGTGACTTAAAGCAGCAGTTTTCTCTTGGTGTTCCTGTGGTTTCATTCCCTATCCCAGAGGTCTGCCTGGGTAACTGAGCCATTGGGGAAAAAAGCCTTAGAAGCAGCAGAAATTAACAGTCTTGACAAAATTACTGGGTGAAGCTGTGTCACACTAGAGGAGAGAACAGAAGATCACAAGACTCCTGGGGCTGAAGTGTTGAAGACCCAGCAGCACAAGACAGTTCAGCTTAAATTCCTGTAAGTGCTCAGAAGGCAAATTCCAGGTTTGCTGGAAAATATTTTAAGGAAGGTGCTGGGACTGTTGTGCCCAGCAAGATCCATCCTCTTCCTCACATCAGGGTACAGATGCTCCTTCCCCCTTCTAGTGGCACAACTAAACATTCCTTAATTACAATGTGAAGGGGAGCCCTGCATCTTTTCCATTACTGAGCACACATGGCAACAGGAACATCCTGAGGTTTGATGCAGATTTCCTTGTACAAATATCCCCAAAGGAGGGAGAGCTGACTCAGAGGAACTTCCCATTACTGCCAAATCATCACATCATCCTCTGCACGCTGGTGCAGATCTATAGTGCTTTATAGATTACGTAAAGGAGCCCTGTCAAATGGAGGGATATTACCAGAAGCACAAAAAAGTAATCTAGACGGCTTTGGTAGTTCAACCTCAACCAATGGTGGCACTAAAAAATCCACTGCAGCAAAGGGAAAACAAAAAGCAGGGTCTTTTAGAAGTTAATGCTCAAAACTTCCATCTGAAGAATACGCACGTCCCTGAAAAGCAGCGTAACTGTTTACAACATCAGCAGATAAATCTGTGCCCTAACCCTGCCTCCTCCCACCTGGGTGACTTTCTGCAGCAACTGGGAAGTGCAGATTGTAGCAATTCAGCGCCTCTCTACCTCCTCTGGCACGGCAGGACCGAGCTCCCTCCAAGACAGAGAAATCTCTGGGTCTGGCCGTGGAGCTGTGGCTAAATGAAGCCAAGTCTGCTACGTGCCTTTAATTTCCCTGCTTTGATGAAAGTCTTAATGTCACCACTTAGGCAAGGAGGAGGTGAGTTAGGGCTTTATCAGGACTAACTGGCAGCAGGCAGAGCTGAGGGCAGATCTCCATTAAGTGCTCCAAGCCACTGGAATTAAACTGGGGGACTGCAGAGCCTGGGAAGTAGCAGTCCACATGCAAGTTTTCATTTCAGAGCGCCTCAAACTAAACCTCTTTCAAAACCTGACCTTTTCCCTCCAGCTCTCCTCTTCATGCTCCAGGTAACCTGGGACCTGCCAAAGCAGAAACCTCACCTATTAGTCACCAGACAGCTGGTGGCACACACAGCACACTCCTGATTAATTTATCATTCTGGGCGAGGTTATCCAGCTGGCCCACCCTTCCTGTGTTGTATGAGCATGCTGCAAACTATAAAGTGATCACAAAAATTTCCCTCTCTTTTCCCTTCAGCCTCTCTGCTTTTATTCTGTGCTTGTTCCTTTAGAGAGTTCCTTTAGGAGTGGGATGGTTCCACCAAGCACTGAGTGCCTGCTTCCCATCTGCAGCAAGAATCCCTAAAGTGCCACGAGGAAAGTTTAGTGATAAGGGAGATTCCCACTCTGATTTCTGTCAGGATTAGAGAGGGGTGGCTTTGTTTCCTTGCTTTTCTTTTGATTCTTTTAAACTTGTGTAAATATAATTAATATCATTTCTGTTTTGACTGCACTCCAAGGAATGGCCCAGATTATCCTCCCTGCAATTTGAATTTGAGGAGTTTGTTTGATTTTAGTATAGCTTTGTAAAGAGAAAGCACAACGACCCAATCAGTTACACTGACCAAATCATTCTCTACATTTTATCTTAAAAAAGCAAGAAAGAAAGGAAAAACTTCTCAGGCAGAAAAATTATTAAAATCCCAATAGGAAGTGCCACCTTAAGGCCATACTTCTCTTGAAATTCTAACCACTACAAATTCATTTTCCATTTATCTGAATCAAGACTGGGAATATTTTCCCAATATGCTAGAATTTGGACTTTTTTTTTTCCTGTTCTTACAGTTTGCAGGGCAAACCAAACAGCCAGATTAATTACAATATTTTAAAAGTCTGTCAAATACAGCAGTTCTGTCCCTTACCTTTCAAGCTAGTGCATTCATTGGAACCTTTTTTTTTTTGCAGCATTATCTCATAAAAATAGTTTAGCACAAACCATAAAAATGTGTTGTACACTTCAGCTAATCTAGTATCTTTCATTTCTAAGGATTTGGGTGGAGGCCAAGTTAATTAAACCCAGAATAGAAATGGGTTCTATTCACATGAGTCATATACCTCTGACTCACAACAGAGTCTGTGCAGCTAATGGGTTAATTTGTCCTGATAACAGAAAAAAATGAAGCTGGAGGTTATGACTGCTTGGAGTGAGTGCTGGTTTCAGGCAGCAGTGGATGCACAAGGTTTTTTACGCCAGAGAACACAGACCTGCTCTAACGATGTCCCCTCTGTCCATTCAAGTGCTGTAACAAACAGCTCAGAAAGATCTGGAGGTGCAGAAGGCTCAGAAATGCAGGACCCACGCCTTCAAAGCTCTATCATTACAATTATTACAATTGCAACCAGAACAATATGAACATGGAAGTGTTTCAGTTCCTGCCACAGAAAGCAAAGCCTCGGCCACATGCAAGCAGCTGGTGATGCTGGCCAGATTGCCCCCGAGCCTGCAGCACTTCAGGGGGAAGGGATCCTCCCCAGCCACCTGGCAAATCCACACACCAGCCACCCCAGTGGCCAGTGCTGAGCACCCACCACAGAAACGTGGAAATCTCCTAAGCTAGCAGCCCTCCTAGCTCCCCTGGTCCCTTTGTCCCTTTGGCACCCACACCAGCCTCACTGGCCACTGCTCAGCTCCTCTGAGCACACCACAGCTGAAAGGCAGGAAGCAGAGCAAACTCTACTTCAAGATATTATTTCATGTTTTTTAACTTTTTCACCTGATCTATTTGTTTGCCTTGTGGGAACTGAGAATGCAGTCTCTGTTCAGGACTAAGCCAAGTAATGTTGTAGCTGAACTATATAAATCATGTCCAAGACAAGGTATAGGTATATATCTTTATATATACCTTTATAGAATAAAGGTAGAAAAGAAGTTGATAAAGTTTGGAATTTATGTCCAGAGAAATAGAGTGGACCCACATTAATTTGGTGTTGAATAGAAACACCAAATTAGAAAGGCACAGGAAGGGGCACTCAGTCCCTAACCCACACATGAGACAGAGAGAAGCTCCCAGCTCTTCTCCTCCTGCATTCCTGTGAGCCTCTCAAGACAAGGACTTTATCCCAGTCTCATCATTCATGTATTCAGTGCATCACCACATATACATAATGCAGAGTCCTGGCAGAGAGCAGTGAAAGTAAAAGCTCAGCAGGAACTTCACACTGAAACAGAGGTAAGTAATGTCAGTCTGCTTCCTCTTCAAAATATGTTTTGAAGGGAATTTCAACACCTTTTGCTTGACTGAAATACAGAAGCAGGCCTTACAGGAGGCCCATATCCTTTTCCACCTTTTCAACAGCTCAATCACCAGCTATGCTCCTTCATCATATTTCCTATCACATGAGCTCTTCTGCTCCCCTCCTGTCTCAGTTAATGTGGAGTTACTCTGCACACTGAGCTGCAACCTCAGCTTAGATATCAACAGCTCCCCTCCACCCCCAGCAGAAACACCATTTCACCCCCATTTGTACTGCAGGATTCTAAAAAGCAGGAGGAGTAGCTCCCATGGCTGCAGCAGGGCACCAAACCCAGATCTTGTGCTTTCTGTGTGAGCAGCCATGAGAAGCTGGAGGCAGCCAGGCCATGACCTGGGTGCTGTGATGTTGGGACAAGAACAAGTCCACTTGCTCTCCAGGACAAAAGCCATAAAGTTCTGGACAAAAGCTCCAAGTGCCTATGGTGGAGGTCAAGATCGTGGATCCTAAGCAGCAGCACTGCTCCCACCCAGCCCTAATTTGCTGGCATTAAAACTCACCCTGTCTTCACTGTTCCCTGTTGATCAGGCAGCTCTGCTCGGTGGCTTCAGCTTCACAAGCAGACCTAAAGATCAAACACCTACTTCTGGATTCAGGCCAGCAATTCAGTGGCTATAAATGTCAATCTGGAGCACTTTAGATGCCTATTATTTTGAACTGGTTCCAAGTTCTGCACTGAAGCTCCTGCATTAAAGGGTCACAACAAAAACAAGTTTATAAAAAACTAGATCTCAGAATTGTCCTAAGTGCAATTAATTTAAAATGCAGACAATATCATTTCAATTTCAATGTTTTGCTAACATTTTGTTAGATTTGAAATTAAGAGAACTGCATTCTGTCCAGCTGAGGAACCCCCACTGAAGCACTCAGCACCTAAAAGCAAAGGTGCTTTGGCTGCTTTGAGTCAAAGCCAGCATTTTCCTGACCTGCTGCTGTTCATCATTTCAAACCTGTGTTTACATGACTGCTTTTGCCAACCCACGCTCAGCTGTCACCAGCCCCCACAGAACACAATAATAAACACCTTGCACACCCACCAGGGCGTGACTGGCAAAGGGCTGGGTGCATGGAGAGGTCTGGAAGTTTCGAGAACACAAAACACACAACTTCCCTAATTTTCTGTCAGACAACTCATCCTCAGACCCAACAACATGCAGCGTTGATTTTCAGGTGCAAATTTTATTGTGGATCGTAACAAAAGGTTTCAGAAAAAGCACAGGGAAAAAAAATCAGCGGGAGAGTGTGTTTTACTTACAGAGTACATATATTCTGTGAAAGCTACTAACTCTGCAGCTGAAGGCAGTGCAGCGTAACTTTAATAACTGCTCTCGGATACATGTTTAGCAAATTTTAAAAATATTCTTTTTTCTCACTTAGTCTGATATTGAAATTGAGGACCACATATTTCAATGACTCTAGCATTGTTGCAGAGTGCACGGTATTAAACTATTAGATGGAAAAGAAAATCTCATTATTGTAGAAAGAAAGTCACACAAAATATTTTCAGAATGCATAAAATTAGCCCTTGTAAATGCTGAATGACTCAAAACCTCTTTGGAAAATCTGTGGATGCTGAGGTAATGCCCAATTTTAGAATTTTGGTGATGCTATCTGAATTTTTCATGTGACAAATCAAAATAAAATATCTTAAGGCAAACTAACCATGACTTCTTACAAAGGATTTCTTCAGTCTGTAACTGGACTTTGACTTTAAAGAGAAAGCCCACACTAGTTCTTACAATAAAATAACAAAAGCCTACTAGGTAACTGTAAAAATCTTGCAAGAGGTCTTCAAGGCTTTCTCTTTGGATGCTGGCCATTCAAGAAGGCTGTTTTGAGAGGAAGACAGGAATAACAAAAACTAGACCTAAGGCTGGCATCTAGTATGTTAAATATAACAAATATTTTTCTCCAGTGAAATAAACCTCTAAAAGCCATTCTGCTTTACAACACCGTGGTTTGCACTAAGGTGTCTGCTAAAATCATCTGAAACATGAATTTAAAACTGTCCTTCCAGAATAAAAAACAAGAACAAAAGTCAACCAAGCAGCATTTACCTCAACCATCATGGTCTGCTTGAGAGCAACCAAGCAGAGGCTCTGAATTCCTGCCTCTTGCCCCACAATTCCCTGGAGCAGATTAGGACCTTCTCCAGCTCCTGCTGGCCCACTTGAATTCCTGAGCTGCAAGGGCTGCTACCCGCTGTAACACAGAGATACTCCTGACTAGGAAATGTAAAGAACTGGACACTCTGCAGCCAGCTCATTTAATAGTTAACTTGGTTCGCCTGGCCTCCATCAGAAATACAGAGCAATCCAATTCTGGGCTTTACAAGTGTGTCCTGGGTAAAATTATGTAAAGATTCCCTCTTATAGGACTTGTTCTTTATGGCAAAGAACAGTCAGTCAGCTGAGAAAGAAATCTGAAAGGAGCTGGCCTCAAGATATTAGGATTTTAGATTGACACACTATGAAAAATCTGTAGCTCCTCTTTAAAAAAAACCCCAAAAATCCAAACAATAAGTTTTGTGTGATCGAAAGAGAGCGCCAGAATGCATCAGCAGGGAAAGGATGCCCATGTGCAGCCACAAAGGAATCCCAGACTCCACACTGCTGGGTGCAATGATGGATCAGCAGAGCTGGTTTCACACAGCCCAGCAGCAGCAGGGGTTACTGCCTGCTTGCTGCTCACGGCAGGCTGAGAATTGGTCACTTTTGGGTGGGCTCAGCTGCCTCTGTGTGACACAGCACACCAGACAGGCACCTTGGTCTGGTGGCTGGGGTGCAAGCAGCAGCACTCAGGCAGTGCCCTGCATTTCCCTGGCTTTAGGATCCCACGTTTGGGGCCGCAGCCCAGAGAGCCCCGGCGCTCTCTGGGACCAGGGCAGGCTCTGGCCTCTCCAGGGGCTGCTCGTGAGCTGCAGCAATCGGCTTGGCTCCACTTCTAGCAGCTCTAAATAAACCTGGGATTGACTAAAATGAAACAGTTCTGCTTCCAGCAGTACCTCAGGGTGCACTGCTGCCTATCAAGAATAAAAGGAATGTAGCTGTGGCAGAATTTGGTACAGGTAACTTTTCCCTTGCCTGAAGGAAAGGGCTGGCCAGCACCAACTGCTGAAAAGCAAGCTGTCTACAGTAGTATTCTACATTTCTCTTATAGTCTGAATCAAAGCAATAAATATTAGATATACTCTATTAGATTTTGTATTTATCTGATAGCTATTTAAATCTACACTGTCAAAAATATAAGCAGTGACCCACTCCTACTTGGCAGCATATACTGTTTGTGTGTTAAGTGTTAAAACTATCACATGGATCTATATTTACACAGGACACTGTTGCTTACATGGCAGATTTTAATTTACATAAATTCTTACCATAGGATAGATAATTGTGGAAAGGTTGGGTATTGCTTAAATGTTTCTACAGTTCTGCCTAAATTGCATTTCAGCATGAGGATTTAATAATTCTGTCTCAGTTTTATGTTTTATAAGGATGGAAATGGAGTCTGACAGATAAATCTCCAATAATGTTATACCAATATAGCACAAGAAATACTTATTTTCAAGTCCAAGCAAAGAAAACAGTTTCACTGTTCACTTCACACATTTAAATCTCCTCTTTAAAGAAAGTGCACTCCTCAAAACAAAGCTTTTGGCACTGTGGAAATGTGAAAGTGTTGCAGCTGAGCATGGTCTGCAGAAAAACATCATTCTTTTTTCATTAGCTATTACAATTACTACTAGGTGTGCAAATGAAAAACTTGCATGTCAAACATTAAAATAAGCTGAAATTGCTGCTGATATGTGCATGAAAAGTTCTGTCTCAGTTTGCTCAAAAAATTCTGCTTGATTCCTATTGTTTAGCTTCTCAGTCATTAACAATATATAATGAAAATGTTCAATTTCATCGAGGTCAAAATGCCCAGCTATTTTTCCCTGTAAAGGGCAAATAACTGCTGTTTTCTGTACCTCTGATTTCAGAAACTCAGTTAAAAACAGACAGGTAAGAAAATATTTTAAAATAAAGACATTTAGAGTGCTTATTGCAATCAGATAATTTCTGAGATCAGAGAACACCCAGGTATTGTCCTTTGAATTGAATACTGACTTTCCCTTGAAAAAGTTCATATTATTCCTCAAAAAAATAATTTCAGAAGTCAGCATCACCTTCTTACCAAACATCAGTCGGTGTTTAGCAAAGACAGACAATAATTGCTGGAGTTCCCTCTGTGCTAATGTTGTACTGGACAGTTCTACATAAAAGAAAGGGGAAAAAAAGCCCTGGAAAATGGAAAACTATGCAATGCTTTCCATCCTGAGTAACACACAGCTGTTACCCACTGCCCTTGCCAGCTCTGCCCTCTCCTGAGGAGCAATTCAAGAACTGACAAGTCGCTTTTCCCTGGGCCTAAGCCGGTTTGCCACAACTGGATGTTTGTTAACAAGTCTTCCTGCACCAAGCAGCCCCAGAATTTCTGAAGAGTGATCTAGGAATATCAGCCTGAGGATTTTCTTTTCCTGACTGTGCAGCCCAGGATCCCAAGGATTTGTGGTTGCAGTGGAACGCTTTGTTTCAGCAGTGATCCAGGCAGTCTCTACCAGCTCCCTCTGGAAGCACAACTGGAGCTTGGCACCAGTCTAAGGGAAGCATCAACTCCCATTTCCCTTTTGAGTCTTTGTAAAGCTAAAACCAAACAGATAACAGCTTGTAATCGGTGGTAATTAAATAAACAAAATCTTTGTGGCCATGTAACATCACCAAAGAACTTTACACTGTAATGGAATCTTTGCAGGTGGAAGAAGTTTTGATTATTTCTAGAAAATTAATCTTTTTTTGTGTTGAGCATAAAAACATCTTGATTTTTTTGTATGCTGCATGCATATGCAGCAACATACATTCATCATAAAATCAGCTGAAAGAACAATTCTAAATTCTATTTAGCAATCAATCTAAACTTGCAATTCAATAATCCTGTGATTAAATTGCCAAAATAAGAACAAGCCATTATTCTACTTTCTAATATTATGTAATAATACAAATCTAATAGAAAAGCAGTATTATACAGGTGTGTCTTCCTGAAGAGTGTTCTTTGCAAGAAAGATCTCTGCCTTGAACAGAAACAAGTGAAAAGCTGCAAAGTGTGGTTCTGTGGAATGCTCAATACTGAAGCAGAGTATCACATCATAGTAAGTCTGAAGGAATGAGTAGACACTTCAGTTTGTACCCATAAAATTAAAGCCTAATAATGGCACTGGAAATATATATTCACCAGGTTAAGTTTCTTCTTTTTAGTTGTCATGTGAACAAGTGTATTTAACTGTTTCGTCCCATGCACATTCCTCACAGAATGGAACTGTCTTATGGATAGAAAATATTCTTCCCCTTCCCAGACTAAAAAAAGATATATGTAAAATATAATAACATAATACAGAATATTCCTATGATTGGCTCCAAACGCCTGATCTGAATTAAGCTTTGTGAATTTTCTTTTCATTGTTGCTTCACCTATTAAAAAGTGTGAAGACAACCAAGACATGAATTCTCCCAGAAAACCTTTCTTTTCTTTATAAGTTACACTGGTTTTAAATTTACTTTGGAAAGAGTAGTGCCAGAATAATCAACTAATAATGAAAGATTCTTCAGGTAAATGGTTTAGTTCCTTTTAGGAACTTCAGAGATGCAGAGGAATACTGATAAAAGATAGGCTAGTTGGGATGTTTTCCTTTGTTAGCACTCCTTTGTGACCCAAATCAGCTCTTCACTCCACGTTCCTGTATTTGGAAAACAAATTGTACAGTACTCTCAGTGTAGACTTCAAGTCACAATTTACAATATCTAGAAAAAAAGACAAGGGAAAACAAATTAGTAACTTCATCAGCTCCAAATGTTTTCCAGAAAACAAGTGCCCATTCTCCACTCCTTTCCCTTGCTCACATTGATACCCGTGAACACTGGATCACATGGATAGCAAAAAAAGAGTAGAAATATCAATAAAACACACTTTTCAAACAGGCAAAACTTAGTGTTTTAACCGCTTCTAGTGAGGTATACAAACAGCTACTGCTGCTGCTGCTGAAATGTAACCCAGCTCAGATGCTCCTGAGTCAAAGTTTGCCCAGGATTACACATGCGCAGACAACTTCACCTTCCAGCTCTGGCTGGAAAGGAATGATTTGGAAAAAAAAGTCATCAGGCAGTAACCAAAGGAACCTTCCTCTTATGTAAGAACTTGGCACATTCTGGGCTGCAACATCCTTTACTAGGCCTAATTTCAGCAAGATAGTTAGAGGCAAGTTTAAATTTTCCAGAGGATCTGAAGAAGCTAGGTATAGAAGTGCTCCTTGAACAGACATCTGAAAATTCTTTGGGTTAGCTGACATTCATGGCTGAATCAGCCCTCAAAACTCAGCATCTAAAGTAAGGGATTTATATGAAACAAAAAAGCTAATGAATACCTTCTGTCTCAAAGAGCAGCTCCTGAGAAAGTCAATATTATTTCACAAGAAATCTGTAAAACAAACTGACAAGTACTACTGTGGCTGTCTCCACAAGTGCTTTGGTCAATCTCAAACAGGCATTCAGAACTGCCCCCAGAAAGAGCAGAGTGGAATTAGAATTTATCCTATCTCTTTCTGCTGAATGCACAGGAACTCAAATTCCTATCTGTGGCACTTGGAATTGGCCAAAACCCCCAGGTAAGCCCAGAGCGTGGCGTACTGCAACCACCAGAGTTCAGCCTCTACATTTATCTGCACTGGTGTTTCTCACAGACTCTGAAGGGGTCACACTTTGAATAATTAATCCAATCAAACCTATGCACACTGTCCCAAAGTATGCTAGCTAAAGATACTGAATTTACATCCATGGACCAAGGGTGCAAACACTCAAGCCTAGATTTTATGCTGGGCCTGTGCACAGTCACGACCCCAGAGCCAGCATGGGTTTGTGGCTCTTTATAAAACGAAAAATGCTTGGTAAAAAATGAAGAGGAAATGCCAAAAGCTGCAGGAAGGGTACATTGCCCTCAGAACATCCCACTGCAACCTGCAATCCTGCTTGCAGGCAACACTGGGAGCTTCTCTTTTCAGGCCAGCAGCAAGGTGCAGAACTATTTTTATTTTTCCCAAATACAGAACTTTTATTATTAAAGAAATTATTTTGTTAGGTCTTTGCAAAGACAGCACCACAGAAAAGATTCCACCATCAGAACAGAATTCACAGAAGGGCTCAAAGTTAAAGAAGATGAACCCCAAGCACTCCCACTGCTACAAGGGTTTGACCAACACATGTAACATTTTACTGGTTCCAAGTTTCTAAAACAGAAACTTGAGTTTGGCTTCGATGTACACATTGCAAGGAGTAATCTAAAAAAGCTCAAGCTGCAAATGAATTCGTTATAGACTCAGCAGATTAATGTTCCAGCCATTTTTTAAAGTAAAAGGTCACAGAAAGCTTTTTAAGACCTTTGCAATTATATTGCAAATAACCCAAATAAACTGTTGACCCCATAAAAATCATTGGTTTTCATACTCATTTATTTAACTGCATTCTTTTTTTTTTCCCACTAAATAAGTTTTTCATATTCTAAAGCACTTTTCAGCGCTTTATTTTTTTCCTCAAGAACCTCAAAGAAACAGTGTAGGAATTCAAAGAGTATTTAGTGTACACGTTTAGGGTAAGATCCTTTTCAATACTCTTTTGCTCACTGGAAATTTTAAGCACGGGCATTGTGCCCAATGTAACAACACATAAACCAGATGTGTTTTTCCATTCACATTGGGCAGGAAGTTTCATATTAAGCATTTCAATAATTGCACAAGAAATGTCTTATATATGCTGAAATATCCTTATGGCTTGATTTATACTGGAAAAATTAGCTGTCCCCTAGAGCAATAAATACCTGAAAAATTAAATGCCATAAGAATTTTAAACCTCCATGGGGAGCAAGGGATCACAGATACTCTGTGTTTTACTTGGATCCCTCGATTTCACTGTTTCCCCCTTCTCACTTTGACTATTTCAGACATAAAGGTTTGGGATACACTCACCAGTGGTTTAGTTAAGCATGACTGTGGATAAGAGTTCAAGCAATCAAAAGAAGTCAAAAAAACCCAGGCTGGGTAGGTCTAGATTTAACACTCAGGCTCAATCCTGAGATGCATTACTTTGTGTGTGTGCGTGCCTCTGGGGCTGTTACAACCTGCAGGCTGGGAGGGATGGACAAAACCCTGAATGGAGCAGAATCTGCTTCAGCAAGGAGTGCCTGAATCTCCAGGGAGTTCTGACTGTTAGGAGCGGCCTGTGACATTATCTCATGCCAGCTCCTCAGGGAATGGCAATCCAGTGGCAGGAAAAGAGCACCATGGAACTAAGTCTGAAATTGGTCATGCAAAGACACAGCCACGTTGGTTATCATGGCAGGCAAGCAGCAGGAGCCCAGGTGTCATTCCTGGTGGGAAGAGTGGAGGAGAAGCTGCATGCCCAGCTCCTGCATGGTAAGAAGTGGTAACTGAAACACCCATTAACCTGGGGAATCGAGGGCTCTGTCTCCAGCACAAAAAGCTGGATTTAAACACTGTGTGTGTATGAACCAAGAGGAGTGGAATCCCAGTGCTCCTCAAGTCAGCAGCAAAACATTTATCCTCCCTAAAGCACATCCTACTGTCAGTTCTCAGCTCTACATTTAATTTAAATATGCATGATTGGGTCCTGCAGTCAAAGGAATGTATGAGAACATCTGAAATTCCTCTTTCGTGAAAATCTTATAAATTACTGGAATACTCAAGCTTTAGTGTGAAAATGTGAGATGGAGGAAAATGGTGCAATTGGAGCAATTCACATTTGTCAGTGACACCAATCACAACTGTGTGCTCTTTCTTTCAGGCAATATTGTGGTACTACAGTGCACATGTTTGGTCAATGAAGAAAAGAAACATTGCAACATTTGAAAAAGGGCACTTAAAATACAGAGTTCCTCGAGCATTACAAAATGTACCTTGCCTTTTGCTGCTGGATTAACTTAACCTCCATTTAGCCACACTGTAACCTTGTAAGATCTGGATCCAACACAAATTTTTAAGGACATACAAAAAAAGGTTGCATAGGTACCTTCTGGTCTTGGCTTTGGTTTTTCCAATCCACCATCCTGCATGAGCTCAAAGGCAAAGGAAACATTGACAACCTGGCAATACAACAAAGGCAGTCACTCTGCTGAACTCTGCACAGCGCACATGGTCAAGACAAGTCATAGCTAAAGCTGCAGACCCAGATATTCAGAAGGAAAAACCAGTCAGGGCTCTATATAGCTGGTCTTTGGAATCCAGACAATCCATTGTTTTGCTGTGTCTGCATGATGGTGGTTGCAGAAAGATAAAGGTAATTCAAAGTTAATATAACCCTTAATAAAATTACTTTCAAGTAAGCAGAGCCCACCTCCTGCAAGTTCAAAAATTGGCACATGATGGCCCCTGAAGTGCTCTTGTCTTGAACAGACAGATGAATTGCCTGGACAGCTACAGGCACTGATGTAATGTTGGTCTTAAATTGACACATTGATATGCCTTCATGCTTCCAAAACCCATTAAACCTTTCCAACATTAAATTCTTGGATTTTTGAACACACAAAAAATCAGTTCTGTCATCAATGCTTGTGTAATCCTACACACATTAATGAACAGTAGGTCTCCTTCAATGACAGCAGCATGCAATGGCTGCCAAAATCTGTTAATACCTGCTAACCACCCCATCATTAACACAATTTTCAGTTTCACTCCAGCTAAGTATTAATACTGATTTTTTTAAGTACTTGGAAGTGGTTGGACCAGCACAGTCCTTCCTTGATTTCAGCTGCTTGCATCAAACTTAGGTGGAAAGGTTTGTCTTATCCTTCTACAACCAGACATATTTATATATTTGTTTTTAACAGAAAAACAAAATCTAGTTACCTTCTGCTCAAAACTATCAGGAGTCAAGAAAAAGCTGTGCAGGGGAACAAAATAGCCTTCCAGGAGACCCATTAGCAGGACCAAGTACACTCCATCTGCAAACTGTGGGGAAAAAAGGGTCCTCAGTACATTTTCTGAAGAATATCTCACTGCTCTCCAGATGGAACAGTGGGGTGCTGGAACAGCACTGCCCAGAGAAGTGGATGCCCCAGCCCTGGCACTGCCCAAGGCTGGCTGGGGCTCTGGGCAACCTGGTCAGGTGGAAGGTGTACCTGCAGGAGGGGTGGAACTGGGTGATCTTTAAGGTTTCTTCCAACCCAAACCACTCCATGTTTCTGTGGGTTTGTCCCAGGCCTCTCACTCTTACCCCGGTGGCATCAGGTCTAATAGCAGCTCATCATTTCCTGAGGAGGTAATTTGCTTTCAACTGATGGAAATACCACCTCTCATCTTAGGGAGTGCTGCCTCAGATAAATGCTTAAGGAGTCTCTAGGTACACTTGAGTGTTTCCCCCCCAAATTAAACAAGCAGAAACAGGGAATGCCCTTTTGAAAGCCTTTATGCAATGATTTCCATCCAAATCTTAATTTTACCTTGGGGAAAATCTCTATCAGACTGGCTAGTGTTTAAATAAAGCAGAGATTCTTAAAAACACGAATCAAGACATAAAACACAGCCTGACCTGAAGGCACCTGGGGTTTTTTGGTAGTGCAGATCCCAGCCCTTCCTGCCTGAGCCCGTCATTTTCTTATGATAACTGCTGCAATTGTTCACATGGGGAGGTATTAATACAGCAGGAAGAAGCTTTTCTTTTAGCCTCTTTTCAGCCAATTTAGCAGCTGAGAACAAGACAGAAGAGCATGCAGCACATGATTTCTGTGGTGCAATCAAGCCTGCAGCCCAGCTGTACAGCTGCCTGTGCACTTGAGAAGCTTTGCTCTCGAGCATCCCCGATTGTCCCTGAATGGAGGCATTGTGATCCCATGTGGCTGCGTGCTCCTGCAAAGGTGGGCAGCAAACAACTGCTCAGCCTGGCAAAACAAGTGCCCAGAATTCCTTCCCAACCACAACAGGCAGGTCCCCCTTCCAGCACTTGGCAGCACCCAGAAGGCAGCATTTGGTAATTAATTTTTATGCTAATGGCAGTACAAAACTTCCATTATCCACTTATAATGTTATGTAATGTTATAATATAATATAATAATCCACTTAATATAATATAATATAATATAATATAATATTCCACTTGTTTTACACGCTTAATTGGTGAGGGTCTTCTTTGCACAAACATATTTAGAAATGAAGGGTTTCTTGCTGAAATAGCATCTTGGAGTTCATTCACTAATAATTCAGTGAAGTTTCTGGATAAAGCTGAGGACACGGTGTTTAACACAGCACAACTACCTCTCCCCTTTAAGAAAGGCTAGAAAATTCTACCTGCGTGTCCAGTTCAGTCACCTCCAAATTCAATTTATTCAGATGCTTGTTCACAAAGGTGATGAGAGTCTGAAACAGGAAAACAGTGCAATGAAGGTCTATTCAGCAGGGCAGCAGCTCAACACTAGCAGTATGAGCTCCACTCAGAAGAGAATCTGCATGGGTGAAGAGACTGCAACACAATCTCCAAGTTTTGAAATTGAAATGTGACATTAAACATTGTTTTAAAATTATTTTTTACAAGAATGAAGAACAGAAATAAAATCAATGTGATATATATATATATATATATATATATATATAAAAATAAATACACTGTTAAAACACAGAAAACCCCCACATTTTTAGCAGACTATGGGGAAGTGGGTAATTGGACTCCACTCAAATCTGACAGCAGCCAAAATACTCCAGGGTCAGACCTCTGGCAGCTGTAAACTGGATATCTCCTTGGCATCAGTACAGTCAATGTGCCAGCTGGGTTCTACTCAACATACACTTTGTGAGAACTTTTCTGATGGAAATTTTGATAACTATATGTAGTTCTGTGTTCCAAAGTTAAGTTCACGCTGCTAAACGTTAAATAAAAAGTAACATTATAATCATGACTTTGTGTATTTAAGCATAAAGCTTAATTGTATTTAATGTATGCAGAGCATGCCAGTTACACATTATATCCACACACACCCACCACATCCACACCATCTGATACACACAAGCATGCACATGAGCACAGTAAGTATTTTAAAAATAAAAACTTTCCAACCTTTTTCACTACATTGAGCTTGTCTGGGGCATGGTCAAATAAAGTGTCGAATGCATCTCTTTCTGAAAAACATTCAGTGCCATTAATATACTGAGCTGCAGTTGCTCCAGTGCAGATAAGCACTCACTGAGACACACATTCATTTCAGCAAAATGGTTCAATACAGTCTCTGTATTCCAAGTACCAAGGAGTTTGCATGCTGCTAGCAACTTCTTCTCTATCATTCACAAAACAGCATCACTTGCAGGCAGGATCTGGATTATGTCAACACCCTGTTCCTCAAAAATGAGCAAAGAAGGAGCATCTTTATGCACCAAATCTTAGACAGCCAGGTACAGACAGCCAAGTAACCAAATAATTTTCTGCAGAAGAACATGAGTTTGCATTAGCCACCACACTACAGAGGAAGACTTGCCCCACCGACCACTGACTGCACTGTTAAGCATCTCAGGCAGGTTTTTGACTACATATCTGCAATCTAATCCTTTGTACAGATGTTTTGGGCCATTCTCAGATGCAATTTAGGGCACTATGAGCAGGACAGCCAACCTAAGGTAGCATGACTGGAGTGCTACTGCAGTCACCTTCTGAAGGAAACAGAAAAATATATAAAAAGGCACCAGAGCCTTTCCTGAGCAATTTCTGTTTCAACAACCACCTGAATGACAGCAAATCATATCCCTCAGTTAAAAAAGAAAAACAACCCAAAAGCTAGAATAGACCCAAAGGCACTTGCAGAAGGCAGACTTTACAGCAAGCAAGAACCAGGTGAGTGTTTTCTGCTGGCCATCCTCACTCCTGGCAGTGAGACACACGAGGCACAGGGCCTTGCATGGCCTGCTGAATACTGACTCAACATCTTTAAAGTAGGTAATAGATGCAGAATATCAGCATTCACCAGCTGCTTCACGACAAGGCACCATTTCACATTAAGCTGGGAACTTTTGACCATTAATACCACTGCAGTAATGTTCTGGAGGTTAAACCACAAAGCACATGCAAATTAACATGGGCTGAAAAGCAATGAAATGTGTTTTAAAGATGGTCAGAGTGATTTTAATGGGGTTTTTTTTCCCCTTTTGTTAACTGCCATGACAGCCTGTGGTGCACATTTGCCAGGGCAACTTGAAATCCTTTCCTTTCCTGCCATTTGATCAAAGTGACCACCCACTGCAGTACTCATGTGCACTCTGACTGCCTCAAGAGGTGAGACAATAATCAAATGGACTTACCATGCCTTCCTGATAATGCCCTGTGGGGGATAAAAAAAAGGAAAATAACAAATCAGTTACATATAATTCACTTGCAGATACCAGGCTGCAAAACATCCCCAGCATACACGGTAAGATCTTCAGCTTGGTGAATACTGGAGAATATTCATGGAATTAGGAGACTTTTGTGAATAACTTCCCCAAGTCACTCCAGCTGAAGATCTGGGTTAGTCTGGAGTCTACTGTGTAATAACTCTTGGCTTGACCAAAGTCTCCCAGGAGACCAGGTTTTATATTCCCTGCTTGGAACCAAATCAGCACACCTTGCCTCAGTACAGAAGGATTTTTCATGTCCATTTGGTGAAAACTTTTCCCTCTGCTCTGAAGATGCATCTACCACACTAACTGCAGCAGAAATCCAGCCCAAACAAGGCTTGGGCTGGGTTCTTAAGGACTGCAGGATTTTGCTTCAGCTGATCCTTCATACAGCTATCACACCTAAATCCATAGAGATTAATAATAAGTCAGTAGTGAAGCTTCTCTCCATTCAATTCAGAAGCCAGAATATTCTACTACTCCTCTCTTTTGGTTTGGAGCAGCTTTTCTGTTACAAAATGTTCAGTGAGATGGCACATACAGGGCTTACTACCACCATTTTACACATCTCAAGTCCTGCTTTTAGTTCCCCAGCTCTCTATTTCCTCCCCCTTTTGTATTTTTGGATGCTTGTTTGCAGCTCTTGAAGAGGCTAAAATGCAGTTACTGCCTGATGCATCATCTTCCCTGGAACCCCAATACTGAAATCTAAATATCAGCAAATGTTTGAATTTCTGAGACACATCTGTGTTCAATTACTGAACTGCTGGCAAATGTGGTGTTGACATACTCGGTGTTACCAGTTATTTCCTCTTGGATTTGTCGAGACTGGAGGATTCCATCTCGTTTCTGGAAAAAGGGAAAAAAAGTGACATTCTTCTCAGTAAAGTTTGATGCTTAGGGTACAGTACAAATTTGTGATCCACAAACATAATTCAGTAAGAAACCTGCAGAACAAGAACTTTTCTTACACAAATTTTCAGTCACATATCATTTTACCTTGCAAGTATTTCAGAGAACTCTTTTAATACATTAACAAGAAACCTGACACTCCACCTGCAGAAGGAAGTATTTCTTTTCCTTTCTCCATTGTTGTTAATTCACTCTTCTTTTAAAGGCCCCAATTCAGCAAGACATTTGAAACACCCAAGCACAGATGTAAGTATTTTAGTGGAGGTATGTCTAGGTGAGCTGAATTAAGCCCTGTATTTCAATGAGCAGCTTGGCAGACAGTGCCCATGCAAAAATCTTCCTCCCGGGCTATTTGTTCTTTCTGCTCTGTTCATACTCTTTTTTTTCTTTCTTTGGGTTTTTTTTAGCTTCCATTCACACTCCCACCCTGCTCCAGCAGTGCCTCTGATGATCTTCAGATGGAGAAGCCCCTCCTTGCTGGCGCTGAGGGCCTTTGTCCAGAGGCTGTGCCCAGCGTGGCAGAAGCCAACTCCAATCACTGCTGCACTGCTGTTTGAGCCGGCTGCAGAATGAAGCACTTTGAAGGGTTTGACATTGTTTCAGTTTGCTGATCACACTCATCTGGGGCTGGGGTAAATACCACACATATGTTTTGCCTCTCTCTAGTCAATTCTGTTCCCTGGTATCACCAAAAATTTGCAGTACGGAGGGAAAAGTCAGGCAAATGCTGACAACTCCATTTAAAGTCTAGACATTAGGCAATTACTCATGAGTCTTCACTCCCTGTCATATAAGGAAATGAGAAAAAATAGATTTATGCTGGTCCTAGATTCATCTTCTACATGGAAAAGAGAAAAGGAGAATAACATTTTAGAAAAGTCCTTCATTGTATGTGAATTGGGGCTGCTGCTTTTCCCTGCCTTGGAGGAGACAGCACATCCCTACCTGAGGCAGTAGGGATGACAGAGCCAGGCTTACCTATTCCTTCTACACTGCAATACTAAAATATATTTCTTAATGTATTTTTCCTTCTGCACTGCATTGCCAAAATGTATTTATTGATATATTTTTCCTTCTACACTGCATTGCTGAAAATATATTTCTTGCTTTATTTTTCCTTCTACACTGCATTTCTAAAATCTATCAAGAAATACATTTATTTCTGCAAGAAAAGCTGAACACGGCCCTCTGGGTCACTCCAGACTGGCACTTGGGGCAATGTGAACTCTCCTTCCAGCTAGATGGCAGTTTCAAGGGGTTTTGTGCTATTTTTTAAAGTCCTGTTTCTAAAATTATCTTGCAGACAGTAAAAAATGCATCCAGGGAGGACCTTGGAGCACTTAGAGGGGAGCCCATGGTGTTGTGTCCTGGAAGAGGGGGCACAGAGCAGCTGCAGAGGCATTGCCTGTCCCACACCTTCAAAGCCTGAAGGAAAAGGACATAATTTGGGGCTGTCTCCACGTCCAGCCTGTGCAGGCAGCACCAAGTGCTGCCTCCAGTGCTTACTGAAGCAACTTCAAGTTACAGAACAGCTCATGCTGGAATTCCACTCTGTTTGGTATTTTTGTTTATTCTCCCCTTCGCTTCAGGGTGAAAGGAAACTTTTATTTCCTTCTCATGATGACTCTGACATGCCATTGATGCCTTATGCAGCAAGAGCCCTGCTGCCCTCATCTCCCACGGGAGCTGAGCATCACAGCAATGCCATCTGCAGTTTCCAGTGATCAGACTGGGAATATGGCAGCAGGAACAGGTTTTTAATGCCCTGCACCTTCTCTCTGCAGGCACACAAAAAATGCCTGAAATATAGTCCAATACTGACATTATAAATATTTCCCTTTTTGATGAACTGCAGATTTATATATAAAGTGAAATTTAAAAATCTGTACCTTAATCCTGATGTTGACAACAACAAAAACAAATAAAAAAGTCCAGACCAAAATGATCTTGTTCTGTGTCTGGCACCTGAGCACTAACACTGATAGGATTTCCACACTGCCCAAATCCAGTGTGCATCCCCCGGACCAGCACCTGGCAAGGCAGACCTTCCCATACTTTTGATTTGTAAAAAGACTGGGGAATTCCCAACGGAATGGACCTTAAACCACTGGTCTTAGCACCTTCTCTGAGGGCTGCTTCTCATACATCTCTTGCACTTTAAAAACTCTTCACCTCAAACTTGCCCCTAACACTGATATCACCTACTGTGAGGTTTGTCTCAGATGAGACAGAAGGACACAATATTCCTAAAGACAGACAGGTGCTGCTGAGGGCTGAAACACTGTCCAGCACATTCCTCTCCTTAAAGGCAACAGTGGCTAAAATTGAAACAACTAACTTAAAAATCAACACCAACTATTTGAAAGTCACTGAGAAAAGAGGCATGAATCAAGATTCCACATTAAAAAGAAAAGCTGGACATGCATTCCAGTGACAACTGAAGACCTTGGTGAATAGGCTTGGCATTTTCTCCCCTCACAGCTGAAAGACTTCACCGAAGGCCCTGAAGACATTCCTAATCACTCGCCATTTAAAATTAGCAACTACCCCTAGAACAAAACAAAAAAAATCTGAAACTGGGGTAGTACATCTGGAAATAGAGAAGATTTCTTCTTATCTCCATTTGTGTCAGCATTTTTCTGTAACTGAGGGCCAACTGCTTAATTTCCCCCACAAAGTCCCAGTCTGAAAATGCTGCCATTATTTGGATGGCTTTTTGCCTATGTCTTGTTACAACTGATTTCACCTGGAGGACCATGTTTCACAACTGCCCCACCAAAGAGAAATGCAGAATTATTCTGGAGCTTGTAAGAACAAACACATTTATCATAAGTTCAAAGACTTCATTGGAATCTGCAGGTAGTGCTGCTCCAGAACATTTCAGACCTTCCCAGGCAGTGGGACCAATGATCTCTGATTAAGGTTGTGATTTACACACTCATCTAATCTCAGTCATTTCCTAGCTTTGCCCAAGGGTAGTTTATGCACCCAAGAACATGCTGAAGCCATTCTGCCTGCTCTGCCAATGCACTCTTACACTCTCTGAATTCCATCTCTTGGACACAAACAATCTGTCATCTAACCATTTGTGGATGGTAGAAATACACAATTTTTAAGAAGAGGCAAAATGATGACTAGACCCAGCTCTCCAAAAAAGCTCTCAGTCATTTCAGTAGATAGGAGCAAACAAAGCCTGGGCTTTGTTCAAAGATATTTATTCTACTGGTATGGCAGGAAAAGAAAATAATAGAGTAGCTACAAAAGGTCCAACTATCACATTTTTTCCTAAATCAGCTTAAACCCAGATTTCATATAACTCTCATTGCTAACAGCTTTTGTACAAAACAGCCAAAGGAAACAAGCTTTCATAAGAACTCGGCTGATTACCTGTTGGACATGAGCACATTTTTTGTTTCACAAATATCTTTTCTTTCTATTTCAATAAACTACATCCAGCCAACACAGCAACCCTCACATTTATGTGCTTCTATGCCTAACAAAATCATGAAATGAATTAAGGGAGTCTTTCTCAAAAGACTTCATAAAAGTACTTTGTTCTTTTATTTCTGTCTCTCTCCTGTTCTCTTTATTGAACCACACAGAGCAGAATTTAAAAACAGCTACTGCACAGTCTGTTAAGCTTCCCTAGGCTTGATCTTTCCATAGAGAATGCATGAGTGTTTGGAACATGAGGTGTGCAAATCTGACCACTAAATTAGGCTTTAGGATCTGCTGATGGTTGATTAAAACTTTCATGAGTTCAAAGGGTACATGATGCATGATATAGATCAGTCCCACAGGACATGAAATACAGATTTAAAAAAATAAAAATAAAAATAAAAAACCTCATCCAGCATAAAATAAAACTGAGAAATGTCTCAAACAATTACAGTAAAAGCACTGGCCCCCACTCCCTGTTAACAGGAATCAGCAGAGCTCCAGAGTTCCACTGGCTTTCACCAAGGTCAGGGTCTGCAGGACAAAATCTCCTTCAACATTACTTGGATTTTATTCTGGTGCTACTGCTTTCCCTGCAAACCACTGGTGTCTGAGCTGCAGCTGTGCAGCTAAGAGTGAGCCAGATTCTCCCACTACTTACTGTTTAAAATTGGTTTATCTGTACTGGCTTCAGTGGATTTGCTATTAGCCTGTTTAACAAGAGGGCAATTATGCCCACTGATTTCAACTGGAATTTTGTCTGGAGGTATTGAATGACAGCAGATGTTCTGGTTCTTTCTTTTAGGACTGTGTCATTTTTCTCATTTAGTTTTTCATCATAAAGATACCCTGCTCACTGTACTCCAGACTTCTTAAGCTGGTTTTGGTGGAGCTTTGAGATAAAACAGTACAAATAATACATTTATAACAGCCAAAGGAACTATGTTCCTTTGAAGCTTTAGACACATAAGTGCAGATTTTAAGGGATTCTCCTTCATCATCTGTACAGAAACCCATGAAGCAGAATCTGAGTCAATGAGTCACTACCAGACATCAGTGACACATTTACCAGAGTCTCTCCTTCAGATTTCTCCCTAAGTTACAAAACTTGTCCTATGTGAATTCTAGAAGAGAGAATGTTTACTTTCTCAGATCTGTCTTGCAGATTTTCAGCAATATAAAACTTGAGCAATAGCTCTTTCAACCACTTACTTCAGGGCAACATCAGTTAGAAGGCATAAATAAAGACAGTTGCAGCATGAAAAATAAAGGCAAAGTTAATTGGAGAGAAAGAAAAGCAGATTAAATGGGAAGAGGCCAAATAAGATAGCGAAAGCACAAGTTCAGCTGAAAGAAAAATGATGAACAGAATAACATGAAGAGTTTGAATGGACAAGGCTCTAATAAGGAGACTGACAAAAGATTTAGTTGATGAGGATATTTTTGCATGCTTTTATGAAAATCAACGCTGTAATCAGACTAAATTAGCATGCACAGGGCTGAAAAAGAATAGTTAGTCACCTAACATAAATGTGAATGTAATAAACAGTGACAATTCATCATTCAATGCCAAGAATGATTTGAATCTCTGCACAAGTGAGAAGAGCGTCAAAAAATGGGGAAAATAATCATTCTAGAGATCACACTGGCTGATAAACACATTCCAACAATAATAACGCTTCATATATTTTTAATGTCACAGTCTGGCCACTTCACAGTCAAAGTAAGATGTTGTGAGGCCCAGCTCAATCTGGGAAAGCACTCCTGCCTTTTTCTGGTTGCAGCACAGTCAGCATGGAGGATGCTCGTGCGCTCCTCACCGGCCAGAGACACACGCGTGCCCTCCCAGCCAGCAACTCCAGATGCACTTCTCAATAAACCCCCCAGCCAACCTCACACCACCACCAAGAGCTGGTTAAGGCCCCTCTCACCTGCACAACCACCACCTGAATGGACACATGGTCAGGGAGTCGGATTGGTGCTCGGAAATACTGAGACAGTGCAACCAGAAGATGAAGTATGGCTACGAGACTTTTAGCGTGAACAGCTGGAACAGATATTAAAAGCACAAGTTACAAACTGCAAAGCAACTAGGGCACAGATTTTTACTCCTGCTTAGGATGTAGGGATTGTGGCAGTCTTTTCCTCTTGCCACCTGGAGCTGGGGGACACCTTTAAGGCAGCCCATCTGCAGTGGTCTCCTGCAAGACCAACGTGCTACTCTTTGCAGCGCGTCTGGATGCCACAAGCGAGTGGAGATGGAAATCCAAAGCTAATCCAAAAGCCAGATTTTATGTACAACAGTTTAAGTGCTGTCTCTGCATTCTCCTTGCCTCTCTTTTATTCCCTTTATTTCAATAAGGATTTATGGACTATCAGAAAGATATTTTTGTACTCATAACATGCACTTATTCATTTTTAAGTGTCACAATGTCTGCAGGATGATAAATGAGCCTGTTTTGGCACAAGCCTTAAGCAATAACTTATTAAACTCAATGACTCAAACATTCCTCATGTTCTAGTTCTGTTATTGAAGCTTTTTTGCAGCAGGTTTCATATATGGGTAGTTAACACTAACACAACTTCCAAAACATCAAAAGCCAAACTGTGGGAAACCCCTGCTCAAGTATCAAACCATCGGCATGAATGTGGATGATTTCCAATCCTTATTACTGCCTTTCTTCTTCTTCTGTTCTGTTCTAGTATTCCTAAAAGATCTTTGACACTGCAGAGCACTTAGGCTTCTTGTACTTGAACTAATCATTAAGTGCTGCCTTACTGCACTGCTGAAACACGCCCAGATTCACCGAAACACGCCCAGATTCACCGAAACACGCCCAGATTCACCGAAACACGCCCAGATTCACCGAAACCTCCTTCTTCAGAGCCTGACAGTGCAGGTCTCAGCTGTGCCACCGAGATACACACTCATTCCAAACGTGGCACTGCTGGCAAACCCTGCTGGGGTGCCTGTGCTCAGGGGTGAGGTGCTTTAGCAGAGCACTACTGTCTGCCTACCAGTGGTGTGTGCTACAGCTGGGCCCAGCTGCTGCTCTCCATCTCTACTCTAGCTCCAAAACACATGTAAAACATTACATTAAAACTAGAAGTTAAATTGTCAGGGCACTCCAAACACCCCACCTCCAGCTGCAAAACAGGGAATGGAAAGAAAACTCGGGGGAGGTTGAAAAAAGAAGGGGACAAAAAATTCAGCAGGACCACAGAAAGGGGAAAGTCAAATTGCCAAATGTTCACTCTTCCTCCCTCGAGACATTTCCCACCTTTTTACTAATTTGTCGTGAATGGAACAGGACACAAAACTGCTCAGCACAATTCAGGTACAGGAGATGGGGAAAAAGTCATGTACTGGTCAAGGTATTCACCAGCATGAAATGATTCCGAAAACCAAACTTAGAAGAGATTAAGAGGCCTAATTATCTAAAAGTGATAACCTGCTTTGTTCAATGCATACCCACTGGAGTGTCTGGTGCTGGGCCGCTGAAGGATTTCTATTAGATACTGTTCATTCTTAATACAATAGAAGAGGAAGGGTGCAGAACTAGTCTTGAGGAGAATTTTGTAATCAAAACTAGTGGTTCAGACTCAGCCTGAAATGATCAGAAATTACTCATAGCTATGTTGCAAATTTGACACAGGGTTCTGGGGCCTAACTCTCCTTATGTCCATCTACTGCCTTTCTGCAGGTACTTGCCTGTTTCAACAAACCAATTTAGCAACACCAGACTTAAGCTGGCATGCACACTGACTTCAGAGCAAAGGCACCACACCTAGATGGACTCTGAGAAGACACATGAAACTGAGGGCTGAGCACCAGGAAAGAGGGCTGGGAGTGCCCTTCAGAGCAGTTCCTACCATAAATCCCAGATTTCAGCCCTCCCTTAGCACTGGATATTTCAGAATTCCAGGTGGCACCTATGAACTCCCAGCTGTCAACAAATGAGAACAGTATAGCAAACACAAAACTTACAGTCAACATTCCACTTAATGCTTCTTGGAGGGAGTTTAAGGGTTTCATTGATCTTTTCAAGCACTGTCTGTAGCTTCTGTTTCTGAGCAATTTCAGACTGAGTAACTTCTGCAACGTTCAGCTTCTCACTTTCAAGCTTCTCTGAAGTGATAGAAGGAAAAAATGGAGGAAAAACAATTGTCAGCTCCATGAAGAACACAAAGACATTCCATACACCCAGAGGTACATTCAGGAGACATCACTTGCTAATTTTATATCTAAGTTTTTTTTCCAGAGCCACTTTCCCTCCACACTTCTGAGCTCCTAAAGGTAAGTTCACATTTTGCCCTTAGTTACACACTGACAAGGAGAAGGCCAAGCATTGCTGTCTGCCCCACCACTGGTTAACAAACATTTGCTGCAGCTCCATTTAGGCAGCACCAGGCTTAGAGGTAAGGCCCATTGCTTTTCTTGCTGCTGGATAAAGGTTATTCTGCATGCAAGTGGCTTGTACAGCAGGCCATCAAACCTAGGGAACAGACACCACCTTTAAGATTTATTTCATCAGTCTCAGCCTCCCAGCTTTTACCTCAGACAGGAGGAGATAAAAATTTTACTTGGCCTATTAGTGATAAAACAGAAGTGATTTTGTATTCACAGAGGCAGAGAATGCATTAAAGAAAGGCAAACAAATTTTCATGAAAAGAACTAAAACCTCAAGCAATTTCTCTCTATGAAACCACAGCCATTTTCTGCACTCAAAATTTGCGGTAGATTTTAAAATAATTTATGAATTGGTTTGTTACAATTAGTGCAGTTGCTATGTATATGGTTTATTGTTTACCCTTAAAGAGTAAGCAAAGAAAATACAGCAGCTCCCAGGTGACAACACCAGAAACAAAGTGCTTGGTCATTGATCAATTTAATTCCACAAAAGAGTATCTTGTTCAGAGATATCTTATTGGTAAGAGCTGATCTTGTTCCCATCAAAGCCAACTGAGAATCTTCCCAAAGGGAGTGAGTCTAAACTACCAACCTAAGAGACTATCTCCTAATCCTGCCTAAGAGCTGCTGTCTCCTAATCCTGCCTAAGAGCTGCTATCTCCTAGTCTAGCCTAAGAGCTGCTGTTTCCTAGTCCAGTCTAAAAGCTGCTATCTCCTAATCCTGCCTAAGAGCTGCTGTCTCCTAGTCCTGCCTAAGAGCTGCTGTCTCCTAGTCCTGCCTAAGAGCTGCTGTCTCCTAGTCCTGCCTAAGAGCTGCTGTCTCCTAGTCTAGCCTAAGAGCTGCTGTCTCCTAATCCTGCCTAAGAGCTGCTGTCTCCTGGTCCAGCCTAAGAGCTGCTGTCTCCTAGTCCAGCCTAAGAGCTGCTGTCTGCTACTCCTGCCTAAGAGCTGCTGTCTGCACAGGCTTCTTGTGCCTCCCAGAAATCAGTTTGTGCATAGTCTCACCACAAGGCTGAAGATTTAGTAAGCAGAGACCTGATCCACAAGGAATTAAGGGCAATGGAAAAGATTCCTCTGAAGTCAATAAATGCTGGATCAGTAAATGCATATTTAGAGTTAGGCTGTGTCTGATACACATTTTTTTAATTTTGGGTGAAGCCACTGGAGGTCTGCCCATGACAATCCAATTGCTCAGTCTGGGCACATCCAGTCCATCACAATATATTCAACAGCTTAACCATTCATAGAAGGGAATAGTCTGTGAAGTCTTTATTAGAAGTACTCACATGATGCTTCAAGATTCATTTAGGATACTGGAAAGAAATTTACTGGAGACTTTATGAGCTGTAATAACTAAGAAAATGGCTTTCAAGCCAACAGTATAAAAAGCACATGCCAACTCTGCATTAGCAGTTTCTTTTCTCTATCTGTTTCTCAGCTGAAGCTCAGTTTGCAGTCCACTGGGCACCATTACCTCAGTCATGTTAAAAGCCAGACATCAAACCAGAAAGAAATTCCAACTTTCCAGAGGAACCCTGCGATGTGAATAAACCATAGCATGGAACCAGCAGAGATTAAAAACATCCACCATGGTCCTGAGAATGCCCTTGCCTTCAGACTTACTTTCCACTTGTAACACAGTGCAGATAATAAATTGAACTGGGGTGAATGCTGTTGCCATGATGAGAGCCCTCCCTCTGCAGCACCCCAGGTAGGCTCTGTGCTGTTCTCATCAGCTGCAGAGCATCACACACTGCCCTGCAGCCACGAGGGCTGTGCACACAGCCCACTGCTCAGGGGTCTCATGACACAGTGCTATTTTTGTAGCACTTAGTGGCATAAATGTAAGATGACATCGAGGCTCCTGGGCAGGAGCAAGAGATCCAGTTATTGACACTGTGCACGTGTCTTTTTTCTTACCAAATAATTTCTGCAATACTTGTCCATCATACAGGTCTTCAGCCAAGTCTTTCACAATAATCCTCTCTCCTACCAACACATCATTAATCCAGTCAATTAATACCTATGTGGGAAACACAAATTTGGCAGTATTACACACTATTCATTTGCAATTTAAAACACATGTCGTTTCTCTTAGCAGAGAAAGCTGCAGTGGCTCAAAATGCAGTCTGACATACCTTCAGGAGCAAACAGGAAGGACTCAGGAAGGACTCATCTGAGGGGGCTGTGCCAATGCCTCACAAGGTCTAGACAAACCCTAATTGTTGCAGTGTCTTCTGCAGTGAAATCTTTCCCTTGCTTTCAGCAGCATTTTAGCATCTTCCAGTGAAGCAAAAGGTGCTGAAGTTGATTTTAATGAAGCATACTGCTAAAGTTCTAACCCCAGGAATCACAAAGACAAGGGAAAGTCAGTGTGATCTTAGCTTGGGGGTGAGATGAGACTGAGACTCTGGAGTCAGGATTTTAACTGAAATTTTTAAGACCCCGTGTGCCACATCTAGAGAAAGATACTGCCATAAATGACCTCCCCATTTCACTGGGATGTATGCACCCCTTGGGTCCAACTAACTCATATCTAACTCACGCTTTGAAGTGTTCAAGTGAAAGAGGCAGGAATGGCATTAAAAAATAGTTCCACTTCCCTGAGAGGGTTTACATGCTTTCATTACCTTCATCAGTTCTTGTAATTTTGGATCATTTCTTGAATTTGGATCCACCATTGTTCGGACTTCATTTTCCTCTGGAAGGTTTAAAAGGAAAACATTAGAAACCATCCCAGGCACAACAGTTCATTTTACACCAAGCTTTCATGTTGAGATGTAAAATTGTTGTGAATTACCTAGCATAGTGTCCTCGGGGTCTAGTTCGAATGGAATGGGACTGAGAGGTAAGTTAATGGCATTTATTCCTTCTTCCTGTAATTCAGACACTAGGAAATAAAAAAAGAAAAGCTTGGTCAAATTTCAATTTAATTTTACTTACTATTTCACTCTCACTAAAAGTAGCATTAATTGCCTTAATCTCTTTGTAAGAACATGACTCTGTTAGATAAGCCACTGGGTGTAATTACAGCAGTAAAGGAAAGCTAACAAAAATGGGAGGCCCAGCCAAAAGACCTTTACTTGTATGAGTACATTTTTCATGGATAATGGTGCTGGAAACAACGCAATTACCTCAAATCTTTTCCAGGATATGGCCCATTGTCCTCAAATTTTTAAAAGGCTCACTTGCATGTTAATGGTCCTGACATTTTAACACTAATGAATCATTTCAGCTGAGGGAGATGCTTGTTGCTCTCAGAATGTCACCGTGGCTTTGAAGATGCTTCAAGCTCATCTCCTGGGGAAGAGCTGGTGTAGCTGTGTGCCCAGCCAGGAGTCTCCAGGCTGAGGAACTGCTCTGGACAGAGGGTGCAGCTGCAGCACACAGCACATTCTGCTGTCCAGGATGCTGCTGGGTCTGCACTGCATAGCTGGAGCAGGCTGCAGCATGCTTCTGGCCTGTGCTCTCAGCCTTTCCTCGGCAGAAACCCCAGCAGCAAGACACAGTGCAGGATGCTGGAAGTGCTGCCTTAGTGTGGAGTCGGCACAGCCTGAGAAAGAACTCGGACAAAAGAATGGGGAAGCAATGCAAGACCCCACAGCTTGGGGATGCCAGCAGTCGCAAGGAAATATGGACAAGGCCTTACTCAAAGTCCCCAAATTCTGCAAAATCAATGTTCTTGAGAAGAACAGAGCAGAAAGATCCAGAGCAGTGGTGTAAAGGGGCTGTCACTTGTTCTGTACCCGGTACAGGCCACAGCAGCTTCGTTCATTCCTCGGGGCGACCCAAACTTCAATGGGTTGCAAAGACAAAACCCTTCCTTCACTGCCCAGACACACCTCCCTGCAACAGTCCCAGCACCGAGCAGGGAGGGAACCAGAGGGGATCACACAGGTTTGTGCCTCCTTTGTGAACAAGACACCAGCACAAAGCTGAATTACCAAACCAGAAAGGGGCTCGCTGTCTTCTCCAAGACCAGTAAGCAGTGTTGCTTTGCCCACTTCATTTCCAGGGCATACACTCTTAACAGGACTGGTTGTTAGCTCGTCTGTTCCAGTCAGAGTTTAAATTTAAATGACTTAATCCAACAATCCTACATGAAGCCTAAAGATTCAGGCAGTTGCCCGTACCTTCTGACACGTCCTGAAATATCTTAGGTGCAGATGCACCCAACAATTCTGATTTACCAGCTGATGCTTTCCTCAGTTTATTCTGAAAATTACAGAGACAATTTGGTTTCTAAGAAAACACAGAAGTCCTCTGAAGATCTGTTTTGTCTCTACCCTCATGGCTGCCTCCTAAGTTATCTTTACTTCCTTGGTGCAGTAAGTATGGCTAAATTCGCATGAACACTGTGATCATCAGTCAGCTGGTATGAGAGAACAGGACTCAGAAATCTCCAAGTGTTTTCTATGCTTCATGAAATGTTTTGTGGTCTGCCAGATGAAATGTTTCTTCAAGAATCTGTGCAGCTGTATTCAAGCATCTACATAAGACTCAGCAATAATGGCAGCTAGAATGTTTATTACTTTTTATGGCACAAAAGTAACTGAAAAATCCACTACCTTCGACACTGAAGTCCATACACTCACCCTGCTTATGCATGTGTAACATACAAACACTGAGCAGCTCTAAAGAGTCAAAAAACAATGTTGACAATAATAGTTCCCTCGATCGTTGTACATTCCCTAAAACTGATGTCTGAAAGCAATGGACCAAATTAATCCCTTATGTAACTCCGCTGAGTTCTGAGAAGTTATAGCAAGGATGAAGTTGGTCTAGCATGTACAGTCTTGGGAACTGCTTGCCCTTAATGGCAACTGTTGAAACTGCTACCACTCCTAGAGAAAATCACTGTTGGTTTCATCAACCTCTTTGGATTTTTGTTGTTGTTGTTTGGTTTTTGTTGGGTTTTTTTTTTTGTTCAAAATGGTTATGGGCATAAAAATGTGAGCGGGTAGAAAAGGTCCCTGTGGAGGTCTTTCTGCTCTGAAATGTTTAGCTCATTAAGCACAAAGCTTCCTAGGCAGAAAACATGGGGTTTTCTCACACCAGTCCCAAGGGGAGCATAGTAAACAAAATCTATTCAAGCCAACTGCCCCCACTGAGCTCTCCTGTCCCAAAGGGCTGGATGCTCTGCCTGGGTGAGACACACTGGAGAAAGCACTCAGCTCATTTTCCAAGTGAAGGACAGCAATGAAAGCTTTTGGTTCCTCCCTCCTTTGGTTCCTCCCTCCAGGGAGCAGCCTGCTGGCAGAGCTTGCTGACAGTTCTCCAAGGAGACTGAGCAGACCTTTCCAGCTTGAAAGTTATGTAAGGAATTCTTTACAAGGCCCACTGAACCGTGCCTTACCTGTCCTCTAAATGCACAACATTCTACCTTTAGTAACACGACCTCCATCATATTCTCAGAGAAAATAAGAGAAAGCAAACAACCTCCTGCCACATCTTTGTGTGAAAAGGGGCCATAAACCACAAATAAGATGATAATAAATGTACATGGGGAACTAAAACATGGATGTGTTCTAGAATGCAAGTGTTCTATTTACTGCCCAGCAGGGGCTGAGCTCTGCTCTCTGTACACTGCTGTAAGCACTGACACTTGGCACACCTGCCAGAGCCATTTGCAGAACCCTCCCACCACACCTGCACACAATCCACAGATCCCACATGGATGCAGTTTGTAGAGAGGACAGCCCCTCCTCAGCCTCTGCATTCTGCAGGGCACAGCCCATGCCCCAGGCTGGGATTAGTCCCATAATAAAGGTTCCTCCCACCCCCTCCCAGAAGCAGAAAACATGATAGAAAAACCCAGAGCCTGACAGCATCTTTTTCATTTCTTTCCCCATACTGAAGAGCAAAGATGTAGCTGCAGATTAGTCATACCACCAAATGGAGCAGGTGAGCCATGTGCATTACAGCACGCTGTATGGAAACTGAGAGAAAATGCACCATGTATTATATAGCCTGACTTTCTAAGAATTTCCATCAAAAAAATACCATGACAAATCACTGCTATACACTTAGGTGTTTATAGAGCAACCACAAATATGTGATTGAGGTTAAGAATTTGCATACCACAGTTTCGGCAGAGAGTCCATTTTCAGCTGCTTTTCATTAATTTGTTTTAATTAATTTTCATGGAAATCACTTCAGCAACTAAGTATTTTAATGAAAAGAAAGAACACAGTATTGGGGCAATTTTTGCAGCAGCTGAAATTAACATAACATAATCTAATTTCTTGAAACACTTTGAGGAATGGCTTTGGAGCATCAGCAGGAGCTGCACCCTGAGCCTTACAGCGCAAGGTACCAGGAAGGGAGGAGGGGATGGGATGTACCTGCAGCAGCTCATCCCTACCACACAGGCTGCCAGGAGCCAGAGCAGAGCTCTGGGAGCTGTTCCTGCGAAGGACAGCATCCAGGGCTGTGTGTCTGGCCCCTGGACAAGCCCAGCAATCAGAGCTGAGACCCCTTTGTGCTCTCACCCTCTGCTGTGACCCAGATCCGGCCCAGTTCAGCAGCTACCACGGGGCTTACGCTCATCCTGCTGATACTGGGAAGATTTGGGACTTCATCCCTTTGGACATGACAGCAAAATTCAGTCCTTCAGGGCTTTTTTTTCAGTCACCACGCTGAGTGAAACCAGAGGAATGCACTTTTAAAGCAAGACCCTGAAAAGCAACAGCTACATCTGGGCCAGACAAATCTCTGTGGGCTGGCAATGTGAAAGTCCCAGTTTCAACTCTGGACAAGGAATGGACATTTCTGCTCAGACTTCTGATTCAGCTCCACGTGCCAAATTTCTTATGATGTAACCAAGTGCAACCCCACTGCTATCAGCTGTCAGCAGACTTCCTCCCATCATGCCAGCACCAAATTTGGCCCCGGAGCCGGGGAGCCCGCGAGCCTCTACCAGCAGCAACTAACAGCAGCTATTTTCAGCTGGATGGAATTCTTACTGCTTTAGATGCTCCAGGATTACGAGCCCATAAACCTGTGCTATCAAATGCCAGAGCCAGGGCCTGCCCTGTGGTGTGTGCATGCACCCAAGTGCCACTGGTGCTGCACGTCTGAGCGTGCAGCGCTGCCCATACGGTTCAAATTGCCTTAATTCCTCCAGCACATGCGGCCTGTTGCTCCACGTTGTATTTATTAGACAGTTTCATTTGGGTTTTTCACTCGTTTATTTTGTGTGCTGAAGGCTTTTTGCTGCCCTATTTAGTATTCAGGGCTTAGAGTTATTCTGATTTGAATGAAACACAGCTCATTATTTAACTGAGCTCAGCAATGCCACATCACCCAGTGCACTCTCTGTGGTTGAGATGGATTTTATATCCATCTGAAGAATCATGAAACAAACACAGCAGGATGCAGGGTAAAACAGCCTCTCCTCTGAGTGCTGCAGCCATGTCCTCCCCATGTAACTGGTTCTGAACTTACAGAATTAAAATCACTGAAGTGCTAAGGCAGGAATGGAGGAATTCTCAAAGTGTGGGATTAACCAGAACTGAACCACAATTTTGAAGCAGCACAATGCCACACTGCTTCTGACCTCAGTCCTTCAAACCCAGGAGGTTTAGATAGATGCAGTACACCTACAGAAATACATGCATATATAACATTTCTGCAGGTCTTTAATTGCCTTTTTTCCTCTAGCATACGGGTTTTCCATTATTTTTAAGGTTTCACATACATAGGGTTGGGTTTGGTTTTGTTTTCCTACTTTTTTTCTTTGTTTTTGGAGTTTTGGGGTTTTTTGGGGGGAACTTGCCAAGTTTTTTCATTTTGTTTGGGTTTTTTTGTTTGTTTGTTAGTTTTGGTTTTTTCTTTTTGAGGAGGATTGATGGTTTGTTTTTATTTTTTTTTTATTTGTTTTTTTTTGGTTCTGTTTTGGTTTTGTTTTGGGGTTTTGGTTTTTTTGTAGAAGCTGGGATTTGCTGACATTCACATGACTCCAAGAGTTTAAGCTTTCTATTATTAAGTCCAAATCTACCTGATATTTTAAACTGCTACAGTAGGCAGCAGCTTTACATGTCATGTCTCTATCTTAAGCTATTTTTTCCTGGAACAAGCACCATTTGGAAGGCTAGCTACAGACATCATATTGCCAGAATAACCCTAGGTATTTGTATGTATGCCCACATTCACACACGCATGCCTATGCTACATGCATTTAGATATGCAGCCAGAAATGACAGCCGGTTTAAAAAAATGCTGATTTTCAGCACTCAACGTCTTTACTGCCCTTGTATAAGACATACACTCAATTATAGCTGAGGCAAATTTAGATGGATTGGGTTTTGGTTTCACATTCCCTTTATTGGGTGCAAATTTCTGGTAAGTGCCCATGACCTCGATGGTTTGCTTTTGTAACCACTCGTGCACAACAGCAGCTTCAGTTCCTCTGCTGCCTTGATGGCCTGTAATGCAGACTTGAGTGTAAATGACTGTATCCACACAGATCTCGGTGGATTTGTGCTGATTTATACCAGCCCACTGGCTCAGCCCGACTCCCTTCTCTCTCACATACTCCAGTTCTATAAACTGATATAATTCCAGCAGGGTAATCCTGGATTTGTACTGGTAAATGAGAAAACTGACCAAAATTACTTAGGATAGCTAGAGAATGCGAGAAAAAAAAGTAAAAGCATTTTCAAAAAGTCATAGTTTAGGCTTTATACTATTTAGTCAAGCAAGCTTACATAATTGCTTTCTGGGCCACCTATCCAAAACGTTAATTTCTAATACCTGTGCATGTGCATCTTTATAAGTCCACAAAGGGAAAAGAAAATATTAATCTAAAATAGTACTGCCTAATTTTCTGGAACACATAATCCATTAAACACAGATTCTGGCAGCTCGACTTCAATTCCGAAACAAAAGAAATCCACACAAAAGACAATAAATCTGCATTACACATGGTACTAAAATGATCCAATGGATTTATAGATGTTTACAAGTTTGCAGAGTGTGACACAGCGTCCACCAGAAATTTGATATTCACAGCACAAAACATCATAAACATATGTCTGCAACTACAAAAGGGCCTTTTTATGTGGGGATCATTGTTAAAATTGTCTTCAGAACATAAACCTTAAGTTGTAAATGCTACTCCCCATTTATTCTCCAAGACATAACAAATGAGGGAAGAAAAGCAGAGATATGTTTGTAATTGAAAATGTTTCTCAGGAAATGATCTGTACAGGAACATCATTCTCATTCCATTAACTGCTGACTCCAAGCCAACCATTTGTAAAAGTAAATAAATATGCAAACTGGCTGACAACAGTGTGCCTGCCTTTAATGTTTCTGCATTAGTACTCGGCCTCCAAAAAAGAATCTATTTTCTTTTCTCATTTCTCCATTAAACCAAACATGGCATGCACACAAAAGGAACAGGAGTAATGCTGTTCACAAAAAAAAAGATGGGAGAAATGCTATGATTTGATTTTCGTGCATGCAAAACAAATTAAATGCCTTTTGCCTTGAACTTTCTTTAAAGTCCAAAGCCGCTCCCAACCTTGGTGACTAGTTTGCTGTTCCTTTCTTTTTTTTTTTTTTTTTTTTTTTTTTGCAATTGGCAGGGGAAAAAACCCCTCCACAGACAGACAGATGTCTGGTCTGGGTAGGTAAAAAAACAACTAATCAGGAGCAAACTCAGTCCTTTTTTAAAAGAGTACATGTGATTCTCTTTTGCCAGCTTTGTTAAGCCTTCCACGCTTTCACATTTCATTTGGGATGAAGGTTCTTTCTCCAAATTTCCTTCTGGTTTGTAAGAGGTAACAAGCAAGGAAGTGCCAAGCTAACACAGATGCCAGTCATTCCATTCATTCCTTCTACACATTTTCTCAACACGTCTTTTAAAAGGCATAAGCAGTATCTGCAGATGGTTTGAAAAGCTTGTCACCCTGCAGGAGTGTTTAGAACACTGCTGAAAAACCCCAAAAGGCGATTTTGGGAACAAACACAGACAAGAGTTCAATAGATGCTGATTCTTACTCCCACTGAAGAACAAGCCACGCATATGAGAAATGCTGTGACCATTCCAAGTTCTTATCAAAATGTGCTGTGTGGAATTTGATCCCAAAACAGCAGGCTGTTTGTGCAACAGGAACATACAGGTTGTTAGCTGGTCTGCACAGGGCATCCCTGCATGCAAAATACTTCACTGAAACAAACCACTTTATGGAAACAAATCCTCTGACAGCTGAGATCTCCAACTTACTAAGGTATGAGCTGAGAGGTCTCTGAACTGATTCACTGAGGGATCTCAGAATTACAGAGTACCTGGGGCCATACAGAGAAGAAGGGAAAGCATTTGTATCCTCCTCACTGACATTTGGATGTTTCTCAAGTTACAACAAATCTGCAGGTAGCAATACCCAGATGAGAGGCAGACAGAGCTCTTGGTGCAAGTGGAGGCAATTGTTCTTCTCAGCTTGCTGATTTTTTCCAAACATTGTGGAGTGGAGAAGCAGATTTTATAGGGCTGACTTGCCTCATTTTGTGAATCACCAACCAGCTAAGAGCAGCTATTCCAACATCAACAAGAGGTGCTCATGCAGAGAAGACAAAACCAAGGATCTGTTCCAAAAAGTCTTTCCCAGCTCAACAAGTTCTAGCTATTCCTAAGAGAAAACCCAAGAATAGTTCTCAGGAATGTGAGGGCACACTAGTAGCAAGCTGAGGATTTCCTGAATTTCTTGTTCTTTTCTTGTGTATATATATATGCCTTGTTTCTGAAGGAGAAAAAGTTGAGAGAGACCCACTGCATCTCAGTAATCTAGATGAGTGCTTTTTCTTGAAAGAAATAGAAAAATGCCTACTTTTACTGGAAAGTTAAAGCTCCTTCTCAGAGACTACGAACTGGTTTATGTGTCACACACGACCCCCATTTTCAAACTGCAGTTCCTAGAACTACTTGACTTTTGAGATAAGCATCTCATCATCTTCAAGGAAAGATTCTCTGACAAAGGATTAAAAGATCTGTAATAAGTGGCCAAGCATTTCTACATCCCAGAAGGAAAATACCCAAACCACATTATTATCTTATGAGAGCTTCTCCTGCTTCAGGCTCTTTCTTTACTATAAAAATCAACCAGGATGAAGTTTGGGCTTGACAGCAAGGCTGGAGAAGTAGCAAATACAAGAAAGATGGGACAAGAGTCACCTGAAGAAATTAAAATAACAATGAATACAAGTATGTGGATATATTACTTATTTGCATAGCTGGCAGTTTGCAGTCCATTCTTTGCTGCTTTCTGTGTCAATCCTGAGTATCCAACCACGGTTCTCAGATTCAGGCCCAGAATTGACTTGCGACATCTAAATCTGTTTTTCCCCTTGACTTTAAAGATTTTAAATTCCTTGCTACGTTTAATATTTTTGCCTAACACACAGATGGCTTCTTAAAAATCTCTGCAGTATGTCCTAGGGAACTGAAATTTGTAGTCAAGGACAGAATGGGGATCTCATTTGGGAATTGCTAATTATTTGAGGCCTAAAGGCCTAAAGACAGGCCTTCAGCTTGGCTTCGGCTGGATCAACAGAAACCCAGCTGCCTTCTGAAAGAAAAAGGGGTGGATTTGGTGAAAGGCAGCAAAATGAAACCTTAACATGGAAGAAATATATCTTCTAGCATCCTGAAGATAAACTGCCCTTCGGGGTTCTCTTGGCCAATGTGGAGGTTAATGTGCATTTGGCAGCAGGAATTGTAGCATTTCACTGCTACAGCAAGGACCTGAGGAAAGGGAAACTTCCTTCCCCATCCCTCACAGAATTCACAGAATTCACAGAATGGCTGGGTTGATAGAGACTTTCCAGATCATTGAGCCCAACCCAGCCCTAATACCTCAGCTAGGCCATGGTGCCACATCCAGTCTTTTTTAAACACATCCAGGGATGGTGACCTCCACCACCTCCCCAGGCAGGCCATTCCAGTATTTTATCATTCTTTACATGAAGAACTTTTTCCTGATATCCAGCCTCAGGACCTCACCCCACACGAGTGTGCATCAGCAAGCTGCACGTGGGGTGTGTGGAAGCCCCTCTGCTCTTCCCAGCCATCCAGCACTAAGGGCTAGCTCAGGGATGGACAGGGAAATATCAGGGCTGTCTGTGGAAATCCCTGGCTAGAGGGAGGACTTTGGTCAGCTGGCATAAATCACAGTGTGGTGTGATCAATAGTGTGGCTGTGCTACCCTCCTAAAACACATTTACACAGAAGTGCAGGATGGTGATGCAAGACAGGACTTTGGTAGCACAAACTAGAAATGGTGTTTGGCTTAGGAAAGAAGAATTTGTTCTCAGTTAGCTCAGGAAATACATCAACACTTTCCAGCCTAAGTTTTCAAATCCCTTAATCAGAATTAATTCATTTAACAGAAGAAAAAAGCAGTATCCTCATTCTGCAGCATAGAAAAAAACCACAGTTCTAATTCAAGGAATACATCTACATGTTTCCTTTCTGGAGACAAATTGCACTTGTAAAATGGAAGCCTGGCACTTAAAATACAGCCTTAAAAGCTTGTCTCTAAGGTTACATTAGCCTGACAGGAATACCTGTACCACTTGCTTTCCAAACCCATATCATGGCAAAGAAAACACCCTTTTTTTTCCATATAAACCAGTAGTAATGATTTTCATCCAGCCCTGTGGCTTGCCCTTCACAGGCCCTGCCTGGTACCCTGTGTGCATTCCTTATTTTTTTCATTTTCTTATATAATCAAGCAGCTGCTCCAACTTGCAAATGCCCTGTCTCAAACAACTCCCTGACTGCAGCGCTCATCTGATGGTGTGTGAAGATGTCTGATTCTTCTATGAAGAAGCCCCAGCTCTGAACTGCACGTGCACTGCCACTGTCCCTTCCAGGAGATCTCCAACAAGCTGGAATTTCGGAGCAGCACTTGCTGGCACCTGCCAAGAGCTGTCAGACAGGGGGAACAGCCCTGTGTGAACTCCCACCTGTTCAATGCATTTCCTGGGTTGCTGTCATTGCAAAATGTACCAATTTCATCACGAGGAGCAAGCACACCAACAGTGCCTGTGGCTGTCTTTCCTGCTTTGCAGGTGGGCATACCTAAACCTGCAACTCAGTCACCCACATAAATAACCTCAAATGGGTTTTACTCCACAGCACCAACATACCTGGAGTTTCCCAGAAATAATCTGCAGCCTTCAGCTTTGATGCCTTAAGTGAATTTGTGTTACTGTTCCTCTCAGAAAGTGCACAGTACCATGAAGTTTGCATTTTAATCGGCATGAATGTTAAAAATTACTGACTGCATAACACACAGCCCATTTGAGAATTGCTATCCCAAGCCTGCTTTTGACTACAAATGACAACTTGCCCTGAGTGGAAATTCAGCTGGTAAAAATCACTATTTTCAGCCAGTGTTACCCAAAGACTGCATTTGTACCAAACTGAAGCTAACAGAAACACATAATCTTATGAAGCATCACTAGGATGAAACAGCTAATTCTATTTCATATTGCAGAAATACTTTCACGGAATAACATTAAGTATTAACAGACTGCTGTATTTTCTTCTTCTTTTACCCAGAAGAAACAAAGTCTGACAGGAGTAAGAAGAAAATAAACCCTCATTCTTACCTTCAAAATACTGCAAACCAAAAGTAACTAGCACTGTAAAAACACAGGGTCAGAAAGCAATAACCAGAAAAGCAGAACAACCAGATGAGCTGGTCTGGGCTCCTACCTTTAGGGCAAAATGCTCCACAGCCCATCATAGGGTCGCTGGGCCACCCTCATAGTGCATCCCAGGGGGACCTGCAGTCCTGGAGGTGTTTGAAGCCCCTGGCACTCTTCAGAGGAGCTGTTTTAGCTTTCGAGCCCGTTTTCCACCGGAATGGTCCGAGCACATCACAACTCCTGGCTCAGAGCATCGCTTCAGAACAAGCGACTGACTGCCTATATAATTTAATATGATGCCACATGAGACTCATAGACCATCTGCAAAAGAAACCAAATCTGCTTTTTGCAGCTTGGTGAGTTGCGTTCTGAAGGCTGGGATGCAGCAGTTTTGACTGTGTGCTTTTGTTATCAGTCATACAGCTGAACCAGGTGCTCAAAGGGCAAGTGCAGAACGTGCGTTTTTAGTGATCCCGGTCTGCTTCTGCTCTGGGTACCTTTTCCCCTCATAACTGAATAAAGTCACAGGTCCCCTCAAAGCATGGGAAAAGTCTGTGCATAGACACTGCAACACTGGATGGGAAATGGAAAATTTCTATCTCTTTTTTATTTTAATTAGTTTTAGTTTTTGTTGTTGTGAAGCAAAGTCTGCAGCGGGAGTTACTTGAATCCTGTTGTCTGAACTGAGATGCACGTGTGGTATTACCAAATATTACCAACCTCAGGTCCTGATCACAGTATTCTTTTCTCCACAAATACTTCCCCACTCTAATAATTAGCAACACTTCAGTGGAACAAAGATTAAGCCCTGAAACAGGCAAAAGCATATAAAAAGCTAAAAAGAAGAGGAAAGGAGAGGTATGAGCCATCAAAAGAATAACAAACTACTGGTAAGAAACAAACTACTTTTATGGTCTATGGGTTCTTCTAAAGGGGGAAGTAAAGAAAATATAATCTAAAGCAATAACGTACTTGGGCTAAAAATCAAATTCTTATTCAGTTTTCTACAGACTAGAACTTTTCAGAACCTATAAAATGTCTAAGTGTTTGCTTCAACTTGGAGCAGCAGGAGGGAAGTGACACATCCCTGGCTCATTTCTCAGTCATGGAAAGTAGTTACCTGTCTCATTTCCAAAGGAACTCCACTTAAAATACCAGTGCCAAAAGACAAGTATGGAGAATGGGGTGGTATTTACTGCTTAGGGTTATTCAGCTGTGCTGCACAACATTCCTCCCCCTGGTTTTTCAGATCAGATGTGACTCCTCGCAGGAAAGCCTCGGAGCTCTCTGACAGCCGTTCTTTGCCAGTTCTAAGGAGTCTCTGACACACCAGTCTGCAGCTTCTGGGTCACTCCTAAGAGCAGCTTTCCCTGCCAGCATTTCTATTTCGTGCTGCACTCACAAGCACTTATGGGGCTCCCCATTCTGGCTCCAGGAGTGCCACTGCCTTCTGGTACTGAAAGCCTGCACTGCTGGACTGCTGAATAACAGCATTCAATTACAAACACCACTGAGCTGGCAGTTCTTTACCAAGCTTTCCTCTTCTTGATTTCTGAATAGAATCATAAATGTCCCAGGTACTTTATTATGGCAATCCTGCTTGGGACACAAATACAGCTAAAGGAAAACAATGCTTCACTTGAAATGCCAAGAAGGACGCTGAAAATTATTACATATATAAGAATATGCAAGAAGTCTGAAGTCACAACTACCTGCATCATCAGTTCAACCTATGTTATAAGTGATAATTTCTATCTGTTTATGAAGTGGTGGTTTTTTGCACGAACAGAAGTTCTTTTACAAAAAACAGTAAATGAAATTTGTTTCTTTTATGCTGAGTTTTTATACCTACAGAAGCAGACAAAAGATCATACCCAGGTAACAGGGGAGGTTACAGCAGAGTAAGAAAGCTGCAAATTAGCTAAAGCAGAGCTCTTTTCTCAAAGGGTGTAACATGGCAAGAATTCGACAGCTTCAGCAGGTCTGAAGTGTACAGCTTGGGGACCCAGTATGAGAATGTTTTCTCCTCTCTGTAATCCATTTTCACTTGCCACAAACATAAAACTCAAGCAGGGCTTGATTTCTAATTCCTGTAAGATAACAACAACATCAGCTTTTAAAAAGCCTGTGCACTTCTCACTTCTCTTAGCAGAGATCACTGCAGGGAGGAAGCCCAGCACATTGCAAAGATGCTTTGGGCCTAGAGCTTCCCAAACTGTTCCTAAGAGCTCATTTGCAACCCAGCAATTTTCAGCTTTGTAAAAACAGAAATATAGCCAGGGAGGACTAAAGTATTATTCAAGCCGTTTTGACCATCAATACAGGAAACAATTCAAAGGCAACATGACACTGATAGCTTAATTTGTGAAAATGGATAAATACTGGATCTGCCACATAGCACATTAACCCATGTAACAAATAAATACAGAAATAGCACTGCAATACTTGGTTAAAAGGTTTTGGTTCACAGAGGAGGAAATTCAATTAAAGCATGTAATGTCAATTACTGTCATTTGTAATTTTATTTTGCTTCCCTGGAAACAATACAGATGCAGGATTCTAAAGTTACCTGCATGTTTGATGCAAATGGGATAAAATTATCTAGGTTCTGAGAAAATCCAGATAGTAGTAGGGAAAAAACCCACAGTTTTACCTAACCTCACTCATGGATCTTCTTCAGAGTGCTGGTCACATGAGAACTGACAAGCCTTCAATTTAAACACATAAGCCAACAACCTGGACCTGAAACAGGACTTTCATGTTTCAAAAACGATGTCAAGTCATCAGAAAGGCTGGGAGGAGAGCAACTGCTTCATCCTCAGCTGCTGCAAATGGGCACAGCCTCACTAAAGGAGACGAGCATTGACTGACATCAGCAGAGAATTTGCCTTGCTGTTTATCCTGATTGATTCTAATTGGAAAATTACAGGGTCAGGTCCTCAGCGTTTCTGTCTCCTTGGCTCTGCTCTGTGCTGAAGTGACAGAGACCAAAAGCCACGTGGAAGAGTCCAAGCATCCCACCAGCACAGTAACAAACCCTGCCAGGTCCCACCGGTCCTTCGTGCCCTTTGCCATGGGAAATGTGCTGCAGCATCAGCACCCAGCTCTGCTTCCACACAAACAGCACAGCCAGGGCTGCACAGGAGCACCCTGCCCACAGCATGTTCTCCTCAAGTCAGGAAACAACACAAAAAATGAATTCATTGAACTTACTGTTGGTGAAATAATGCCAGGCATCTTTCTACCTTGAAAATCACGAGTTGAGCTACACCAGAGCTGGCAGAAAATCTGCTGTAGAAGACCTCCAAGCCATTTTCCTTTAAGCATCACCATTTCTAAATATGGAAGCACCCTGCCTTTGAAAACCCATACTTTCCTCAACGGTGTAATGCTACAGTGGAACGATGATTAGAATTATAGGAAAGAGCTAATAAAAGAAAGACTAAATCAATCAGATGCTTTCTTATGCCTCTAAATGATAGACATAAATCGTCTCTATCAGGTTCCCCCAGGCTATTTCAGGAGCAAGCAGAGCACAAAATGATGCAGATTCATTACCAAAAGTCTAAATCTAATCTACCTAAATTTAAAATGCCAGGAATCATGTAAATGGAAGACAAGATGACAGACCTTGGATGTTATACATAAGCAGAAACAAGAGCCATATAAACTGGGAGTCACACAAGGTGCTCATTCACCAAGAATTTACAGGTTAAGACCCCTGGCAGTGCCAACATCTATTGGTGTAACTGCAGTGAGGAAAGAGGTGTCTCCAAACTGCCCTTGTGCCTCCAGAGCACGGCATGAGCCTGGCACGTGGGACTTCAGGGCTGGCACTGAGGGGGACATTTCATCTCCCCTCCCCAAAAGTGAGGAATTCCAGCACAGGCTGTGTGAGGCAAAGGGCAGACACCAGAGTTATGGTTTTAGACGTGCAAACTATCAAATGGTGTCCTTCCCAAGTAACACATGTGGATGCTGACAGAAGGCATTTCAAAGGGGAAACTCCAACTAGAAAAGGAAATTAGAAAATTATTGAAAAATGAAATACTGCTGACGTGACACAGTTCACCTACAATACAACTGACACATGGCAAAAATGCATTGACAAGAACCTGAGGAATTCCAGCTCTCCCGAAATGTTACCATCCCAAATTATTATTTTCAATGTGCCTTGCAAAGTCCAAGTGTTACTCAACACAGGCAGGCCCATTGCCTTTTTCCCTAAACACACAAGAGAATGATGTTATACCTATAAATGCCCACACTTTTTTCTGCCTCATATCATAAACAAAACCTTTACTACAACCATACATGCACACAACACTGGATCATTTAGAACACTACACCACAGTAGTCTCTGCTGTAGGATTTGTATAATACAGCCTCTCTCTCCTAGCATGCCAGCCTCGTTCCCTGCCATTAAATCAAGACACATTTAGGTCTAAAACCTTCACCTGGAGCCAGACTTCTTGACTTGACATTTTAAACTGAATGCAGGAATAACTTTCCTCTCATTTTCTAAGCTATGCTGGATCAAAATCTAAACATCAGCAACGCTACTGAAAACATAAAAACAACCTCCAAGTCAACAGAATGTCGGCAGCATAAATCCAGTATGCAGATCAGACCTAGATCATAACTCCTGCAGATTTCTTGTGTGGCACAAAAACATTACTCAGCCACAGGCAACACAATACATTACCAAGCAGTTTACCCAGTGTCATGTCATTATTCCTCAAGTGAAAAAAGTACAGCACACTGACTTTCAGGGACACACTAAGGCTCAAAGTTTGTGCTAGAGCAAGAGGAAAACCCCCTTGATTTATGGACTTGCACATTAACAAGTGCCTCTCTCTTGTTACTCTCTCTGCCTGCCATTTAGCGTTCATGTTACTGGAGCTGGATTTCCTCTAGGCCTGGCCCTATTCAGTGAGTGCATTACTACCCCAGTTCCACTGGATATTCCATTTCCAGAATCCTGCCAAGCTGGCAGTGTGGCTCCTGAGAGACCACTCTGCCTGACATGCAGTAAGCTATTTATTGACACACCACTGCTCCCATTCAGTCCTGCACCTAAGCACTGAACTGCATAGCAGTTCCATATGTTGGATCTGTTACACTTCTCTGGAAAATTATATTACTTTGGGTAAATAAAAAGCTAAGAGCAGCAGGAAAAATATCATAAAAATGCAGCCGAATTTGTTTCATCCTGCCTCCATCAGCAAATTTGGTCTATGACCTCTGCATATGAGTCATGCAAATGCTTTAAAACTTGCAGTGATTTATATTTTCAGGACAGGAAGTTCAAGGCTTATATTTCTGCTCCCCTACCATACATTATTTTTCTTTACACACAGTTTCTTGATAATTATCTCTCTAAAACACATAGGCATCTTTTTTTCCTACTTTGTGGTGCACATTAACCAAAACCATTCATCTCAACAAGCAGTCTCTGGGTTCTTGGCAGAGGAGAACTGAATGTGTAGGTTATTCCTGGAACCCTACTAGGCTGATGCTCTCATCAGAGTTTTAGTCATGGAAACAGGCTTCTACCAAGACAGGCATTGTTTGTTGAAAAGGAAATTCCTGGCATATCTGTCAGAAACGAGGCGTGATAGGGTACACCACTGAAAAATGTAATATTTGCATAGGGCTGTTCATTAGAAGGCTTTAAGCTGCTCTACGAATCAAGTGCTGCTTTTTGGAGCTCTGTCCTGCTGAGAAAGCACCCTCTGCACTCACAGCCTCACTCCACAAGACTCACCTCTACACGAGAGCAACAAGTGTTCCTCAAGCTTGGAAAAGAGCTGACTTTCCAGTGTCCCTAAGCATTGTTAGTGGGGCTTTTGGATGCACAAACCTGTGTTTTCTGTGGTCTGTCTGGCCTTTAGCACAACACTTGCAGGGCTATGAGGAGGGTCTCACTGCCTCCCAAGGGATAATTTGCTTCCCTGGCAATTCAGGCCCAAGAGAACCAGAGTGGAGCTCCAGCCACGGATATGTGACCTTGCCATGTAGGCACCACCTCTGAATTGCTGTGCTGGTGAGCAAATTAAGCACTCTTTGCCTCATTCCTGTAAAATTTAAGAGAGTCCCTTCACTGGATACTGGTGTAAAAAAATCTGCCTGCACAGATAAATTCTTTGCAGCTCCCTGTCTTCAGCACTTGCCTCTGTAGGGTATTTTATGACAGCAAAAGCAAAGTGTCTCACTCATCAGAGTCTGGGGAGTTTGTGTGACACTGGTGTTTATCCTCTTCACTCTCCTGGACTGCTCAGACAATGAAAACTTTTTCATCTCATCTCTCTAGAGTACTAACAGAGATCAATAGTTCTGCTTTATCTAATGGAAAATCTCTGGGGTCTTGTGAATCATGTGTTGGCAGCTTTATTTAGATGGAAATCTGTGTTCATCCCTGGGAAGCCCTGCTTTAAAACAATTTTTGGTAACATTCAGACTTCAGTTATGTTTCAAATAATTTCTAGTCTGAGTGAGTGAAAGCACAGGTGAAGCTTCCCTGCTGAATGATCAGCTCAAGCACAAAAGCTGACCTGACAGATCTGGATCAGTTTTAGAAGTCGGCTGCAAAATGTTACATCAGTGAGCAAGTTAATCCTAACCCAGGACCCGAAAGCTTCTGTTTTTCTTCAAATGTTTCCACTTTCATTAGTACTACAGGGCATGTCAGGCGAATCCTGCCCTTTGTTACTTGTGCAGCCCGATTGCAATTAAGCTAACAAGTCTGCTGCAGTACAGGATGGTGTCCAAACCCTTTTCATAGCTGTGGTTGCTCAGGAAGAAGAAAGCAAACCCTTAATTTGTCACTGAGGTAAAGCATTTATCAACTGTGGGCACAAGGGAAGGTCAACACATCTCTGCTGTTTCAGAACTACAATGGCACTTTAAGCCTGCTGACACCACTTTGATGCAGACAATGGCCATTAGCACTATTCCATGAATATGAGAACCGACACACAGGGGAAAAAAAAGAAAGAGAGTTTGCATGCAGCCTCAGAAGAGAGCAGGATTAGTGCTCAGGGGCTGCTGGCTCCCAGGCACAGGCTCACTTCAGCAGCAGTCCCCCAGATGCACAGTGCCCCACAGGATGCATCCCCATCACTCTCCTCCACTGCCCTCATTCAAGCTGCTCACCTCCTCAAGGCTGCTCTCACCTTGTCCACCTCCCCTTCCAAGGTGTTTGTTATCATCTTTCCCATCTCCCACTCTGGAGCTGCTCCTGCCACTTCCTCCCCACAGCTTCCCCCTTCCCCACTGCAGGCATGGAGCTGTTCTGTCCAAGGGATCTTTTTCCAGATCCCAGCGGGAGCAGAAGCAGATAGGTAAATGATGAAAAACAGTGCCCCATGCTGCCAATCTAATTTGTCATCTTTTGAATGCAGGTATTAAAAATATGAAAATTATTACTGACTCTCATCCCACTTAGTGGCACCTTAGACTGACTGTTTGAACTTTGCCTTAGAAATCTGTTTCCAGAGTTAACTGCTGATTTTACATTACATCCTAGATTGAGCATCTCTCACCATAATCTCCAGCCTCCTCTGCTCCCTGTAAAACAATTCTTCCCATCAATCTCTGAGAAGTCTTTCAACAGTATTAGGAAGAGAAGCTGGCTTCTAGAAACCAGTGTAGGCAGAACCAAATTTCAAGTTCATTTTGCACAGGCAGAAGAAATATTGCCTGGATCAATCAAGGCTGAGCGCGAGAAAGGGAAGATGTTGCCTCTACCAGCCGGAGGAATCCACCACCTTGTGCAAGAGGAAGGAAGAGCACACAGGAGATGCTCAGTGCCTGGCCCCTGGCACAGCAAACCTGTGGGTTTATAGGATTACAGCCCTCTGCCCAGGGCAGAGCTGTGCCCCAGCACAGCAGCACCTGCATGCAAATGCAGCAGCACCAGCTCAGGGGCGCCGAAGGGAACCACTTGCCATAAGTAAATGCACTTTGACAGCAGCTCCTAATAAGAGGAAGGAAATGAGGGAGAGAGAGAAAAGTGATAGGAGACAAAAGGACTTTACAGAAAGGGCTTTATTGCTTTCATTTGCAGCGTTTTCCCTTTGTTCTGTTGAGCCTTCCAATTCCAGATACTGCACAAAAGAGATACCTGTCTAAAAAAGTTTATTTCAATCTGACTTGTGAGATGCTTCACTAATTCAACAGCCCATTATCAGAAGCAACAACCTCTAATTAATTTGGTGCAGCCTTTGCTTCTGATACCAATCAAATCAATATTAATGGGGAGTTTGTGCTCTCTCATTACAGCACAAAATGGGTACCAATCTTCTCATGAAGATTTTTGGACCATAAGCTGTGTTTGAGGTCAGCTTAGTTGGCTTCTTCCCACACCCATTTTTTCAAGCAGGATGGAAAAAAATATATAACGATGTGCTATTTAGTACCTGGATAAAAACCTACATTCAGGCTGCTTACACCAAGAGACTGAAACCAGTTCAATATGAAGAAATCTCAGTCTAAGAAAATCAAGACTTTAGTAGCTCGCAGAGCTCAAATTAAACACTTAAATAGGTAACACTAGATATTTCTCATGCTGCCTCACATTTCTCTATTTATTTTTATCTGCAGGATCAGGCGTGTTAGAGAGGGAGGCCTGGTAAGAATTGCCTCAGCCATCATTCTTGGTTACTTACATCTGTGGTCAATTTTCCACACTTTCTTCCATAAAAGGTAAACGAGGCACTGTACTTGCAACAGGATAATCTAAACAATATGAACAATGTTACTGTTGAAGACCATCTGGCTCATCAAGCACAGCTCCAGACTTTTAACTCCTTGAATAAAGTGTGGAACCCTGCAGTGTATTTTTTTTTTTTAATCCAAAATTCGTTTTTAAAATGGTAAAAGTAGAGGTCCTGGAGACATGAGGGATTCAGGCAGGAAAAATTCAGTTTCTGGTTTTATCCTTTTTGTATCTTATGTATGTTGCAATCTAGGCTACAGACAAATACTCAGATGTGAAATTTTTCTATAAAAAAAGCCCTCCGTGCGTATGTGCAGGGTTGGTGTTTCGGAGGGGAGACAAGAGGGTTAAGTATTTCATAATTCACTTCAACTTAATGGCCTGACTCTGCCACTTCTTAAAAGGTAATAAAAGTCGAAGAAGGGTCACCTTCAGTAATTAAGATGAAAATAGGGGGGAGACATGAAGGTGAACACGACCAAAGAAGGCTTTTGCTAATTGCACACACAATTTCTTACCGGCAGCTAAATGAGCAAATGGCCAGGAGGAGGATGCAAAGGAACAGAATAATAATATTTGTATTTATAGCTACCATTTATAATTATATGTATATTTCTATTTAATTTCTATTTCTATTTTGTATTTGTATTTACATTAAGAATAATGCCAGGGCTCACCTGGAGCACAGAGCGGCAGCCAGCGCGGCACTGGCAGCACAGCAGCTCTGCAGACACACAGGAGTTAAACACTCTCATGCTCCTAAAAGCCCACAGGCTTCCAAACACGCTTGTTTTTCAACTGAGCAACAGAAAGAATTGGGTTTTGTCACGAGGCTTTGTTCACCCAGCTCCGTGATTTCCCAATTCTGTGATTTCTCTGTGCAAAGAGAGGGTTAAAAAGCCCCAGAAGCATTGGCTGTAACAGGGTAGGGGTTTGGTCCTCAAAAGGGTTGTTATCCTCCAAAGAAGTTTTAATGGCATTATAAAAAACAAAACAAAACAAAACAATAAAAACATCCAAAACAAAACCAAAAAACCCACAACCAACTGGTTGTTGAAATACTTCAATGCCTTTTATTTAATTTCTAAACATATTTTTGGAAAGGAAAGCAAAGAAAATGAATTAGAGCACAGTTGGATTTTTTTTCTTTTCGTGTAAACACAAAAATTAATTTTCATATTCAGCGGCTCCTTGCTTTAAATTCTACATCTTGCTTTAACTAGAAACATCAGCCTATCTGGTTTCTAGGTAGAGCACACACAGGGCTGAACCTTCCCCTACAGTAAGTTCTTCCAGCCACTCCCAAAAACATGTGCCCACAACCCTTTTTCAAAGTCTACTCTAATTTAGATCTAATTTTCACTGAAGCTATTATATCATAAGCCCGCTGTAGTATGTACTGACATACATATGCTGAATTCTTGGCTTTAAAAAACCATTTTTAAGATGCAAGAAGGCCTTTTAAAAGTTATTTTTAAAGAAATTGTATTTAATATATGCTCACGACTCATCATTTGAAAAAAAAGAAGCAATGTTACAGTAAGCAAGATCAGGCTGGTTTATGATTAATGGGGTCAAAAAGTTAGAATTCACGTTTAAAACTTTGGTTGCTCACACTGAAACAATTACCCCTATCTATGGAGCATCAGGCCCCAAAAAACAATGCAGAGTTTCAGAAAGAAGCAATACTACGTTACAAACCCCTCATTCCGCCGTGTGCTCCTTGCCTTCAAAACCAGAGCGACAGAATTCGCCCATTTATCCGGAGATTCCCTGGGTGTAACTCTTGCAAAGCAAACCTGGCTTTGGAGCACGGGATGCTGGAGCACAATGTGTAACACAGGCACGCCCTAATGGCTGTTTTGCTGCAAAAGCATCCTGCTTTCTGCTGTACCAACTGATGCCTTGGGCTTTTGGGGTTTCTGTTCTGCATTGCTGTGTGGTTTTGTTCAGGGGGCTGAGATCCTTTCACAGGGTGATGAACACACAACAACCCTACTCTGATTGGGACTCAAGGACACCTTTTCCAAACTTCAGGCTCCAGGTAGAGCAGCGTGGAAGGAAGAGGGTGGGCAAATGAAGCTCCTGTGTGCAAATGGACCCAAACCTATAAAAAGTGTGGGATCTTGGGACTGGCCCCTCTCTCCCTTTGGCCTCCATCTGTGGAGCCATCCCCACAGAGCCTGGTTTGTAACCCTGGTGCTGTCTGGGGGTGAGCTCTCAATAAATATCCTTTATTCCCCTAACTCCACCTAGCCTCTGTTCCAGCTCTTCCAGGCATCACAACTGCAAGCCCCTTTCCTCCTACGTGAGCTAACGTTTAAGATTTGAGAAATGGAAGCAGAAGTCTTTTGATCAACAAGGACTCTGCTGCCGAAACCTCCCGCACGTTCGCGCCGGCACCGGGTACGGAAGCGCCAATCCTGTCGTAGCTCTGAGAAAAATCATTCCTTCAAATTCACTTTGCTGCTAACTCGGCTGAGTGCTCACAATAGCGAGCATCAAATGCACTGTAAGCAGCTCCTGCATTTTAATTAAGAGCATTCCACAGGAATAATGCTAACACGTGCTGAGTGATAAACATATAAGCACTAATACTGTTCTGTAAAGCCTTAAATTACATGCTCCAGTGCTTTGGATTTAAATCCTAGAAGACACTGGCACCAGTTGCTGGGATTACAACTTTCAATTAAACCTTGAACTAAATTACTGGATTTCAAACCATTTATTTAATCCACACCTGTCTGCTAAGCCTTTCACCACATTCACACTTAATAACCATTAATATTTTTCATGGAGAAAGCTCAAAGGTTCTTCCAAATCTAATCCCCGTCAGTACTCCACTCCACACACCTGGAAACTGAGGCACACAATAATTAAATATCCCAAACCAATGCAGGAACCTGTGCCATGGCCACTGCTTTTGCAAGGGGCGACTGCACCTTGTTCCAAACTTACTGATCAGTCTCACTGCCACGTGATCATCGTCCCTTGTGCAAGCACTCAGATGGCATTATGGTAAACACAAGATCAGAGCTGAGGGGTAAAAGGAACTACCTGCATGTAAATTAACACAGCTAGGTCTGCAGCCATTGTTTGTGAGGCACCTCTGTGTGGGCACCGTTCTAGACTTGTAACAGAATGCTCTATTGACTCAGCACAACAAAAGTCTACAGCTGCCTTTGGAAACCTCAGCCATGTTTCCATCTACTTGAAAAGAGATAAAAGGAGAAAACAAAACCAAAATATTTTTATTCCTCCCAATTCAGGACTGGTCTCCATTTGAAAAAGCAGTTAATTGCTTTTCTAAATAATGTTAAGCTTGCTCAGATTACACCTCCCCAAGAAGCATTTGGGCAACTTCGTATGAATTTTATATAGCAAAATACTCAGATTTTCTTAAAACCTCATGGTTGCACCCTTGCCCACACCACAGCTGAAGAGCTGCATGGGGGCTCTGCATGGTGGAAAACCATGACACAGGGGAAAGCTTTGCACCTGCATCTCCACACCTGGAGTGCTGTGCCCAGTTCCAGGCCACAAAGATGCTTAGTGACCTCTCATGAGGATGAGACCCGAAGTCCCAAAGCTTCTGGTGCACTCAGAGATTCTCCAGCTCAAAAGGTTCAAATACTGACAGAACAGGAGCACAGAACAGGACCAAGAGTCTGCTTAGCCATGCACACCCTCAACTACTCTCTACATGCACAGACATCAAATAACAAATTCAAATTAAAGGAATCTAAGCCATATGCTTATACACAAACGCCTCATTCCCTTCCTGCAGTCCCACAAAGAGTTAGATCCATTTAGTATCCAGGTAAAAAGTAGTCTATTGAACAAATATGCTCTGGGCATAAGATCTGTCACAAACCACAATTATTGAGAAGGATTCTGTCTTTCACCTAATGTTTGATATATTTCATTAGATATATGGAAATCCCTGCACACACCAGGAGGTAAATGGCCTGAATATTTTTGAGAAGTGTGAAGCTAACAAGTGTGACTTCTGAGGAACACAGAGATCCTCTCCTTTTCTGGTTGTCATTACAAAAGTAGGTAGTTGTTTCCTGCAGATGAAATCCCTGAAGCTGCACATTCTAGTCCGTACTCTGTACTAACTGCTCTGAAGCAAAAATAAAAATGCTGCTTCCTGTGCAAAGGTTTCCATGTCACTAACAACAACGTGTGTAACACTTTGAAAGCCTGAAGAACTAAAAGGCAAGGAGGACTCTGCTAAACATAAAATCCCTTACAGTGTCTGGATGAAACAACCGAGGAAAACCACTGCAGCTGCTTGTACTGTCTCTAGGTTTTGGCATTCATTATTTAAGTTCAGTGGAAACTGTTCAGCCTTGAAGTAGACTGACTCATGCACTTTAGCTTCCAATTTCCTGCAAACAATCCATTAGTTTTTGGCAAGTTTCATACTGCACAGTACTTCCCTGAAAAGGGCAGCTCCCAAACTCTTCTGATTTCAACAGCTTTTCTTCAGTTTAATGAAAGTAGATTTTGTACTCGTGCCCTTACAAAACTGAGCGTGATCCCCACCTGAAGGTGCCTGGCACACTTACCAAAGGTACACGAATGACTCTGCTCAGAAAGGCTCTCTCCAAATCTACCTGTTGGGACAAATCCTACTGAGCTGTACCACATGGGCATTTCTTGGAGAACACGAGCCAAGTTCAGATATGTGCTGCTAAGTTTTCAGCTGAAATGAGCTACTTGATAAGTAAATGCTGATTCTATCATTTGCAGCTACAATGGTTTTTAAATTTACCACTCCCTTCAAATATTTGGTTCCCAAGTGGTATCTGAAATATGTCAGTAACTCAGAATGGAAAATAACTGTGGTATCTCCATCACCACCAGTTGGTAACTGTAGATAAATGTGGTCTACTAAACAGGGACTAGTAAAATAATTCTTCCATCCCCAGGATGCCATTATTTAAAAATGAGGAAAAAGATGAAAGCATCAACATAAATACATGTGCATACAGCTTTCTAAGTACTCAGTGGGATTCCAAATCTTCAGTTCAGCTGACACAGTAGAAGAGCTTTCCACATTAAAATTAGTTATTTTACTCTGTGCACCTTGCAGAGGGTAACGCTGGAATCTTGCGTTTATCCATGTTCTGGAAAAGCTACAGTAAACAGCAGCACAGATTTTCTCAGCATATCAGATCTCCATCTACACAAGGCAATCACAAACAGGTTGCACAGTTCCACAGTTTCCATGTTCATTCAGGTCCTTAGCCCTCTCTCCTGGGACTGTCAGCAGGCACAATTTAATAACTGAGATCTGAAAAATGCTCCACTCTTTAGAAGAACAAACCTTCCTTCCTTCCTCCCTTCCTTGCTTCCTTCCTTCCTTCCTTCCATTTTATTAAGACTCTCATTTCCCATTTCCCCACTTTTAAAAATTGGCAATTTCTTGTAGCTTTACTTGAGGTTCATTCCCTCTTGGTGCTACATTTCCAAACAGAGAACGTGCCTGCTTTAGTCCTTAAGCTCTGCCCACTCTGCCATGATCCATGCCTGCACCTCTTGGAGCACATGACTGGTTTCTTGACTTGCCTCCTTGACTTGTGTCCTTGCAGGCTCATTGTTAGGCAGGGAATTAAGTGGTTTGTCACACTGATCCCAAGTGCTTAGTATCTGAACAGCGTGAAGTTTTACTCCACTGAGTAAGAAAACATTGCCCAGGACTTCATCTCTCTAGCCACGCTAACTGCCTACATACAGCTCCACTTTCCTGACAAAGGAATAAAATTTACAGACATCCTGATCTCCCTGGATTCATCACTGGACCTGGAGACTGCTGGTTTGAACTGGGGATGCAAATGAAGCAGAGCTGGTACGCCGGTCATCCAGGGGTTAAGCTAATTTGTTAGTGCCCTTGCTGCTCCCTGCTCTCAGCCACAGTGCATCCACTCTTTAAATTCTGAAAAGAACACCGACCTTTAATCTGTGGTATTAGTTCCTTTGACAAAATGGAAGATTATGTCTTTCTCCCACAAGCCTTCATGCAAAGCTTAGCCAGTTTCCATCTGGTCTGGCTAATTAAATGTAAGTTAACATTAAGTTAAGAGCCAGCTCCAGCCCACAGACCTTCTATTCTGCAGCGGCAAATTTATTAATTGGCTGAACTATTTCAGTATTTAATACCAATTTTTGATTACTTCTATTTTATTCACTCTCTCATGAAAACAGGGAAATGTTTTTGAAGACATATTTGCATAATTTCAGTTCAGGAACACAAAACACCAAGATGTGCTAATAAGATTCTGAGCAGCCACAGAACTGTCAGGTTGGGTTTTTTTCTTCTGTATTTGACAAGTTAATAAAGTACCATCATAACAGTGTGAAGGATCTGCCTATTATGCACAAGATGTGGAATCACTGAAGCTGTACACTTCAAGCTGGCCCTGACCCACAATCTGGCCCTATATGTACTAAAACTACAGCCAGCTCTTGTATTCCTTATTCAGTCAAAACTTTCTTTGGCCCTAATGGGTGTTCTGTCTGAAGGAAGAACAAAGGGATTACATCTAATATGGGGAGCTACTAATTAGAACCATGCCCACAGCTAACTTTTGATAAAATTCATTTGTAAAAATGAAAATACAAAGAATTTACTCAGTCAAAATGGTGCTTTGCACTGCTTTAACATTAACTCTATGTAGGTCTGGTACCTAATCTATTTCACTGTATTTACTGTATTTTGTGTATTTATGTATTTATTTTACTGTATTGTTAGATGTTTGAGAAAACTATATACACCTCAAGACTTTAAAAATAAATAATACAGCTAAGCTGGAGTTCTGATTTTTTTTATAACACCTGACATTACTTTGAGAGAGACTGTTACTAAGTAAAACATCTTAAACCCCTTAACCAAACTTTCCTTCTTTGGGATAGAGTCAAATATCACATTAAGAAATGTTATTTCTTCATATATCTATTTAATATAATTCCTGCTGCTACTGTATGTAAAGCATATTTAAAAATTCAAACCCTGGGAAACTTCTGCCTAGCTCACATATAAAAACCAATCAAACAAACAAACCCAACCAGTTAAAAGTTCAGTTTCATATAAAACTAGAAACTGTATCAGGACATGCATGAGGGAGTTAAAAAACCAAGAAAAACTGTGAATGGCACAAAGCTGCCTAATGGAGCAAGACTAAACACAGAAATGAGGAGACCACTGCTCCCTTCCACTTTCTGCCTGCAGAAGATCACATGAGTAAATCAATTCACCTTTTCTGCCTCAGTTGCCCAAGCAGATGGTGCAGGGAGAACAAACATTTCTCCTTTCCTGATCTCACCCTAAAACTCTCAGGTTTCAGCCAGACGAAGATGTTCTGTGTAAGGGCAGACTGCTAGCAGCTAATATTTATGCTGGAAATAGAAATGGACAATTTGCTTCTAAGAGAAGCTTCTGAAAACAAAAATGCTGTTTTACAGGGTGCAAGACCAACAACAGACACAAAGCATTTCTGATTGACTGTTTATAATATGGGGTTTTCTTACCAACATATTCTGTTCTCTCTTCTGTCCATTAAATTATAATAAACTGCTTCCAAAAAAAACCCCAACCTCTTGTCCTGGGCTTTCATTCTCTGTCCTATCTTCTGCCTCACTTACTTTACATTTGTGTTCTCACTGTGTACACCAACTCTGTTTATTCTGACAGCTCACCCTGGGAATGCTGTTCTGCACACAATTATTACCTTTTACTCGGGCAAAAGCAGAATGTCTGACAAAACCCACTGGGATGACTCCTTCAGAAATGAAACACAAGACCCCAACTGCAATCTAAATGCACTGCTCTGACTCTAAGGCCAGCTTTCTGCTGAAGGCCATTAAGATCCAGCTCATTGTCAGAACAGCAGGCGTGCACACTGCTGAGCTGCGCTCTGACGCAGCAGCAGCCGATTCCTCCGGGCTCATTCCTGGCTCTTGTGCTGCTCACGCCAGCTTTCCTCGTCAGCTGGAGCCACCTTGTGCCCTACAGAGCCCCTGCACCCGTGCTCTGCTGAGGGAAAACTGTGCTCACATGCTGGCATCTCCTGCATGGGACAGCATTTACTCGGATTCTACATAAACCGCTTCATTTGAAGCAGCCCAATCAAATCGGTTAAAGGTCGTTTATTTGAGGGTAACTACTTCGAGTCAGTTCAAAATCAACAAAATACTAAAGCTGCAAATCAACTGGATGCTGATTGTTTTTTTCCCAGTTCAACCCACCACTGCAGTAAGGTTTTATGAGTTATGCAAGACACTAAAGCCCTCTGAACACTCGTAGTACAGTGAGGAATACCAGCACTGTTTTCCAGTTTATTATGTGTCCTTACATACAACTGAGAATTATAACAAAGCAGTGACAAGAATGTGAGACCACGAGCTGCCCTGCTGTGAGTTTTACTCTGCAAACAGCAAAGTCCATTCCTCTGCAGGAATGAATTTGAGTGCACAGCATAAAAATGCTTAAAAGTGCTGCAATTCAGATTTGGCCTCTAGCCATAAAATTCAAATGCAGCTTTCAAACATGCCTAAAGTCAGAGTAGAATTTTTTTGGCCTCTTTATAAAATAGGGATCGCATGAATCCCTATTATTTAATAGGTCTGGACATACTTCCAGAGGCTACTGGGGCAAATTCTGACTCAGGGCCAAATCTCCCATATTCCTGTTCTTGCATTCGGACAGGATCAATACCAAACGTGTTGAGGACATGAGGGTACTGAGCCAAAAGATTATTTCCTTTCCTTCTCAAAGCAAGAATGATGTTCTTTATTCCAAGTGGGTAGGACAGATGTGATCACACCTTCTAATAAAATTAATACTTACCATTTAAACACACGAGACCTGACATTTCTTCTTAAGGCTAAAAGCATAGGCCACAAAAAAACCCAAACAAACCACAAAATCCAACCCCCTGAACTACACAGTTAGAATAAAAAGTGTTCTGACCTTTTACCATTCTTCTTCTTCATGCACTCTGACGACAAGTTAGGCATATCATCTTTTGAATTCAGCACTGCAATACATTATACTGCATTTACTCTGAGCACTCTGACATTATCATTATCTTCTTTTGTGCCCGACAGCAACTGCAGCTCCTATAATGCCATTATTGTAATTAAGAACAATCTGAACCATTGACAGCATTGCCTCGTTTGCTCTAGAATCCCCTGTGCATTAGTGTTCTTCTAAACCAATATTTCACTATTAATACTTTGCTACTTTAGAACTGCCTACGGTTAGAAGAAAAAAAAAATTAGGCCTCAGCCTACCTCAATGGCCAAAGAAAAAACTTGCTAAGAAAAAAATATAAATGAAAGGCTGGGCACTGGCAAACTGTTAGAGTTTTCTTTATATGTGTTGAAAATGGATTCACACCCTGCCAAACCTATTCAGGCCGTTACCCAGGTGAGGAAGCTTATTTTGGATTGCTTCAAAAGGACCACCTGTACAGACACAAAAGAAAACATCTCCCACTAGCTGCACCCGAAGTACTCCTCTGTGTAAACTCTCCCTTTCATTAATCCAGCTCACAGCTGGGTAAGTAGGGCATGGCAATTCAGGCATCCCTGTCTGGGCTGAGCTCAGACTCTGGCCTGAGCTCCCAGCCCTGCAGCACATGTGCCCTGCAGGCTGCTGAGGGTGACAGCTCCTGTCCCTGGGCTCACCTGACAGCAGCCTTGCAGCTCTGTAACTCCAGGGAAACACCCAGCCGTGGGCTAAAGACCTGCAGGACAGCACTGCCACACTGACACGCACCTCTCCCAGCCCAGAAGTGGCCCCACCACCAGAAGCAACTCCAGTTCCCCCTCTGCAGCAACTGAGAAGCTGGAGTGCCCAGTTCTAATAGAAAAGAGCCCAGCAGTGGTTGCCTGCACGCTGCCTGCAAGGGAGCATCACTGCTAGCATGGAGGTTTAGGCATTTTTAGTAGATGTGAACATGGGAAAGCACCACATGAAAATGACCAAAGGAATGTGGCTAGGGGAAAAGAGCTGGTAACTCCCAAGGAGATTTAGACAGATGTGGGGGCAGACTCTTTCTTCCTGTGAGCACCTATTCCATTAAAACATTATGTTAAAGGAGCATTCAGGAAATGATCACATTTAGGCTGCATTCGGAATTTTTCGTTCTTTCAAAGCTTTTGCAGTGTGAGATTGTATTTTTATGTCTGGGATATCACCACTGGGCTGGGGCTGCTTCTCTCTCCACCACACCTTTCAGTCCCTCCCAGAGCTTCTGATGGGGGACAGTGCTCACTGACAACTGCTGCACCCTCTCTCCTCCTAAAGTCCCTTTTCCCAGCTGGGATTTCATAGGTTTCACTGTGAACATGGGCTAATATCACCCATCATCTGGTCACTGCCACAGACTGCTCAATCACTGCCCTGGGAGAACAGGAGCAAAGCAGCAATCAGAGAAGCCAGAGGGACTTAACCATGACTGCAACTACCAGGAATGACTCACAGAAATTCATATTCCAGGGGTTTTCTTTCACAAAAATTATTATCTAAGAAAAAGTAACATACTGTCAACCACAGTACACTGTGTGCTGCTTGACACAAAGGTCAGTAAGAAGTCAGGAAGAGAAGTGCAAAGATTAAAAGGAAAGCAGTACTGCCAAGTGAGAACCTACGTGTTCTCGAATTCTGTATTAAACCCACATATATGATATGAACATTTGATAGCACCACATGCAATTATTATTTCACATGGACTACTACAAAACTGAAAAGAAAGCAGAGCCTTTGGGAGACTGTAGAGCCTTGTCATTTCACCCTGCAATTCTTTAGTATTTTGAGAAAGATCACTGCTTGATGAGCAGTGGCACAGTCTAGAGCCAGGTGCAGGATTTGGGTGAACAGATGGTGACTAATCTTCCTCATACAGCTCTGCCAGTAGAACTCACTCTTGACCAGTCACATCCCCAGTTTTTTTCTGGCCCTTGGTTTTCTCTGGCCTGAGCACAGCTTTTCAAGGAGTAGTTGCAGAGTAGACTAAGGATTCACAAAAGGCTATTGATCTGATTTTGCTTTTGGTCCAAGACATCTTTTGTTTCTAATTTCAGTTTGGTCACCAAAGTGAATTAACTCACTAGTGCACTCAACACACACATACACTTCCAATTCCAACAGGGACAAGGGTATTCAAGCCAAATAATGTTATCTATTAGCAAGCATTAGCACACCAAGCAGAAAATGCATGATGAAACATGTAGAGAGGAAGGCTTTGCTACTCAGTGCTCCAACTACAGCCACACACTGCAAAGCAGCACAGGAGCTCCCACCAGCTAGGCAAGGCACACAGAACACACAGAGGGTTCAGCCTTCAGCCCCAGCCCCACATCTGGACGAGCTGCAAGTGAAAATGTGAAGAACTGCAAAACACCCGACCTTGCAGCTCATCCTCTCCAAAGCAAAATGGCAAACAGTGCTTCTGACTGTGCCACCTGCAGTGTCCCCTGGCCCTTCAGGATGTCTCCTCCTGGGGCCAGCTGCAGCTCAGCTCATAGAACTTGCCCTCAGGGATACAACAACAGCTAGGTTTGAGTAGGGGCTGGTTTGGGGAGGAAAAGGAGCAGGACAGAAGCAGTAGATGGAAAAGCAACATGATTTTAGGTACACCTCAACCACAGATTTTCTTATTTCACTTCACAAAGAACTGTGTCCCTGAGGCTGCTGATTTCACCCTGAGCAACACCAGCATTTTGCTGAAAAAGACTGCAGAACTCTGGGTTATTAGGAAGCACCTGATCTCAGATACGGTGACATTACAAACTGGACTGTCCTTATCTTAATCCCCATGAGAAAGGCAGAGAGCCCACTATTAAACTGTTTGGTCTGCAGGGAGGGCATCATTTAATGGTTGTGAAAGGCATTAACAAAAGAAAATAAAAATTAGGATACATCCCAGAGATTCTGTCCAAGGGAGACTTCCAGAAGCACTGACCTGTACGTACAGGAAGCTGCATTTAGGGTGAGGGCTCTCAGAAGACGTAAAGCCCACAAGCAGTAATCAAATCCAGTGAGAACTTTTCTCTTGGCCACAGTCTTGGGCTCTAGGTCTTGTCTTACCTTCAGGGCAGATTCCTTTAAATGCTACAGGAAACATCAGGGTTGTAAAACTCCAGATTCACTCACTTCACTCAGGATGAAAACTTTACCCTCAGCTGAGTACCTCCTATTTATTCTATAGCCACCTTCACTGCAAACTGGATATATGTTTTTATGAGGATGATATAAGGGAATGCATGTTTTAAATCTGGAGGTGTAAAGAAAAAAAATAGCATAAAACAAAGGTGCATCAGTCTGAGCTGGTCCCTAGCTGGTTTTGTGGTTTTTTTTTTTTTCCATGGCTCCATCCTGTAATCCAAAAGCACTGGAGGCTATTCAATGACTTGTTCAATGCTTGTTTAATTTTAGCTGAAACCTCAGCTCAGGTGAGTTACTGAAATGGGAGAAAGTCAGGAAATAAAAGGCATACTTCTTCAGCAGCTGACTTGCCTGTGTAATTCAGGCTGCTTCTGCAAGTCACATGCAAAGATGGAGTTCAGTGGCTCCACTGCCCTCGTGCAGGCAGTCAGAGAAGAGTGGAATTCATGGCTGGTTTGGGTCAGAACAGGAGATCAAAGCCCAGGGCCCTGGTACCTGGCAGAAACGCTTCCTTTATAATATAGGGAAGGGCAAACTGGCAGAATTTTGTGTAAGCTTTACAACAGCTTCAGAATCCTAACAGACATCACAACAGGTACTTCATGATTTCTGAACACAAGATGTCTGTGATGGCACACGTGGGCCACTGCAGACACTGGAGACATGCAGGACCCACCCAGACCCACTTTCAGCCCCCATCCCTCAATCCTTTTAAAAAACATTTCTGGCATCCAAAACACCCCACAGCAGTAAGTTTCAGAAAAGAATGATGCACAGCCTGGCTCTGTGAGACTCCACCACGAGCTCCTCTGCCTCCTGCCTGGCACACAGGAGGCTGCCAGCGCTGGGCTTTGTTCATCTCAACACTGGCAGCACAATCCCATGTCCTGTGTGATCCCTTTGCACCTGCTGGGGGCACTCACATAAAGCAGGCTCAGCTCTACCACAACAGCCTAACTCTGGATGTACACTCAATAACCTGTCTGGCAAAAAGAAAAGCTGGCACCTGGGACTCACATGTTCCTGCAGACCTGAGCTGCACGTGAAGCACGTGGACCGAGCATAACTGGACGGGGCCGTGCACGAATATTTGGCTGACACAATGAACTTTTAAGAATAATTTCAGGATTATCTTTTAAGATTCAGAAACGCATTCAGAATATTGTAGCGTCTTTCTCTGAACCAGCTGGGGCCAGGGCTGTTAAACAAGGGGGGATGGAGAAAGCTCCATGCAGGCAGAGCTGGGCTGACAGATGCCAAACAGCCCCAAGCAGGGCAGAGCTGTCACTCACAGCCCATCTGCAGGGCCAGCCCAAGCAACAGGTGGGTGTTCAGCTCTCAGAGGCAATTATCTTCCTTTCCACTGAGCAATCCCTGCCACAGGCCTGCCCAGACATCCCCTGACAGTTCGGCTTCAAAGCGGCCCCGGCACTGCGCTCCTCTGCTACGTGTGCTCACAAGGTCTGAAGCAGTGAAACAGAAACAAAGTGGAACTCCCCTCTATTCTCCCATTTGTCCACGTTCCTTCCACAGAACAGAAGGATTCTGTCTACTGAAGAGAGCCTGCTCCAAGGCAGGAACTCCTTCCTCAGTGGTGCTACCCACATCAGCTGTGTGTGACACACCCCAGGGACACAGGTGGAGTTCAGGGAAACCCTGAGCACCTTCCAGCTGCTGTGCAGCAAGGCTGGTGTGAAACTCCTTCATGTCAGACAGCAAAACCAGCTGCACAGATACCCTGATGGCACTAGAATGCCTAGGGTTGATGGACTGATATGCTGCAGTGAAAGGCAGAATGTGAAAAGCGCTGATAAGAGCGACAGTGAAGCCTTTCCAGGTCTGCCTTTCCACAGGAGACACCACACATCATCCTCTGGATGCCTCAAGTTTCAGCTTTCATACTTTTCACATTCTGTGCTGCCTAGGTGTGTAGTTTTGAGCTTCACATGAAGTGTCAGTGAGCTCTCCTCACAGAGCAGGCACACAGAGCAATTCCTTTTCCAGCTTGGTGCCAAGGACAATGGTTACAAGTTCCAGGCACAAAAGCACAAACAACAGTGACTGAAGGAGAAAACAAGAAGGATGGGACTTCATAACCTGGAGCTGTGACTGCACAATTCACCCTGATATACAGATAGTCCAAAACTTACGAGACCTCGTGACCATTTTTGGGTCCATCTTGGGTGTGGCCCTGGCCAGGATCTTGTACTGCCCAAGGTGTGTCCTTTAAGGGATTGATAAATCCCTGCTTCATTCTTAACTCTGTCCAGCCTCTGTTCCAGGTCAGCCTTCTCCAGGCATTGCTATGAGCACCCAGTGGTTCATTTTCATCATTCATGCCACCCATTAGGAAAGATGCTGGTAGGGCACAGACCAGTCCTTGCAGCTCCTGCTTTTAAATGCAGCATCAGGGAAGAGCAGAAGAAAGAAAAGCCTGCAGAGCGTTCCACAGCCCCAAATCTCTCACACAAGAAGCAGACAAGCACAAACATCCACTGACAAAAACTAGTCACCTGCAATTGTTGTGCAGTAAGCTGCAGAAACAGGTCCAAAGAAAATGAGTCAATGAAAATGTAGCAGAACACTTCTTGTACACCAAGAAATAAATTTATTTCATAGGAAAAGGCCCAGAGCAAGACCAAGGCATGATCCTTCTGTCAGTGAGTCACACAGCAAAGGATTTTACTCATAGTTTGCAGAAAGACAAACACTTTAAGCAAAACACCTGAAAAGCTTTCATCACCCTACATTTACTCTTACTTTGTATTCTTAGATTTTTCTGGTTTGCATTGGTGTATAAAATACATGAATAAAGATTAAGAAAGCTAAGGCTATTATCAGAAACCACTGGAATTTACAATATTTTACACTGTTTACATACTCTTCCCTGAGGCACACACTGCCTACTGTGACCCCACATACCAAAATTAAATCAAAACAAAACATACACAAAAAGAAGAAATATTTTAAGTGGAGGACAGCTGAAAATTCATTCTTTCTCCTGCCCATCAATCCCAAACAAACCAGGCAGAAGAGCAGTCAAATTACTGAAATTGATGTCACATCAATTGGAAAACTGACTGAGCCCATACAATTGCTCTTCACCAAATCCACGGGTCCAAGCTGTCTGTTTCCCATCTGCTCCTCTACAATTTAAGCAATTCTGAACTTCACTCTCTATTCCCAATGTGTCACAGATTTCTCAGCATGTCAGGGGCCAATTCTTTACATTCTCCACTAAGGTAAGCTATTAGGGTGAGCAAATTTTCTGTGTTTATAAAAGCCAGGAAAATTCAAGGAGTGAACACAATCACACATGACCTTATTAAACCCACCATGAAAAATTAATTAATTTTCACAATCCTCCCCACACACATCTTTTTTAAGATTCTGTTCTGTTCTTACATGTGCTTAAGACACATTTAGTACACAGTACAGACTACTACAAGGAGCTTACAAAAAATCTAATTTGTGGGGTTTTTTTTGCTCTTATGATGAGCTCCACCATGTATCTGAACTGCTGATAGGTAAGGACTGGGATCCTTCACCAGCATCTCTGGGGTGCCCAGTCTTTAAATGCCTTTCACCAATGAAGGGGATGGAACCTTACCAAAAAACTCAACACAACTGTTGGACACCGCAGTTCAGTTTGCAGACAGGCGTCAAATATTCTAGTCCTAGTTCACAATTCTCTCACCACCTAACAAGCTGATTTAAATCATTCCAAACATACTTAATAATTTGGAATTTTTTTACCTCAACAGAATGTACACTCCATTTAAAGATGCAGCTACAGATGCTCTCACAGGGAAGAACAAAGGACAATGTTCTCATCCTTGAGTAACAGCACTGGTGATGAGATGTTGTAAATGAAAACCAAACTAAGGCTCTACATGTCAGATGACAACACAAACAAATCTGAGCTCCAAATGGCAGATTTTTATCAAATACTCTCTAGTATTTAATGGCACTGTATTTTCCATATTAACATGTGTCTTATGGTATGACTAATCCCTGCTTACATCAGGTGTGATACCTCAAGTATCTCAGGTTACTCTCTTTGTTTTGGTCAGTAACTTGTGCTCTGATATTGGAGAATCCATTTCACTTGACTGGACTACCCTCACCCCTTCCACTGGACCTCTTACCATTGCCAAGAACTTTGAAATTCATAAGCAAAGGTTTGCTATATATTTTATATATATTAATGCATATAAATTAATGTCAATACTGAAATCCCATTTTATGTTGTATTATAAACTATTTTTGCTACACCTAAAACTATGTAAACTTTACTCTCTTCATAAATAATCTGCATTACTCTTCATCATTAAGTCACTTGAGATGCTAAAGGGTTTTCCTTTGGTGAAGCATTTGGGCACTGGCTCTATTGCTGCGATATACAAAAATGTAATTTTGGCAATGACCAGATGCTGATGACATAAATACAAAACTCACAGATGTGTAATCGTGTATCCCCTACAACAGTTAGCTGCATAAACAGCAGAGATGGCACTGAAGTGGAACCAGCACAGTCCCTACAAGAGATAAAACATTTTTCCCTTATAATAAACCACCAGTTCTTAGCCCCTGTGGTAAAGCACTGAAGTAAATCAGTATCCTTCTGCCCTCTTATGTAACAGCAGAATTTACACCAGCTGAAAGACATGCAATTTGTCAGTTGTCCCTCATTTATCCTGACTTATACTGAACATTTTCCAACACATCCTGTGGGTAAGCAGTTGAATAACCATGTGCAATTCTATGACCAAGACCCATCTCCACAGGAAACCTGCCATAGGTTGTTTAAAGCAGGAAAAAAAAACCACCAAAGCCCAGATCCCAGACAAAGAAGCAATCTGACCTCTGAAATTGCTAGCTAGGTTTCAAAAACACCTGGAGCCCTACCAAAAAAAAAAAATCACCACAACTTAAGATGGAACCTACGTGGGCCACAGCCAGCAAGGAACAATGCTCATTAATAGTTTGGAAATTTGTATTTATTTTCCCTAGAGAAAAAATTAGGAAGTAAGAGGACAGTCTTTACAGCAAGGCTGAAGCCATCTAAATGTGTTAAAATCCATAAATCAATAAACAGAAAGGCAAAATAGCATACTATCAATTTCACCTCTGTATCTGCTTCCACCAGAGAAATTCCACAAACACACACCCAAGTAAAAAGGATACGAAGGTGAATTTAACAGCGAGTTCCTGTCCATCAGCAAATAGCAGTCCTTACAAAGTTAATAAAATAACCCAACTATCTAAACCACTGTTATTTTTAGACAGACCTAGAAAACTGGGAAACACAAAGAACAAGGACAATGCAGCTTCAAAATTTCAAAAGGACAGATAATGACAATGAAATGTTTTCATCAATAAATGTAATACATGAAAGTAACGAGAAGTAGGATTTCACAGAACACATCTTTTTGTAAGTTACAAGACTGTGGGTAAAAGTAAACAAATCTGCAGCAAACTGCTGCCTCTGAGAGTTTGCTGGAGATTTGTGACTTCAGACATCTGTTACTAAGGAAAAATGCATTTAATATTATCTTACCAGTAAGAACAATAATAACGACAATATAATGGGCATACCCAAACCACCATGAACAGGCTCACTTGAAGATCTCTAAACATACCTAAAGCATGGACTGGGTGAATGTTCACAGACTCATCAAGGAAGACTGTTGCTAATAGTCACAAACACCCTAACAGAAACATTTTTAAAAGCAGGTAATTAATGGAGCTGTCACTCTTTACTGTTTGGTCAACACCTGCTCCACCTGCAGTGACCAGAAAAAGCCAAATAGTGTGAGCACAGCCGTGCAACGTGGATTTAATTGACAAGCGAGGCCGTACATCACAGGAGGGTGACGCGATAGCCACGGAATGAGGAGCTGTACCCTCCCAAGCCATGCTCGTCCCCAGCCGTGCTCTGAACGGAGCACGGGGTGTCTGCCTTCGCTCCCTCCCCGCGGGGAGCAGGGGCTGCCGAGCCTCACACTCGCCAGCAAGGAGCTTTGCTTGAAAAACTGCTTTGCAGCGATTGTCACTCCGGCTCTACTCGCACGGCATTCAAATTAGGTTCAGCTGTGAAAAGGATGGGTGAGCGAGGTGGAATTCCAGTCCCGTCTCTCATGGGATTTCACACGGGCGCACTCAGCGGGGCTGGGCATTAATTCACAGGCACGGACACAGAGGCAGACTCTTGTCCGTGCTCGCCGCTCTGCTAAGGCTCACTGCCGGGAGGTAAAAGCCTTTGCTTGGCTCAGAACCGCGTTTGGGGCGGCTGTGAACATTCACCCAGCTATGTGCATGTGTGTGAGCACACTGCGCACCAGCACGGCTCCGGGTGAGCAGCACGGGCTGCAGCCCCGGCACTCGGGCTGTGTGTACCCCAGGAACCCTGCTGTCCATAGCCCGGCACTCGGGCTGTGTGTACCCCAGGAACCCGGCTGTCCATAGCCCGGCACTCGGGCTGTCCGCAGCCCAACCCCGCAGGCAAATCCTACCGGGAAATCCATCCCCGTGCGCTGCCAGGCCTGCGGAGCCCGCCCGGCCGCTGCGGGCAGCGTTCCTTCCCTCCTTCCTTCCTTCCTCCCTCCCTCCCTTCCTCTGGGCCCGCACACAGATCCCGGGAATGGCCCCGGGAGCGGCCCCGCACACCGATCCCGGGCATGGCCCCGGGAGCGGCCCCGCACACCGATCCCGGGCATGGCCCCGGTGCGGCCCCCGCGGTGCCGGCGCTCAGCGGGGCCGGGGCGGCTCCTCCCTCGCCGCTCGCCTGCCCACCCCACCCCGCACGTCCTTCC